>JAJOZX010001963.1:490000-747500 GCA_023014485.1 Bathynomus jamesi | reverse complement strand
GTTCAGTTTTTAAGTTTTCTGAACACTCTGCATAAGAATATTGTATTTACACAAGAAAAGGAATTAAAGGTTCTATTCCTTTCCTTGATGGTTTAGTCTCCAAATCTGGATCGACAGTTTTAACTTCTACGTACTGGAAGCCTATGTTTACGGGTTTGGGTTTTAATTTCTACGTACTGGAAGCCTATGTTTACGGGTTTGGGTTTTAATTTCTACGTACTGGAAGCCTATGTTTACGGGTTTGGGTTTTAATTTCTATAGTTTTTGCGACCTTAATTACAAACTAAGTTCTGTTCGCACACTTGTTCATAGAGCTTATAATATTTGCTCGAACTTTGCTCTGCTGCATAATGAGTTTGAATTCCTTACTGATTATTTCTTTAAAAATAGTTTTTCACGGAATCTTGTAGGAGGTGTTATTGGTAAGTTTCTTAGTGATGTATATTCCCCTAAAATTGTTCCAACGTGTGATGTTCCTAAGAATTGTAAATATCTTGTTTTATCTGATGTCTACCATTTTAACTCTTTGGTGAAGAAACAGTTGTTAAGTATTGTGAGGAAATTTTATTTTCACACTGATTTTAAGATCACCTTTGTAAATAGCAATACCCATGACTGTCTTTTCCGATGTAAGGACGAAATCCCCCTTGCAATGAGCTGTTCTGTCATTTATTTGTTTACCTGCTCTGGGTGTTCCCAGGGGAACTACGTTGGCAGTACAGTTCGTTCTTTGCGGACGAGATTTTGCTCCCATATGGGTATTAGTCATAGGACGGGGAAGGTTTTGTTGAGAAAAGAACAGTCTGCTATCAGAAGTCATTCCATCAATTGTAAGGCTGATGTTTCTATTGAAAATTTTAAAATTCTTAAATCATTAAAATGCTCGTCCTCGCTTCGTATTTATGAATCTTTATGTATTAAGTTTTTGAATCCTAGTCTAAACACTGATTCTGGCTGTTACCCCCTTTACATTAACTACTGTAGTTCAACTACCTTCTAAATTTTCTCTGCGATCCTGTCTTGTTTTTCCTTCAGTTTCTTGTGGCTGTTCTTTGAATACAGGTGTGTCGGTTTATTCTTGTAGTTTTCCGTTTAACTTTTTACTAGTGAAGGTTTTTTTAATAGTTTTATTCTTGAATGATTTTAGTTTTTTTAGGTTTTACATCTATAATTCCTATATTTTTGTGTCATTCATATTTTTTACCTTTGATTTGATCTTATTCTAGCCTGTTTCTATTTTTATTTTTTATTTGTTAATAATTTTAATTTTTGTACATTAGTTTAGGTTTTAACTCTCGTCATTTATATCTTTGGTGTCATTTATTAATTTTAGCTCACTATTAATTAGTCTCTGAGGATGGGTAAAGTTGCCCGCAACGTCGGCCGCAGCCAAATATAATGACTTTTTTGCTCTATGTCTTCGTTTTTTTACTGAATGTAAAACTACGTCTCCTTAGGAGGAATTCTATTTTGGTGTAGTGGTTAGCGTCGCTGACTACGAATCCATCGGCCCCGGGTTCGAGACCGACGGCAGCCGGCGCGCCAGCAAAACCCAGCTGTTCATCCTTCCACACAATAAAGAAAGTGGTTGGTAGATAAATGGGTACCCTAAGTGGCCTAGTGGTTAAGACGCTGGGCGCTGATGGGGCGTAGTTCGGATTCCACGTTAAACTGTAGGTGGAGTGAAACGCTTGACCTTCGTCAGAATAAACAATTCGGGCGGAAGCTAACCAAAGGTTAAAGGTTTTATATATATATAATTATATATATATATATATATATATATATATATATATATATATATATATATATATATATACACACACACATATATATACACACACTGTATATATATAAAATCATCGATGCATTCATAGTCTAATTGGAAGTATAAAGAGTAAAACATCTTTTGACATAGAACACCATTCCGTCTATACGCCCATTTCAGGATACGAGCAGCTCCCAGCAGCATTGCCAAGTATGTCTATCCATCCTAAAATGCGAGAGCGCTAATGAGAATAATGTTTTGAAATGGTATGATTTTTGCATGTTATTTACATATTTCAGCCGAGAACCATGAAAGCGCTTTTGCACAGACACTAATGAATACTATTGAGAAGTAAATTGAGTCTCCACTCTCACATGTGTGTGACGAGCAGTTACGCGTAATCGGTCTTCATTCATCAAGACATGCGTATATTCAGAGATCTAAAAGTGGCAAGAAGAGGCCAATCATATTTTCACACCTCGGTTAATAATAATAATAATAATAATAATAATAATAATAATAATAATATTTTACGCAAAGCTTATAATTAATGATTCAGAGTAAGTCCTCATATGACTTCTCTTATCATCCCTTATCACTGGGACTTCTGCATCACAGACTTAATCTGAAGGTGTTTGTGAAAAGAGTTTCACAGACATTTAATTAGTAGCTTCATAGGATTGCGGAAACAGCAATCTCACGTTTCAATGCCTTCATTTATCATATGATAATAGGATCTTCTTGGAAAGGAAGTATTACTTTGGGGATCTGTTTGAGTTGCCGCGTTACGAAGTTTAGAAAGATTTACAAAAAGAAATCAAGAGGGAATTTTCCCTTCGGCCAGTCTGTTACACAGAAAATGTGTGGGTAGATATGTATAAGAAAGTTAGAAAAGGTTTGTTGACAAGAAGTGCTTTATAATTTATTCACATCATAAGTACATAGTAGTCATGTATACCCATTTACTCATGAGAGTAATGTATAATAAAAAGATAGAGGTTGAAACGCTAGGCCATACAACACTAAAGTACGTCATGTATTTTTCTCAAAGGGGTATTTTATTTATTAATTTTAATTAATTTTAATGAAGAAAATCGTTAGAGTATTTATGAATCATTTGAATTGTAACATCCATTTCGTGTTCTTACGCAAATTTTAATTCTGGCAAGTTAGTTAACTAGTTTCTCTCATTAAGAACGGGTTCTAGTTGTTTAAGAGATCTAAACAAATGATCAGTGGTGTTATGTGAGAGTATGATCCTCCCCACCGCCCCACGGTCCGCCAAAGCGCATTAAGTACTGCATATTAATCTTCTGCTGAGTCATACCATGTTCATACTACTCTTGAAACAAGTAAAAGAAATTCCTATAGAATTCTCGTCATAAGATTTTTGCTCCTTTACAAACATCAGAATTTTCTTTCATGTACGATGCACGAGTGTTTACATTTTTTTTTTTTTTTTTACAGAATTTAATGAAAAACATTCAGGTCTCATTTATATTTATTTATTTCTGAGGAAAATTTAATATGTTCATGTGTGTATATATATATATATATATATATTAAAATAAACTAACTTTGTATGGGTCAATTTCATGCAGTACGAGAAATACGTTTACTTTTAGCTCGTTCTACTACTGTTACTTACTAAAGAAGGAACATTGAGGTAGTCTTAAAAAGTTAAAAAATAATAATAACAAAAAAAAGAAGGGAACATATTTCTGTTTACTCTGAAAATATTTTCTATTCTTGAACGGATGTACTCCGTACAACAACACCCACAGCAAAATCGGATCACTTTTCAACAGTTTAGATTTGCAGTTTTTTTTTCCTTTCTTATAAGATCATAAATTTACATTTGATTTTTAAAAAAAATGTTTCATATTGGCAGAATTTTTGTTTATATAAAAAGATTACAAAACTAACTCGCACTTCTTTAGGCAAAAATTCCATGCAACACCTTTACGTGAATTCAGTAAGTTGCTATATTGCTTGAATCGTTAACATTCTCTAAGTTCAAATGAACATTTATAAGTGACATCTTTTTCATGTTGAAATATTTGATCGCAAAGATTTTACAGAAGGTAAGTGTCGTTAATCGCATAAAACAGGGTGTACACAAATTATCTTTACAACTTCTCTCTCAAATAAAAATATTAGGAAACGAGGTACACATACTGTTTTCGCGCCATCTATGAGAGAGAGTAATAAAATTTCATGTAGTAGTTGTCAGATGTCAGATTATTGTACAGGGTGTACACAAATTACGAAATTGGTACAAAGTTCCCTTAACATAAATTTCCCAAATCGGTGGATTGGCCGTGGGGCCCCATCTTTTGGCCGGCCAGATCACCAGACATAACACCCTGTGATTTTTTCTGTTGGGTTATGTAAAAGACTGCTTGTACACAACTCCAGTGGCCAACACCGACGATTCAAAGACCAGAATTGCTGCTGCTGTTGCAAGAGTTGACGTTGAAATGTTGCAGCGTACATGGATGGAGATAGAATACCGTTTGGACGTCTTACGTGTGATAAACGGTGCCCATGTTGAATGTGTTTGAAGTTATGTGAAACTTTATTACTTTCTCTCACGGATGGCGTGAAAACGGTATGTGTACCTCGTTTACTAATATTTCATTTGAGAGAGAAGTTGTAAAGATAATTTGTGTACACCCTGTACGTATAACCTCCGTACTAACTGTCAGGGTCATATAACAAAAGAGACCCACAACTTAACGTGGAATTCTCACCACAGGTTGGTTGCTATGTACAGCATTTAAACGGTCACCATCCAACTATTTCACAGACCCAAATACGCTTAACTTCGCTGAAATTGTACATTCTACACTTATGTCTCGGAACATCTTAATTTCAATTCATAAAAGTGCTTTCGGTATAAAAATTATAATGAAAAAATTCCCTAAATAGGGAAAAAATTATTTTAATGACGACCATTAAAGGAAACTTCAAGAAATTATGGGACTGCGAAAAAATATCGAGTTCTGAAAAATGAATACAGCTGCATTTTATATATATATATATATATATATATAATATACACACACAACACTTAACAACAACCTGGCAACATTTCATCATCCGGCAAAAACCTTTTCGTGTCAAAAGTGTGTCAACTTTTATCCTGTCGAATCTGAATGGTTGGAATCCTTTCGGGGGGATAAATTTTGCATATGCTGAAATATACGATTATACGTTTATATTTCCATCTAATGGTATCCTTGTGTTTACCAGATAGATCTGAATTACATGCTGTCCATCGGCTCGAGTGCGTAGGATTAGCAACGTAAAAACACCTCTGGACGCGAAAACTTTGGGTGTTTCCTCGAGTGACGAAATGTTGCTGGGTTGTTAACTTTTATTCTGTCGTAAACGAATTGTTAGTGCCCGCGGCTCCGATTTAGAGGATTCAGGTTCGAATCCTGATGGGGAATACATTTTGCCTGGTGTGCCTGGCTATGCGAGATAGAGAACTCAAAACAGCAACTCTCTACTACATCAGTCCAGGTCTAGAGGTAGGGACACCAGCTTGACCTACGTGCAAAGAGAGACCGACGCACGGAACACCTACAAGGTATAGTGCCCAAGTTATAGGCACCAATTTATTGTAACAGCTTAACTAATATCTAATTGTATAGGCTACCAATATAAAGATAGGCTGCGGTAATTAATAATTTAGCAGGTTGACGATGTAATTATTCGAATAGTTAATTAGTTTACTTGGGGTCATCAGATGATTTTATCAATAATCAAGAAAAGGAAGGCCTATTTGGCTTTTTCATTTAATTAACAAACTTAATATTGCAATGATTAATAAAATACGGTACATACAACACAAAAATGCACTTGGTTATACATCAATGTTAGTTACAAAAGTTTTGGTATGTATGAATTAAATGTCAGTATAAATACACGATGTCAGATACAACAAAAGAATATCTATCAATTAAATTAACTTAAATTGTACAACAATATTTAATTGAAAACATTCGAAGTAGTTCCACTTATTAATAGATGACTTTCCTTGGTGACGGTCTCTAATGATTTTGATGGTCGCCCTTTTTGGTTCACTTTTTTGAAGTCTGCTCTATAATATCGTGGGGTCGTTTTTATGAGGCTAACCACTGCTTCAGACCTTGGTGAGAAATGCTCATTAACGCGGAAGGCGTTTCTTGCCATAATCTCACATTGGTACCGACAATAGAAGGCATTCTACAGTATAGATTTCGGTTGGTAACAGGGATTTGCAGATGTCTTCAATAAACCCTGACAAAGTTGCCTTTGTTCGTGTTTCCTCATCCTCAGGAGTTTCTACAGACGTCTGGATCTCATTAAGATCCTGTATAGGCAGGTAGAACCTTCGTAAAGGTGACCTTTTTATAATGCCATTGGATATTCACTTGAGAAATGTATTTATTTATGGAGAGTTTCTGTGATAAAACAGAAATAAAATGTTTTATGAGCAAAAGTATTTATTAATCTCTATTATAAAAAGGCAGTCCTGTCCGTTCGTCCGTCACTCTAGCGCAGTGGTGCACAAACGTTTTTGATGTGAGGGCCAAGCGAAGAAAATAACTAAATGTATTAGCCTACTTACTTCCATCTAAGTCATAAATTGGGTCACTTTTATATTCTAACTTTTTCATTGAATTGAAAAGACCCGTGGGGCCACTGAAAAGACCCGTGGGGGACACATTTCGCCCGCGGGCCAGGGTTTGTGCATCACTGCTCTAGCGCGTTAAGATTTTCATTGCATAATACAATGGGTTCGAATGTGAAGCTTAAGATTTTCATTGCTGCCTTCTTTTCTATAGTTTTATTGATCGAATAATTTATCCCCAATTACTGAGGGTTCAATTATTCGATCAATAAAATTATAAAAAAGAAACGTAGCAACAAAAATTTTAAGCTTCACATCCGAACCCATTGTATAAATGGGTTTGGTATGATTGGGTTTGTATCAGTGGGTTTGGTATCAATGGGTTCGTATCAATGGGTTTGACTACCCAGTAATTGGGGGCCCGCAGGCCCCCAATTACTGAGATCAAAGGCCCCAGTACCGCAGGTCTAGCTAAATGGGCCCGTAGGGCACACTTTTGCTAGTAATAATAAAAGCAAGTATCTGTTTTTTGGTAACGCTTATCAGTAGTAAGGGTGCATAATCCCTTACCTTTCCAATACACAATTCAATCATTCCTCTGTTTTTAACATTCTTCGTGTTTCTTTTTCTCATGATCTTTCCTGGAAAGATTACATAAACTCTCTTTCCAAAACAGCTTCTAAGAGGTTATGGGTTTGTACCGGCTCCGCAGTTTCTTTACCCCCATTCAGTTGCTGTCTCTGTACAGGGATCTTGTCCGCCCCTGTATGGAGTACGTTTCTCACGTGTGGAGTGGCTCAACCCACGCAGCTCGCTCTACTTGACCGGGTGGAATCAAAGGCTTTTCGTCTCATCAATTCCCCGCCTCTACCTGACTGCCTTCAATCTCCCTCTCTTCACCGCATTCTTATTTCCCTCAAGTATGATGTTATTTAAAGATGACTTCATTCTCTTTATAAAAATACAATACTACTGGCAGTCTAACGGAGCATTAAAGTGCAGGCTTGGCACCACTTAAAAGTAGCTCGATCTATTGCCTGAATCGCTTCATTTCGATTTATTCCAGTGCTTTCCGCTAAATTCTATTACGCTCTGTTCAGTTTCAGTGTGGCCGACTCGATTTAATTTCCACGCACTGCGAACTTTTTCCAGTCCTTGTTTTGGAGTCGAATGCTCAGTGCAAATGAAAGGAAATGAAGGAAAACGGGATGTGTATTTCCATTTTCGTTCAAATTACGTGTTCTATTTATAGGCAAGCTTCGGCTACGAGTTTGGGAATTTTGGAAAACTGCTCGAGCGCCACCTCGCGTAGAAAATTCTGTATGAAAAGAAGCTTAAAATAAGCTCAAACGCTGCGGTGTTAAACTTGTGAAATGTAATGAAGATAATTTCCATTTTTATTGAATTTTTAATTACCTAATTTTAATAAGGTAAGCTCTGATTACGTACTAATTTCCCATTTTTATTTATATATATTCATAAATGTTTGACATGTTTTGAGGACCTTTGAAAATGAAATCATTCACAATGAAATATTAAGTGAATAAAGGTTCATTCCGATCATCCGTGACCTGAATCCGATATCATACTTTTAAAAAAATAAGTTATCCAAAAGACGATAGAAGAAATCCTTTGATCAGCACTTCTCTTCAAAATTTAAAATCTTAAATTGATAATTGGTCATTCACACTTTATATATATATATATATATATATATATATATATATATATATATATATATATATATATATAAAGAGAGAGAGAGAGAGAGAGAGAGAGAGAGAGAGAGGGAGAGAGAGAGAGAGAGAGAGAGATCTGTTTGCGAAAATAACAAAATATATTTAATTCACTGCTTTTTATTTGGATCAAATAAATTAATGGTTAATTAACCCTCACCTACTATCGTTGAGTCAATTCTAACCCTGAGTACATTTGTTTATTTTATCATGAGAAATAATGATAGTAGTTAAGGGTTAAAATATAACAACTGTTTTATTTAGTTACCAACTGTATTTTGTTGGTGTCATTTTGTCATAACAAAGAAAAATTATATCGTTAAACAACAAACCAAGTTTACTTAACCACATTTTGTCTGGATTAAATAAAAGCAATAGATGGAACGGATCAAGTAAAGATAAGCACCCCCAACCTTTTTAGTTAGCTTTATAAAGCTAACTAACAAAAATATCACGACCTAACCTAACCAATCGTCAAGAGCGTACAGTTGACCTAACGATTGGTTAGGTTAAGTCGTGATATTTTCGTTAGTTAGCCTTATAAAGCTAACTAAAAAAGGTTGGGGGTGCTTATCTTTATTTGATCCGATGGAACATAATAATTGATTTGATTAGTTACCACAACATTTTGTGCCTTTATTTGGTTACTGGATAATTTTATTGTGAACACTATACAAACACTAATAAATTATATTTCCGAACGACACCCCATACATACATATAGTATTCATGCACCCATCCATCCATAACGCTAACTAGCTGTTTTAATTAAAAAAAAAAAAAAGGGCAGTTCTTTATTTTTTCCTAAAAATGAAGTTTTTAAATGTAGATATACAATTTTTCACTTGAAACGAATGATTTAATAAAATTCTAATATAGAACAAAACTATAAATAATTAATTTGTTAAACACGCTAGTAACTAGGGATGGCGTAACGGGTAAAGTACTCTGTACGTTATATAAAGAATTTCAGGGAAAGCAATTGGACTCCGATTAAGGTAAAATATTTTTGTTTTTTTTCTGCGTAATTTAATGTGCATAAGTGAATATATGGTAATCAAGTGAAGAAATTCTGATTAAAGGAAAAAACAGGGAAATAAATTAGTAATTCTAATAATTCGAAAATTAAAATAATTTAAGTTTAATTTAAACAAATTGTTATTTAAGATAAAAATCCACAGATTTTGATCGGTCAAATAAATATCTGTTTTACTGTAACAAATTATTATCAACAAAATTCATTTTGTAACACGAAACAAAAATTTGGGTGTCTGAAAATATATATATTTTTTGTTGATAATATATATATATATATATATATATATATGATACACACAGACCGTGCCTGGAACAAGGAACTCTTTTAGGATAATTAAATCCACTATTGTCCGAATGACAAATGACAAATACCATAGTTTTTCTTTTTCATGATGCTAGCCCGAGTGGGCAACGGGTCACTCACAAAGAGGTCCCAAAAATATAGCTTCCCTCACCAGCTATCTGCAAAGCAGATAGGATCCAGCTTTGGGACAGGATCTAGGATCTAGATCCTGTCCCAAAGCTGGATCCTATCTGCTTTGCAGATAGCTGGTGAGGGAAGCTAGAGGGAAGCTATATTTTTGGGACCTCTTTGCGAGTGACCCGTTGCCCACGTCGGGCTAGTATCATGAAAAAGAAAAACTATGGTATTTGTCATTTACCATTACTTATTCGGACTATAGTGGATTTAATTATCCTAGAAGAGTTCCTTGTTCCAGGCACGGTCTGTGTGTATTAAAAACCTCAGGGAACCATTCTGAGTTCATTCCCATATATATATATATATATAATATACTGTATATGGTTTGTGGGTTTGCAGCATATATATATATATATATATATATATATATATATATATATATATATATATATATATATATATATATATATATATATATATATATATATATTAGTTCCATCGGCAAAGTGATTACCTTTTGCAAAAGTAGACTTGAACGGATTTTGGTGCTTGAATTAAAAAAGTATAGATTGAAAATAGTTAACTGTATACATTTTTCTAGACATAAACAAAGTTTATGGCGAAGCTAATCACACTGCATTTATGAGAACTGCAGAAAAGGATACTTGAAATGATACATGGAACATAAATTTTATTGGTAATCCCACTAATAAATATTTACAATCATTGTATTATTTTCTGATTTTCCAAAATAGTTTATGACGGGGTTCAACAAGGATATTTCTTATCACATTTACTGTTTAATAAAATATACACCCGTAAGAAAAGGGGAAAAATCCATTATTTTCGCCTATTTGTATACTCTTCAGAGGGATAAAAAATAAGCAAAAATACTTGGACCCATTTTATCTTTTCTTTCAGGGTGTATATTATTAAACAATCACACAAATCAGTCATTGAGGTCAGGGATTCGACTCCCTTTGGTGACTGGTAATAATAACTCAGGAGTTGGCCCACCTCATTAGTGGGTTCGAGCGTTGTTTTTCTCCCGCAAATGAGTCATGAGTTGAAGGCTTTCATGGCTCTTGGTTTGTGGCTCTTAAATTATAAATAAATAGGAGGTACTTGGCCAATAATAAAGTTAAAAAATTAAAAATATGCGAAATGAAACACGTATGAATAATACAGGGTGAGCGAAAAGTCCCTGTGTACCTGCAAGAAGTGTAGTGAACCTGTACCTGTACTGTGTTGGAAGTGGACATGCACAGGGACTTTTCGCTCACTCTGTACAATACAGTATTTTTGTTTCAAATATTAATATTATTGCTAATATAATATCATTATATCAGCATTAATGTAAATATTGTTTTTATCTTTTATTATCATTACTACAAAACAGACAAACTCTTCCTTATCTATCGTGAAACCATATAAGTGTGTTTGCTGCATTATAATTATAAAACAATAAAAATTAATGTATTTATACCTGCCGCTCTTTAGGCTTCATATTTTTTTATAACTTAATGTGGTTCTCAAGCTGTTAAAGGTCCCCAGACACGTGACATTTCTAAAAAAACATTAAGAAAATACTAATCTGAGGTAATGATTGTGTTTTTCTCTGGAAATTTTATTACTGTCCCCAAAATGAATAAAACATTCAAAGAAATACAAAATTTTACCAATTAGTAATTTCTTTATGCTTTTTAAAAAATTTACGTTTCATGGGGGAATTTTTTCCCGAAACTATACACGCAAATTACAGTTTTCGTGTCATGAGTTCATATATTTATTGTCTGTAATAACTAAAAGTTTATGATTATCGATCAGTGCTTATATATTTTTATTTATTTATTTATTTTTATGAGGAAGGTGAGGCCAAGGGCGAGCGCCCGCAAAAATGCATCCCCTTAAAAGAAGGAGAGAGTAGAAATGAAGGTCACCAATGCTCTTAAATATAAGAATACATGTTGGGCGTGCAACTTATACAGTTTACATATTAATGTATTCTTTTGAGAAAGGAGAGAAGTTTAAGGGCACTTACTGAATTACACGCGTTATCCATTTACCTCGTTCTAAAATGGCCGCTGCATGATGTAATCACATCTAAATTACATCCGTATACGAAAGCAGATTAAGGTCTTGGGGTGACCTGACTGAACCCCATCGATTCATTTGAAAGTAAATTTATTATATGCTTATTCTCTTTCGCAGTTAATACAAAAGAGAAGTCTTAAGAATTTGCAATGATTTCTAAGCGAACCCATTTCATTATTCCATAATTAGTCCATGACTAAGCCTAATATTCATCCACTAACATTAATTTCACTACCAACAGACCCGCTAACAACACTGAAGGTAAACTTTAATGCCACTTTACAAATTATTTTTAACCGCTCTTCCCCAAGGAGGTTGAAGAGCAAAAAATTACGCGATTCTATTATAAAAGGTGAAGCCTATCGGGCAAAATTTAAATATTATCTCCCCGACATGATAATTCAGGGAAAGAGAAGTAATGTCTTAATTTATGTGCTGGAGCTATCGAGGTCGTCAGGAATTTGAAATACTTTACGAGTGATGTTTAAAGACGAGCTTTTCAAAGGTTTTGCGCAGTTGCGTGCATGCGAGCCCGAAGAAAGTTTAGAGAAAAAACTGCACCCATTATTTTGTAAATTATTTTAGTAAATTTACAGTTTGTAACACACATTTTCGGCATTACATGCTAACGTTTACCAAGCACACATTTGTATTACTTATATATATATATATATAAAAATTATATATATTAATTATTAATTAATAATAATGGTTATCATTAATAAATGAAGTGGCGAAAATGAAAATAGAAACAAATATTGATAATGTGTCAATCAGTAAAATAATGCTTGGATCCCTTTCCATGTATCTGCCAAATTGTCAAGTGAACTTGAAAGATTTCAAACCCGTTAAAATTTTAAATATATTTTAAGTAAATGGTACTTATCGTCTTTTAAATTATAATATAGGAAAATAGCATGGTCTACTTGTCAAAAGTTATGAGGCTCTATATACACTCTTCAGTAGTTTTACCAATGAAACCCGAATTTATATTTGTGAATTTGGAGTCCCTTTTCACGATTTGAGTAATTGGGATTTATAAGCGAAGTATTTAGGAAAAATCTGAGATACGAAACCAATTACATTATTCGAAATATATATATATATCGATTCTTTCCTAATCCGGATTTTGGGCGATTTTGGGCGATTAAGAAGCTTTTAGGTCTTCCACGGTAGAATGCGTATATATATATATATATATATGTCTTATAGTTTTTTAACTTTAAAAATACTCAATTGGCGTCCGACAAAAGTATTTTAACATGAAGCACAATCTATTGGACGAAATGTCAATTAAATTCCCACTCGGTAACCTTTCATTAACAGTGTTTGTACGTTAGTCTACAACAACCTATTAGTATATAATTACAACTTAACACTGAATACAATATAATACGAATTTTCCCTCTGATCTGGGTGAGATTCGAGCCTCTGTCTCTGACGCTATCATTTTTGTCAGCCATAACTGTATTCACTCACCCACGCTGATGACTCCAAGGTAGGAAAAACAAAATTCTTTATACTCTTTCGTATTCTTTTTGGATTTACATTAATCGGGATTTATTACAGAAATATAAAGGAATACCGAAAGATTATTAAAATACAATAGGGAAACATTGCGAATTGTAAATTTCTTTCAGGAATTAGATACTTGCCAATTATTTCACGGATAAAATTCAGACGTCTAATTTAAGTATGAAAGTAAAGATTTCAGCGTGAACATAGCGTAAACATAGAACATAGTGTGAACATAGATAGAACATAGAAATTATATATCAAGGCTATTTTCCTGAAATATTTAAGAGCGTAGACATACCAAACGTCCCCATCGTTAGTCACTAAATTTTCGTTAATAACAAGATTAAACTCTCTACTTTTATTAACATATTCCTTTTAACACACATTTAATAAGATTTAAGATGAGTACAGTACGTTAGTTCAAGTAGAGTGTTGTCATGAAAAAAATTGCTCATGTACTATAACTTATCAGTACATTTTATTCAGTTTACTTCTCTATGTACAGTAGTATACTGTACTATCAAAGTGAAACACAGGTACTCAATTTTTGTATTATAAACCATTTAAAATTTACAATATATATATATATATATATATATATATAATATATATATATATATATGTGATGGCGCAAAAGTCACGCATCATAGGAATTTTCAGTGTTGACTACAATATACTATTTTTTTCTTTCAGGTAGGGGATGGCTGCGAAATTAACAATAGACGAGAAGGTGAACTTGGTTTTAATGTATGGAATACCAGGTACTACAAATCGATTTGTTCTACCTGGTATTCCATACATTAAAACCGAGTTCACTCTCTCGTCTATTGTTAATTTCGCAGCCATCCCCTACCTGAAAAAACTAGTATATTTTTTCTCACGCTAACAGACATAGACAGTGGAGTAAACAGCAACAGTATATTAACATCTTTTGCAGACGATACAAAGATCAGCAGAAAAATCAGCAATGTAAATGAAGTGGAGGCCTTGCAGAGGGACACGAGCAAAATATACAAATGGTCAGAAGACAACAACATGACATTTAACACCGAGAAATTTCAACTCTTGAGATATGGTAGAAAAGAAGAACTTAAACAGACTGCATATTATGCTCCAGATAGACAGGAAATTCAGAGAAACACGAAAGCGATCGATCTGAGGGTAATAATGACCGATGATGCCAAATTCAAAACACAAAATCAGATGACGATAAATAAAGCAAAAGAGTCGCGGGACAGGTACTAAGAACGTTCAAAAGAAGGGACAGGACAGTAATGATTCCCCTGCTAAAAACACTGATTATATCAAAACTTGAATACTGCTCAGTCTTGACGTCCCCATAAAAAAAGGAAGAAATTAATAGCCTAGAAGAAACTCAGAGACATGTCACAGCAAAGATTGATAGCTGCAAAGAGCTCAACTACTGGGAAAGACTAGTAAACTAAATCTGTACTCCCTGGAAAGACGAAGAGAGGGGTACACCATAATCTACATATGGAAAATGATCGAAAAACTGGTACCAAACCTAAAACTAAACCCAATTACCATTCAAACAACACTGGAAAATAGGAAAGGCAGGATGTGTAGTGTTCCCAAATTAAAGGCCCAACAAGGGACCTCCTCAACATCCAAGGAAAATAGCTTGGTTGTCAGGGGTCCCAAGACTTCTTAACCAGCTTCCAAAGGACCTCAGAAACATTACAGGGGTCAAAGTTGAAGTCTTCAAGAGCAGAATAGATGCCTGGCTCAGGACGGTACCAGATGAGCCAGGTGTACCTGGCTATGTAAGGTGGACAGCGCAAGAGAACAACTAGCTCTTCCATCAAGCCAGACCTAGAGGCGGAGCCACCAGCTTGACCTTCGTATGAAGAGAGGCCAAAGCACGGAACAGCAACAAGAACGAGAACGAGAAACACTGAAAATTCCAATGATGCGCGACTTTTGCGCCACCCTGTATATATATATATATATATATATATATATATATTATATATATATATACTGTATAAAAATAAAAAAGGAAAGGAGAAAAAAGTGCAATTTTTTTTTCTTAATCAGTTTTCCTTGAGAGAGAAGCTGCAAAAGTCGCTCCATAATTCCATCTTGGAAGGTTTCATTAACTTAAGAGCCGATTTTTTTATTTGTTTTGTCCTGATTAAATATTTGCAATAGTTTCTTTGTGCTTTTTGTTTGTTTGTTTGTTTGACTAGAACAACGTGCGCGTCACGTCCACTAGTGACGCCAACACGAAACAATTCTGAAGGGGTTTCAATCATACATTTAAACGTAGAGTGACCCTTTGGGTATGGCGTCAAGAATGGTTGATGTCTTCGTGTGAGCGAATTGGAGGTTTTTTTCGTGCAAAACCGGTTGTATGAATCTGTTTTATTGGTTAAAAGTTGGTGGAGGTGCGTCTTTTTTTGCAAACACGAAAGACTCCATCGGAGATTGGTTAAAAATTTTAATTTATTTCGATGTAAAAAGGATATTTCTGATGTGATAAAATCTTGGGGTAAAATCTGTTCATCGTTTTTAAGTGGTTTGTTCTGTTGCAGCTGTGTTGAAGTAGGCGTGCCCATGACAAGGATCTTCGTCCGCTCTGAACCCACACTCTCACCCAGTTCTGTGACCCAAGTTTTTTAACTTAAATTTTAGGTGTTGTTTACAGTTTGATAAATTCATTAATCATCTTTTTTTCTGAAGGGATATAATAAAATTTGGTTTGAAAAGATATGCTTCAGACAACATTAAAACATGTAATAAGTGTCATATTCTCTCTCTCTCTCTCTCTCTCTCTCTCTTGCACACACACACACACACACTTTCCAAAGTGTATTTCAACTTGATTACGATGAAGACCTTTGGATTAAGTTTACTATTGGATGATGGGGGATTGTACGCCTGTAATCTTTAACTGATGACTCAGATATAAGCGCAAGTGCTATTAATAATGCAGTTTAAAGTCTATAAAATTGATAGGGTAATCGAAATGCCTTTTCGTGCCTGCAATGATCATTGCACAGACGGACATTGATTCAGGAAGGAGTGTTCTCCTCAGAACTAAATGAACTTCATAAACCTCTTCGAAGCAGAATGGAGAACATTTAATGCGAAAGACCAAATACAGTCAGTTGAGAAAATAATGGTGTCGTGAAACTCCTACATGTTTTTCACCAATATTTATAAGTAATAAACACAGTGTCTCACGACAGGATTTTTTGAAATGACTTTACATATTTCTTGCTCGTAAAGTAAAAATAAGCAATTAATTCCTGCGAGGGGTTTATAGGTCCTAAAGAAAGGTCTTAAAATGGAGACAGTGAAGTAGACCGAACGGAATACAGTCGAGTCCAAAATTTAGGACTGGATTAAGGTCACACTGGGATTAAGTTCAATCGGTCAGACTGGAAGAAAATCGAACGTACTGGAATTAAGGCAAATAATATGGGAATTAGGTCGAACTATTATTTATTGCCCTGCTAGGTTGCGTTTCTACACATTACTGCAGACGTACAACTGGTTAGGTAAGAGCAGTGTTTCTCAAACATATTTGGCTTCGCACTTGTTAGAGGCTTAAATACTAACTTTCTATTTACGTACACCTCTCTTCTTTTGTCAACCCTATTTCCCCTCTGCCAATAAAGTTGTTCACAACATTATATATTAAACTTAAATTTAATTATCAATATTATAAATATAGAACTAAATAATATATTTAATTCTGGCTTTGAAGACAACGATGTATTAATTACATGACCTGGCTTCTTGTAGCAATGTAGCATCTCTGAAATAGATTGGTAGGCCTCGTAGAACTTATGTTTGTCAAAACAGGCGTGTCTGTAATAACCTTTGAATACTTATTTTTAATCCTACTTCTATCTTGATGAAATCTCAGATTTTTAGAAATAAATTTAACCTTCAACATAACTTCAGATGTACACTGTACAGTTCAGAACCTCATTAGGTTTATATATGTAATCGATTGGTAACGGTCTTTCGCAGTTCGTAGCTATAGATGACCCACTACCCCTCTTGTTGTGATACTATTTTTTTTTTTTAGGTATTCGTGTAATACATAAAACATTTTTTAATGCGTTTCTTTTGTACCAAATACATTTTGATGACCTCTGGCGTACCTCCAGTTTAGAAACCGCTGGATTAGGAGACGTATAAGTTTTATTAAATTAAAAATTATGAAGACCCGAATTAAATAAAATAGACTGGAATTAAATCAAATTGGAATGAGACTGAATTAACTAGACTGGAAGAAGGAAGAATTGGAAGTAAATCGACTGGAACTAAATAGATTTCGACCTTATTCCATTTGACTTACTTTAAGTTACCCACCCATATATATATATATATATATATATATATATATATATATATATATATATATATATATATATATAAACTTCACAAATGTTTTTGAAGTTTGGTAATTAACATTAATTAGGATAAATTAACTTACTTAAAAATGTTTTACAAACGCAAAGTTTTTAGTTTTTCACGAAACTTACGACATTTTGAAGGACAACCTTTTTTTTTTTTATTTAAAATTAACTAAATTTCAAATAATGACTAAAAAAATATATTTAAACCGTAAGTTTGGGGAAAAAGTTTCTTCAAAGTTTTAATAAATATTGTACATAAAAAAAAATGATTTTCACAAAATTTTTTTTCGGTTCAAATTTTACCCTTTTTTTTTTTAAATTTAAGATAAAGCTTCCCAATGTAGTTTTTTTTTAAAAGGTGGGTCTGTTTTCAAAATTTGCCACAATAAATTCTCTATCAGGAAGACATCGGAAAACGAGGTTTCTTGTCCAAATTGCTTCATTAAATGATTAATAATGATTAATAATGATTAATAATGCTGTTTCAGTTTATTATTAAAGTTTCAATTGATGAAAACGTTTGCAGAAACTTTTTTCTATTACATTCTTTTCATTTTAAAGTCCCGCGGTATTACTTTTAGCTGCTACGAGCGATGAGCCTTTACAAGGCTTGAGTTCTCCTTTCTTGTATTATTGTTGTCGAAACTTCAACTCCCGCAAAGGCGTCTGTACAATCTAACGATTCCAAAATGTCTGCTGGTGTTATCTGTAGAAGTTGTTAAATTTACTCGTTAATAAATAATACTTGGGGTTGTTCAACTTCACTCTTAACGGGTCAATACATCATCTCAAAGTTTACTCGTTAATGTTTATGACTTTATCAGCAAGTAATGGAAAGGGCTTCAAATTCAAGAAACGCTTCTGGGTGAATTAGCGTAATAGCACTCAATATATTTAGAGTTTTTCCTCAACACCAGACCAGTACTTACTTTAAACGCTGAAGAAATAATCCTTATACTGGAAATACAATTAACTGTTTTACACAAGTTCTTGTCGTTGTTCCATTCCACTTGTTGTCGTTATCGTTGTTGTTGTTGTTGTTGGTTGTTGTTCCAGTCACATATGTTATTCGAGTGATATATGTCGTTCCAGTCATATATGTTCCAGTCATATAATATATTTAAAGTTCTTATGCTAATTTATGACTTGTCCTTATTTTGACTGTTTTGCAGGTATCGACAATTCATTTTTGAAATCAATCAACAGTTTTTTTCACTTCGTTTCTTGATAAAAACCCACTCTAATAGACAGAGTTTATTTCCACAACAGTTTCGATGCCCACTGGCATCCTCTTCGGTGGGCATCGAAACTGTTGTGGAAATAAACTCTGTCTATTAGAGTGGGTTTTTATTATCATATTTTGACCTTCACGTTGAAAAAAGTGAAGTTTTTTGCATTTTTTCACTTCGTTAATAAATATATATTCAAAAAAACCATATTCAACAATGAAGAAACGCGCGTGTACAGCAAACAGCAGCAAAACAACATTTATACGCAGAGAAAATCTGTGGCGACATTTTGTTCTCCTCTTTTAACCATCGCTCCACTGACCTAAAATATCATATTTTAAAATTCACCCAAAATTGGGTTCGTAAAAGCCAAGACCGTTTTTTTAGAGGTGATAAAGTAGCGGAGGAGCAAACTTACAAAAAGACTTCTTTGATAATACTTTTTTCCTCTTTCCTCTCGCCGGCGATCCTTAAAAAGATAATCGCCGACTGCAGGAGATGAAATGTTCGCAAGACGCACACGCAAGCACGATGTACGAGTGTCAATACTTACACAAAAATACGTTAATGGAATGAAGTGTGTATATACTCTGATGATAATAAAGAGGACAAGAATATGTTAAAAATACAGGGTATTTCAGGTCGACCCAAGAAATACTGAAAAGAAACGTTTCATATTAGTTATGGAATTACTATGACAAACTTCAAATACCAAATACAAACTACAAATTCCGCCAATTTGTAGTCTGTATTTGGTATTTGGTATTTGGAGTTTGTCATAGTAATTCCCTAACTAATATGAAGCGTTTCTGTCCCATATTTCTTGGGTCGATCTGAAACACCCTGTACAAGCCTGTATATGGAAGGTTTACGACTGCAAATACTTGTGGCTTTTGGATTAGTTTGTGTAGAGCAAGCCTGAGGTAGTACGAGGGTAACTATGACTGATACAGGTAAATCTGTGCTGCTTTGGGAAGGAAACACAATCTTACGGTGCATCTTGCTCCTGAAGAATCACACACCTGGACTGATAGTAACTGGAAGTGTCTGCAATACAAACTAACAAAAATTGTGCGAAAGCGAATAAGAATTTGAATATTCTATGAACCCTGAAATGGGTGTGTGGGCGGAATGATGCTCTTGTGAAAAAATGTTGAACTTTTCATTTCACTTCCACTAAAGCTATACTTTAGTAATATATATATATATATATATATATATATATATATATATATATATATATATACTGTATTGCACTTTACAACATGAATCCTTTTTAAAAAAGTGATGATGAAATTCAACATAAATTTTCCGATTCTTTTCCCAAGTGTTTATTTTAATGTTTTGTTTATAAGCAATGTAAAAGAAGTTTCTTTTCAACTTCAATCACACGGAAATATCGTCTGAACTGCAGCTGCAGTCACACATTCAATAACAGACAGGAATTTGTCTTCTTTTTATGAAGGATAATTCGCTGATCCATCTGGCGAATGACATTCGGTCCAATGGTCCAATTCCCGTTCTTTGACAAACCCAGTCACGTTCCGGGGATAAGTGACCTTCCAGATCGCTTATAAGAACTGACCCTTCACTTTTATTTTTAATTCAGAATTTATTAGAGTTAGTTAATGCAATTTTAGTGAATACCCGTAATATAGGTAATAGTTTTAATGAACATTGATTGAATTCGTGATGGTGGGCATTTTAATTTGGGTCGGGGGGGGCGGCTTAGTGCGTGAATTTACGTGTTCTATCCACCATGGTCACCACCTATGTTATGGTATAATCAGCTCGGGGTTTGGGGGTCCCACCTCTACTGGAAGACACTTTCACGAACGGTGGAAAGTGTGATTATGGTATTGCTAAACGCTGGCCTATGTTCAGTTCCTTTTTGGTGAGATAAATGGAACTGAACACTGGGCTACGCTTACATATTATAGAATTGGTTTCTGCGTAATGAATAAATGAACAAAAATAAAATACTCATTGAAATGATCGAAAGCTATTTGATGTTTAGGATTAAGAAAACAGCTGCACTATTTCCGAGTAGAGCACTTCACGGTACAACGTCAGTAATTTCGCGAGTCCAAACTGGACACATTATGAGACTTTTTCAATTGTTTATTGTTTAAATCGGTTGAATTTTCTTAAATTAGTCGATAGTTTGGTTTTTCCTAACTACTATTCCCTAAATAAGTGACGTAATGTGAATATTTCCAGAATTAAAGAGTCGTTCTATACTTCTACTGTACTTTATTCTATTCGAGTTTACATTTTTGAGAAAGGTCATTCTGCGCCTTGCTAATGATTTTGAACTTTGCAGCTAACAAACAAAAGACTGGCGCGGGTTTGTATTTGTATTTTCTGTTATATATATATATATATAACAGTTCCCATTCTTATATATATATATATATATATATATATATATATATATATATATATATATATACACACAATTAAAACCAACTATGAACTTAAAACAATTGAAATATTGACAAATATGATGGCGAAAATAAAAAAATAAAACATTAAATTATAAAGTTCATACAATTAAAATATAAAATATTGTAAAATGAACTATAAAAAGGGGGGGGGGGGGGAGGCTTATCTTTAAGATAAGAAAAGAATAAATGTAAGTAAAACCATTACAAATAATTTAGGTGGGGGAAAATTACGGAAAAGTTTAAAGTGTAAAACATTAAAATCTATCAAATCTTAAAAGGAGCAAATCCGGTACAAGTTATTCAATCACAGACAGAGCAACCAATCAAGTTGGTGCCCGTTAACAAAAACGTTTCATTCTCTCCCATTCTTTGCTGTGTCTGTGACTGAATAATTTGTACCCGATTTGTTCCTTTTAAGATTTGATAGATTTTAATGGTTTACAGTTTAAACTTCCCGGTAATTTTCCCTTAAATTATTTGTAATAGTTTTACTTACATTTATTCTTTTCTTATCTTAAAGATAAGCCTCCCCACCCCCTTTTTATAGTTCATTTTACAATATTTTGTATTTTAATTGTATTAACTGTATAATTTCACGTTTTAATTTTATTTTCGCCATCATATTTGTCAATATTTAAATTGTTTTAAGTTCATAGTTGGTTTTAATTGTATATATCTATATATATATATATATATATATATATATATATATATATATATATATATAATTTCTAGCACTGAAAATGACATTAGAAATGTCGAGAGCTCTGCATATTAAATGTTTGTATATGGACTGGTCTTGTTGTTCCTTATATATATATATATATATATATATATATATATATATATATATATAATATATATATATATATATATATACACCTGTTCTAATTCTTGTGTTAATTACTTCGTGTGGAAGACACGATTACACAGAGAACCAACAAAAATTGTCACAGCAAAGAAATTTAAACAAATCTTAACCCGTGAAAATGTTCCATTGAATTTGTTTATTTACGACACCGTCTCGACACCAAAAACATCAACAGATGTGAGTTAATAACAAACATGGAGACTAAGAGGGAAGTGACGACATGATTCTAATAACGAGAGAAAGTGATGTGGAGATGTTGCTTTCACGTAAGAGCGAATTTCGTACTCCTCAACAGCTTTATATAGCGAACTTAAAAGCAGAGACAGAAACCCCCCCCCCCCCCCAAATATATATACATATATATACAGTATATATATATATATATATATATATTATATATATATCAGACCTCGTTAGCCTCGTTGATGTCCCGTGTGTTGGTCTCTCTTCACACGAAGGTCAAGCTGGTGGCTCCGCCTCTAGACCTGGCTTTGTGGAGGAGTGAGTTATTTTCTTGCGCTCGACCACCGCACATAGCCAGGTACACCCGGCTTATCTGGTACCGTCCTGAGTCAGGCATCTAGTCTTCTCTTGAAGACTTCAACTTTGACCCCTGTAACGTTTCTAAGGTGTTTTGGAAGCTGGTTAAAAAGTCTTGGCGCCCTGACAACTAAGCTATTTTCCTTCAGTGTTGAAGAGGTCCCTTGTCGGGCCTTTAATTTGGGAACACTACACATTCTGCCTTTCCTATTTTCCTATTTTTCCTATATATATATATATATATATATATATATATGATTTTACTTTGTCAGATTATAAATACGACTGAATTAAAGTTCTGATTAAAATTAAACTACTGTAAAAGTCACAGCAAAAAGGTATTTTAATGAACATTTTACAGTGAAGAAGAAATTCCAAAATAAATTTCAGTGAAAATAATTTCTTAACTGTTTGATTCGTTAGTTTTGAGCCCTTTTCAAATACTTCACGAGAAGAGGTTAGAAGGCATTTCTTGGTCTCTGAAGTGAGTTCGCTCCAGAAGTTTGAAGAGAATCGCATGATGCGAACCTTGTTCCTCGGAGAATGCTCCGACGCCGAAGAAGAAACCTCGCTGGCACTATGATGCTCACCTTCAACGGACGAAGCTCAAGAACGGACGAAGATGGCACAAGGGAGAGAAGAAAGGAGAAAAGAGGGAGAGACGGCTATCCAAAGACTTATAATGAGTGTGGGAGAGGTGAGTGCGAGGTGAGGGAGTGAGAGTGAGAGAGGGAGTAAGAGTGGGCGTGGCTGGCCTTATTGATTGCGCCCACCGCCTGCCTTCTCGTCCTCCATTCGCGCCCATCTGCGCACATCCTTCAATTTATTCCTGCCTCTCTCCATTTGGCAAACGGGCATAAAAATTTATCGGTCGGAGGACGAAACGCGATAAACGGCGTGTTCAGTACCACATCAGGAACGCAGAAGAAGAACAAATAAAGAAATGAATGACTCTCCCTCCACTTTGACTCAAGCATAAAACGTTAAGCAAAGTGGACAACAAGCATAAAAACGAGTACGGAAAGAAGTCATCCCGCGAAAAACTCCTAACAATAACTTATAAAGCAAATTTTAATAAATAATGGCCATTTTTTATCCTTTAAATTACCTCAGTCTATTACGGAAATGAGTTAAACATCATATATATATATATATATATATATATATATATATATTATATACACACACACACACTCTATACACTGTAATACGCGAGTAGCGATTATGGTGCATTGCTTTAAATAAGAAAAAGAAAATTAGGTTAAGAAGCCCTAATTTAATGGAGTCTTTATTTCTTCCCATAACCAATTTGAACAAATGAATAAAGCACAACCACGATAAACAAAAGGATAAAAAGTAAATAAGGAAAGTTTTATAAACCTTATTACCATATAAAGTGCTTTCATACGCATTAAATCCTTTGAAACGGCCCAAGGGAAATTACAAAATAATGTACATAATGTAAGGGAGAAGTCTTTACCAATCAATCATTTCATATACGAGTGTGTATATATATATATATATATATATATGTATATATATATATATATATATATATATTAGAAAGGTGTGACTGAAGGGAACAGCACTTGTTTTACGGATTGTTTACCTTCCTTCGTCGTATCAAAGGTCATGTGACGGAGGGGACCTATATTTTTATGCGCGATCCGAACCTCGGGTCGCTACATTATATGAAAAGCAGAGGACAGTCCCCCATCCAGTTACTACCCAGACCCAATGCCTCTTCGTTGATCTAAGAGAATCGGCGTTGTAGTTTAAATGGCCACAACTTCTCCCGCGAAATTGCACTTAAGAATACATAAAATGCCCAACGATAGTCTATAACACCCAACATTTGCATTCATAGCAGGCAATATTACATCTACCATATGAAACGTTTTGGAGCTATTGAAGAATAGGGACCCCAGCCTTCTTTAGTTAGCTTTATGAGGCTAACTAACGAATTAACCTAACGATTGGTTAGGTTAGGTCGTGATATTTTCGTTAGTTAGCCTTATAAGCCTAACTAAAGAAGGCTGGGGTCCCTCCCTATTCTTCAGTAGCTCCAACTTTTTTGACTGATGTATTTTCCATCATCAGTGATTAAATAATTGAAGTATGTAACAAAATATCGAAAAATTACTTTAAAATACAGACAACATTCATTTACTCTCGTACACAATGGTCATAAAATTAGACTTAAACACTCATAACATATAAAGGTACAATATTAATTTAGAATTAATTCGTTATTACATTACCATAAACAGTTTCATAGAAAAGAAATAGGGAATTAATGTTGAACTTTATTATGAAACCAATCAATAAGAAATGAACATCTAATTGGAGTTTGTTTTATATTAATTATTTCATCGTAGGTTCTCATACATCTGCATCTGCATTATTTGCGAGCAGCTGTTCTTTTAACGTAGTGAAATACAAACAGTACTTAGTGGAAGGAGAGTAATGCACAATTTTTGAAGGTGAGTCTTTGCTAACGCCCTCGTAACTAAGGACGAAGACGTCATTAATCATATTTGTCTTCGTTTGTAGGAACAACAAAGAAATTTATATCTAAAGCTTTTGCATTTTCACTTTGTTTATTTTCGCAATTTAAAATACGAATACGAACGAATAGGCAGTTGTTGTAAGTTGCTTGAACAAATATAGCGACATCCGACCAAAGTGGTGTGACGTTATTGTTGCTAACGAACGTTAATATAATAGAAATTATTTCACTTCCCTGCTTTACTTAGGTTATAAGCCTAATTTTGAAACGAACTTTGTAAGTTAAGATGATGTAATATTACCGGGTGTTTTGTGTTGTGACCAAAACGTGAGTTTGAGAAATGTAAAATTAAGAAAAAATTCGCACATTCCAAAGACATAGGCTTGGATCAGTTCGACTAAGGATGTAAATGATGATGATGATAATGATAATAATAAGCTGTATTGGCAGGATATAAATCCCATAAAATAATATATTATTCTTGAAGGTAATAAATGATAAGATAAATGAAACAATAATAAATTAAAAAAAAAACTAAAATTATAACTAACAAAGAAATAAAAATATGACACGTACTGAAACAAGTGATAATAAAAACTACCCACTGATAAGACAACAAAAATGATGATAATGACAGTAATAATGTTTACTGGCAATAGACAGATTTCCCCCACCTAAATGAAGGTACAGTATCCATCAAGGTAATCAACGGTACAACTAATTAAACAATAAATTTAAAAAAACAAAAACAAAAAAGGACAATAAATGACAATAGTACGTGTAAGGAGACGAGAAACAACAAAAAGTACCGTAGTAATAACAGCTTCATAAAAAATAAATGCAGGAGTTAAGTGGAGCAATAGACAAACATTTTCATATCAAGCGGTCCAAACAAAGTCTAGAAGACCCAAAGCATTGTCTGAGTTTTTAAATCTTCGCATTAGACTGTATTGTGCACGTCTTGTTATCCCAGGGAGGCTCGGAACGTTGCGGTCAGTGAACAATTGATAGGCTGAACAATTTGGGGGTAACTTATGCAGCAGTTTACAAGATCTGTTGTAAAGCAAATTGAGGGTTCCGCAGGAACCTTTTTTATAATTAACCCAGAGTTGCTGTCCCTAAATGCAGAAAGAGTTTGAAGAATTTAAAGTTCCTTATAATCATGTTTGCCTTAACACAGTAACTTCAATATTGTTTCATTATGTCGTTGTTGTCACTGAAGGAGCTGTTGATAGTTTAACCCAGATACTTAAATTCTTGTACTTGGTTTATTGCTTCTTCTCTCAATTTGAAAATAATATTAGCCGTTTGGTTTGAACTTTTGGGATGGAACTGTATAACTTTAGTTTTAGTGACATTAAAATTAATGTCATGGTTTTGTGAATAGAATTCAAAAATTTTTATAAGACGATCCAGCCCTTTCACCGAATGGTTTATTAACACCATATCATAGGCATATACCAAGTTATTTATCCTCATGTCATCTATACAGCATCCCGCTCTTGCCGCATTCAGACATGTCAACTCTCAAAGATTTTCCGTGAGACTCACGGATTTTAAGCCTAATAATAATAATGATAATAATAATAATAATAATAATAATAATAATAATAATGATAATAATAATTAAATCGGGGAAGAATGAGAAATCTCACGGATTTTCATACTTGAAGGGTGACGTCTCTGCGCATTAAGAGAAGCAATTACTGTAATTTATCAATATATATATCTCAAACAGCAGAGGAGAGAGTAAAGAACCTTGTCTAACTCCGCATGAGGAATCAAAACATTCGGACAACATATTGCCCCATCTAACAGTAAAATTTTGGCGTGTGTGTATACCAAAATTCCTGTGTTCTAATTTTTTAAATATAATATTGTGATTCACTCTATCGTATGCTTTGTTTATATCCAAAAAACAGCTATAAATAGTTGAATTACTGACAGTATATCTAAATGCAATCTCTTTTTAAACATAAATACGCAGGTCAGATGAATGGGACTTTTAAAACCAAACTGATTAGGAGTCCATTATAATCAGCCAACCAACAGGCACTGGACTACTTGTTTACATCGGGATAAAAAAATTAACGTATATATTGTGTTGTTCCGAGTTATCGTAACATGAAAAGAATGTAATGTTAGGCGGATGCAATTCATTAAGTTCCATAAGGGCATACGAAAGCTGCATTAGAGTGGAATAATTTTTTTTCAAACATTGCGTTCATTTGGATAATTGTATACAGTTTTGGATAAAACGTTTTTTAAAAATGGTTCGGATGTGGATCTATATTTTTATTAATAAATGGTTTTAAGTGACTTTGGAATGAGTTTTTTTTTTTAAATACGGTTAAAAGGCCAACAGAATATCAGTGGTTACGCACCTACTCAAAACCGTGAGGACCTCTCGTTCAGATATTTATGGAACAGTTATAATATAAGACTGCCACGAAAATGGTGGTTTTAACAAAATCTCGGTGGTACAGTAGATGGAGGGTATAGTATATGCGGAAGTGTGAATATGTTTGCTATATCGTTCTAAAGTGAAGGAACCGATTGTCCAGTGTTGTATGGTATTATATTCACCGAGAGTATCTCTATAAAACATAAAGAAAATAGTAACAGAGTATGTGAATATATGAATTTAATAAAATGAGGCAGTCAATCAATTAATTTGCTGACAATCTGTCGAAATGAGTTGGTTGGTTGTTTCGTTTTACGTCCTTTGTTCACCAGAGGGCACCAAACAAGAAAAAAAATTCTCTTTACAAGGAGAACTAGATCGAGCCAAATGCATTACGTGCAGCGGGCTCGTCACTGCACCCTCTCGCCATTTCTCAGATTGGCTTAGGACAGTCCATGGCTGGGCTACCCCAGCGTGTGCATACTGATATACTGTATCTCTTTTGAAAGGAAATTTATCAAATTTCAACTTTTGTGGGTCAGCAGCTTTCTAGCGAAGATTACAGAAAACCTCAATTATCTGAATATAAGTTACAAGTCGGAAAACAGTTTCCAGTTTCAATGGAAAACATGACCTTTTTTAAAAAAAATAAAATAAAGCGAATGTTTTGAAACCTTTGTGAAAGCAATAACGATTTGAAAAATTTCCTTTGATACACAGAAATAGGTAAAAAACTGTTAAGGACGTTGATTTTAATGTCTAACTCCCATTTTGAATGTCCTTCTGGAGAAGTATACAAAGACGTTTCAGACTTTAAAAAACTTGGACTTCATTTGATGTTTTTCAGTAATTCTTAATACAGGGAAAGTTGTGAAGTATATGCTGACGTTTTCTTCAAGTCACGGTGATAGCAAAGAGCTGCTTGCTCAAATTTGGAGACCTTTTTTTTGATGGTCAATTTCCAGAGCAAAACAATCATCATATATCGTACAATGAAATAAAGTTAAACTAGAAATAACTCACTTGTGTGCAGTTAAAATGCTTCCCCTTCAACGCAGCACTTATTTGGTTGGACTCAGTCATAATTCCAATATATGGTGGGAATAAAAAAACTTGCGTCTAACATGTAAAGTTGAAATCGATTGTAGGTCCTCCTCGAATTAAGTAATTTGGCCATCCTTGTTTCAGCCAATCACTTACAGTAAATCTCTGAAACCTCTCCAAAGAAGTTATAAATAGATAATGTATTCTACTGTGATTGTAGCCTGTATCAGTAATTAAAGGATGTCCCAGAAGTCTTGGAGGGGTTTTATTTGGCTATAACGTTTTTGTTTGAGGATCAAATAAAAAAAGGTTTGTAACACTTGAAAATATGTTTATTGCGATTTTAATTACAAATTTAATATCTGGTGAAAATCTTCATTTTCATTGCGTAAATCTAAACTCGCATTAGCGTACGTTATCCGACTCTAATGATCTTGTGGTTTAATTTCTTGAGCAATTTGAATTTTGTATGGGTAAAGACTGATATCCTCTCTTAAAATTCGATGTAAGGAACTTCTTGAAATGTCTAATTCCTGGCTGCGTCATCGGACTGATGTGGATTTTCCTCAACGCTTTCACGAACCATCTCAACCAGAGTTGGACTTCGGCTTGTCCGAGGACGCCCAGTCCGTGGTTCGTCTCCCTGACCTTTCCCATACGAAATTTAGCGACGTACCGTCGAATAGCTCGATCAGAAGGAGTAGAACGTGTGTTGAATTTTAATCGAAAAGCTCTTTGAGCGGCAGCGATGGAAGAGTTTTTTGTCAAATAAAGTTCCACAATAGCCACTCTTTGTTGCACTGTCCAGGATTCCATTTTCATTAATCGCAGCAAGGGTACTTCAACTGAAAGAAAAATAAATAAATTAATCAAAAAAGAAAAACGTTATAGCCAAATAAAACCCCTCCAAGACTTCTGGGACACTCTGTATTATATATATATATATATATACACACACACACATATATATATATACACACACACACACACACACACACACACACACACCAGTGTATATATGCCTGTTTCGTCTCTTAAGGAGCGAAGAACACAACGATAATCAGGTTTCTCTCTAATACTTCTATTAGAGGTGAATAAAAGTCTTATTACAAAAATAATCTATTTTTACTTAAATAATTTTAACATTTCTACGAGTAAATCAGAATACAAATGAAAAAAGGAAAATTTGACATCAGTGGAATTTTTGAAGAAATGACAATGGTTATTTGAGACACTGGTTCTTCACTTTAAGAATTTGTAAATTCAGAATTAACACAGAATTAACACAATCAATTAAAATAGAAGTGTTAAAACATTCCTAGTTACAATTTTTTTTATTTGTTTTATTGACAGTGGTACCCTTCTTTTCTGGACGAGATTGAATTCTTGTAATCATTATTTTGTATAATTCACTTTTTATGCTTTATATATATATATATATATATATATATATATATATATACCTTTCAATGACAACAATAAGAGCGCGTTACGTTTTTTTGGTTTATGTTAGGGGGGCTAAATCTTTATTTGAGCCCCACAAATCGAATTTTCTTTCAGAATTTAAGAGGGCGTTACTTTTTCTGTGAGGGGAGACAAATGTATATTTTTTTGTTTTCGTTGGTTCGACACAGACTAACTTCGAGATGTTTATTGGCCTCGTCTCAAAATACAGTGAATTTGGATCCGATTTTCTCAGACCATTTGATTTCTGCTGCCTTTGCTAAGTCCTGCATTTCTGATAACTACATTAACCCCGTTTCTAACTAGCATGAATTTTATACCAAATTATTCTGAAGTTTTATTTTCATTCAACATTTTCTTTCTTTGACTGTATTAATCTAATTCAGTTTATAGTACGATATCCGTTCGGCCTACAACATCATACTCTGCCAGACGTAAACTGTAAACTACCCTTTATTAATTTTTCTAAATATACTTCATCCTATGATTTTCAAAGTTTAAATAATACCAACTTATTAGAAAGATGTAATTTAACATTTTAACAACCTACCCGTAATGGAATTCCCCTTTTTATAAACGTTACAGGTGCTCATAATTTGTACCATCCTCGGTTCGGTCTTTGTTTTGGGCACGAAAAGGATAAGCCGAATTTTGGTTTGATATTCTGTATATATATAATCTTTAACTTATTTTTCCCATCGTCTCCTGCTGGTGTAGTAGACGATTATCTGATTTGTTATCTGAAATTATTTAGAATTTAACATGCAATTTAGTTCTATACCTTATTGCTAAAATTAGTGAGTATTTTGTACAAATCTTGGGATCACCTCAAGATCAGGGCCCCCAGCGTTCTTTAGTTAGTCTTATAAGGCTAACTAACGAAAATATCACGACTTAACCTAACCAATCGTCAAGGGCGTACAGTTGACCTAACGATTGGTTAGGTTAAGTCGTGATATTTTCGTTAGTTAGCCTTATAAGGCTAACTAACGAAGGCTGGGGGCCCTGATCTTTAGGTGATCCAAATCTTGTTTAAAAAATGAATTTCACAAATCTCTTTCGAAAGAAAACGTAGCCATCTTGCCTCGGGTTCAGTTCAGTTTGCATGAGCAAATCCGTTGTTAATTTATTTTAACCATTAACCTCATTACATTCCCCATACATCACAATATATATATATATATAATCCTCGAAAGTTATCCACATCTAAATTTAAAAGTTCTTTAGCTCTTTTAACATTCGCTCGGCTTGACTTTATTTTAAAACTTGAAGTTTCTTCTTTCGAGTAGTATACAAAACATTTCACCAAACTTTGACATCTCTTGTTCTAGCAAATAATAAAAGCAACATGGTAATAACATGTTTAGGAAACTCTGGCTAAATATTCAAGGCTTTTCAGGCACGTTTTGACATACTTAGGGACGTATTAAAGACAAGAAGACATTAAAGAAGAACTCAGGGAAGAAATTAATTATAGGTTTAGTATATAGGCATCCCTCTCAGACTGTCGATAGTGATAAAAGGGTTCAAGAACTAATTTTTTATGTGAGTAGTGAACATGATGCGACAATTATGGGAGATCTTAATTTACTTTGCAGGGAATGGGTGGTCCTTTACAGTCTAATTCCGGTCGTCGACTGTACGAGGGTTTGCTCGAAAGTTCACTTTTTCAAATGGTCAAGGAACTCACTAGAGAACGCAATATTCTAGATTTAGTTTTAAGTACACACGAAGACTTCATTAATAATATCTCTGAAGGAGACTACTACTCCTCCGGTCATCATAGGCAAATAACATTTGAAATTAAAATTAATGTTTATAATTCAGAGAGCCTGGAATACGTTTTGGATTTTAAAAGAGCTAAATTTCGTGACATGAAACTACAACTTTCGATCCATAATTGGGATGAGGCTCTGTCGCGCGATGATATTAATATTATGATTATTTTAAACGTTTAAAATAAAGCAATATTCCATTACATAAAAAGAGACTGGCCAAGTCTGTTAAACCTAAATGGTGGAATGCTAAATTTAAAAGTAGCTTAACGTTAAAAGAAGCGCGTATTTTAAATTTAGAGAAACAAATAATTTGTCCGATGAAAGTGCTTACAAACTATTGAGAAGGCGAAGCAAAACGTTTAATAGAAAAAGTAAGCGCAACTATGAGCTATATATAGTGAACCAAATTAAATCGAAGCCGAAGGAATTCTATAATTATGTTAGGAATATAAAAGTAGCTTCGCAGACTATTGGTCCACTCATAGATGAAAACAACGGACAAATTTACGATGACTTACAAATGACGGAAGTTTTAAATAAATTCTTCTCTTCCATCTTCACTAACAAAAATATGAACAACATAGAATCTGTATGTATAGAACAAGAAGATAGTTTTAAATTTGTGCGAATGTACTTATAAGTGGGACCCTTTAATAAAAATGCCCTTCTGGGGTCGGGGGAACGGGATCTAGCCTAGGTGCCAATTTCTTAATGGTCTCTGGATTGTTTCCTTCTCGCCTCTTTCATTCGTTTTTCGGTTTATAATTTCTGTATAATAAACAACAATGTAATAATCAATGTAATAATAAATTTATAATTTCTGTAATAAATAATAATGCAATATTAAATGTAATAAATTTAATAATAAATGTAATAATTATGTAAAAAAATAATAGAATCTGTATGTATAGAACAAGAAGATAGTTTTAAATTTGTGCGAATGTACTTATAAGCGGGTCCCTTTAATAAATATGCCCTTCCAGTGTCGGGAGAACGGGATCTAACCTAGGTGCGAATTTCTTAATGGTCCCTGGACTGTTTTCCCTCTTGTTTTTGGTTCATTCGTTTTTCTGTATCCACCCGAAGAGGATGCCAGTGGGCATCGAAACTGTTGTGGAAATGAACTCTGTCTATTAGAGTGGGTTTTTATTATCATATTACGCCAATATTTAAAAAGGGATTAAATCGCTTTCGGGAAATTATCGTTCCATCAGCATAAATTAATTAAAGATTCTCAACACGGCTTTCGAGGTAATCGTTTTTGTCTTACTAATTTGCTAGATTTCTTTAATGATATTATAAATATATATGACGAGAGTAAAACAGTAGATATTATATATTTCGTTTTTTAAAAAGCGTTTGATAAAGTGCCACATAGAAGATTATTAGCTCATCTTCATTCTCACGGAATTGATGGTAATGTTCTCAATAGATTGAAAATTGGCTTAGTGAACGTAAACAAAGAGTGGTCATTAATGGCAAAGCGTCTAACTTGAAAAGTGTAACTAGCGGCGTGCCTCAGGAATCAGTTCTGGGACCAGGTCTTTTTATTATTTATATCAAAGACATCAACTTGGGAATTAAGATTATAATTTCAAAATTTGCGGATGATACCAAACTAGGGGGACGAACAAAATCAGCGGCAGAACGTTTGCAGATTCAAGAAGATATTAAAACTAATCTCTCTCTTCTCTCTCTCTCTCTCTCTCTCTCTCTCTCTCTCTCTCTCTGCAGTTAATATAAAACAAATTTCTAATTAATAATCACGTCGGATTGCATTAATTAACAATCACATTAATTCCATTTATTACAGATGAAAGAACGCTTAGCGTATTTGCCCCAAAGGCAAATAAGTGATTTTAAACTCTTTAGCCCTTTGATATAAAACATAATAGGGAGGTATTTTCCATTTTCCTCACGTATTAAGTCTGATAAAATTACTTTGTTGGGGGTAGGGGGGAGGAGGTAGACAATACAAAGGAATACAAAGGACACCAAACAACAAGAGACCGGCTGGTCCCTATAAGGCTGTCTGCTTAAGAAGGAGGGTTAAAAGAAGTAAGAAAAGTTAAAAACAAGTGAAAGTTTAAAAAAAAGCAGAGCAGAGAAAAGAGGTTGAAAGAAAGGAAAGAAATTTAAAGATAAAGTGAAAATTTTAAAGTACAGAGGACGGAGTCCAAGTGAAGATTCTACAATACTGCTACGCGCTGACAAATGCTTCCAACTGGGGGTTTTGGCAAGATAAGCCTCTAGTCTCTTTTTAAAAGATTCGACCGAATTACTTTGAAGAAAAAAATGGGTAAATATTCGTTTTAGCACGCATCGGTGTTTTTCGACCAAAATATATTTTTCTGGTCAATCTTTGGTCGTTTTGCATGAATCTGACATCGGTTTCCTGTGCAAACGTTTATTTTTTGAGATATCTCCACTTGAAATATCACAAAAACTTCGCGTTTGCACAGAAAATAGATATCAGATTCGTGCAAAACGACTAAAAATTGACCAGAAAAATGTTTTCTTTCTCTGATGAATAACCTAACCTAACCTTAACCTAACCTAACCCTAAAGCGAAGGTTAACATTTGCAGAAATTCTAGATTTTTTCCAATCGCATGTTCTTGAACTGAGACAGACTAAAATTACACTTGCGTTTATTTTTTGGGTTAACTTTATGGCAAACAAAAATGTTCTGATCGTTTCTAATATTACATTGGGTATTACATTTCGGGCATCTTCAGGATGCAAGAATTACTCCGTGATTAATAGAGACTTCCAGAGCTTTATCGTCTTCACGGCCGATATGGCGATTCAGCTCCTCAAAATCAAAATCACAGGAAGGGCACAACATATCGTGAATACGTACGGCTGATAACTAAATGAAGAGCGAAAAAATCAACATATCGCGAATACGGCTACGGAGCGAAAAAATAAAAAAAATGGTGAAATCACTAGATAAAAACTAAATATTTTCAAGTGAAGATATCTCAAAAAATAAACGTTTGCACAGAAAACGGATGTCTGATTCGTGCAAAACGACTAAAAATTGACCATAAAAATGTTTTAATCGAAAAACACCGATGTGTGCTAAAACGAATATTGCCCCAAAAAATGTTAGGTTCATTAGAATTAAAATGTTTACCTACTAATTTGAAACCATTACCGCGGATTCTATCTGCTTTTCTGAAGGTGGAATATTTTTTGGCGTCGACATTATCGAAACCTTTAATGATTTTAAATACCTGGATTAAATCTCCTCGAATACGTCTTTTTACAAGTGAGAATAAATTTATCGTTTCTAAACGGTCAGAGTATGATTTGTTTCTAAGTCTAGGAATCGTCGTCGCTGCACTCTCTCCATTCTGGCTATGGCCTGTCGTAAATATGGGGACCAGAAATAAACACAGTATTCCAGGTGGGGGCGTACTAAGGAATTATATAATGTTAGCATTGTTTTCTCCGACTGAAATTCAAATGATCTACCAATAAAGCTTAAGATTCTATTTACTTTTCTGACCGCTTCGATACATTGCTTACTCAGTTTAAGAATGTCGGCAACAATAATACCTAAATGTTTCTCTTCCGTAACACTTGTTAGTGTCCTGTCGCGCATAGTATACTTTTCTTCAACATTGTTTCTACCGTTATGTAACGTTTTACATTTATCTATATTTAACCTCTTAAAGCCTAAAGTTTTTGTAGGGTTAAGTTATGAGTGCGTGTATGGGAAACGGTACAAATTCGACCCAGTCGTCCAAAAGAGGTTAAAGTTCATTCGCCAAATTTCCGCCCACTTGAGTAATTTACTGTATTAAAATTCCAGTTGGTACGCCGAGAGCAATTAGTGTTAAAAATTACAGTTGGCAACTCCGTGCGTGCCCTATTTTCAAATAGATTTTCGCTGAAGGTTGAGATCGAAAGACTCGTCGTGTTTCATTGTACTTTTTAATGTAAATTCCATTAATTAGAGTCAGATTAAGCCGATTTAACCTCTCTCACTCTCTCTTTCGATGTCATATTCAACCTTATTCGCCCTAACCTGTAATCACTGTGTTTCAACAGTTAAATTGAATGAACTCATAACAAATCTATTTCGTGTTTCGGCTTCTGATTACGTTAAGCCTAATCAGACACGCTACCGAGTTCAGTGCAGTTAAACGCGAATTAGGAGAGCCATTACAGTTTTCAGTACAGTATATAAGTTTGATATAACAAATATCATTAGAAGTAAACAAAAATCATGTTGATACAACAAAAAATCATTACATTAAAAGAAACCACTACCTCCTACCGGCGTTTTCCAGATTCGTTTTGGTGGAGCTTTAAAATGAAACTTAACCGGTTTCTATACGCACAATACCGAAAAAATTAGCAATTTCTTGATTTAGACAAGTGGTTCTCGACAGGGGTGCTGCGGAAATCTAAAGATTTATGATTATTTAGTGATTGGTGTTTTAGAACTCGTGTAGTTAATTTTTATTGGTTTTCTTGATACTTTCTTTTCAAAGTAATTAACAACAACTTTTAAAGCATAACAGTTCATAACGCGATGTTTAAAATTAGGCAGGTTTTAATGTTTAAAAATTATTTGTAACATTTTACGTAAAAAAATGGGCGCTTATTCCTTTTCCTCCCCTACAATTTCTTTTTTCCCGGTTAGGTCAACTGCACGTCCTTGACAATTGGTTAGGTTAAGTCATGATATTTTCGTTAAAATATTCCACTAAATGCGGGTGAAAAAGGGATAAGTGCCAAAAAAGTGTTTTAAGGGTGACGCGAAATACGATAAATAAGTTTCGGGCGTCTTCAGTTAAAAAAAGGTTGAGAAACGCTCATTTAGACAAACGTAAGAAAAATTAATAAATTGTTTTAAGTTGTTCTGAAATGAAACATTATTGGAAAACATGACAAAGAACAAATGTCAGAGGTTATGAACCTCGTAACTGAATTATATATATATATATATATATATATATATTAGTGATGTAGCGGATGTCATTTTTTTCACATCCGCGGATGCGGATGAGGATGTTTGATTTCAACATCCGCGGATGCGGATGCGGATGTCTACATTTTCGTTATTTTTTAGGATATATTCGAGATTTGTTGTGTTTAACGTATATAATAAGTTATTATATAGAGAGAGCTGTAGCTATAATGTAGTATAATTGATTAATTGTACAATAATTGCTGTACTTTTCTCTGAACATATAAAATAATATCAAGCATCTAACTAATATAGAAATCAATTAGTGAATTCGTCTGCAAATAAATTCGTTATATTTTGTTGAGTTTCAGCCACAATTAGAAACCATAATTGTGTTACCAGGATGCGGGACGTGAACCCAACTCAAATGCACCCCACCGACCTCTTTCCCCAACCTCCACCCTTATAGAAAGAGATCTTTAATTAGCTTGATAACTATTTATATTAAGTTTAAAGTTTTATTAGGCATATTTATAAATGAGTAATTAAAATAAAGTAAACTAAGATGTTCATCGTTTAATGTTCAAACTTAATTATAGGAAGGTTATGCTTAAGGAACATTAATTTTTCTGCCTTTTCTGCTGCCAGTCTGTTTCTCTTTTCATCATATATTAATCCAGCACTGCTAAATAATCTCTCGCTTGGTACGTTTGTTGGAGGACAGGCTAAATGTTTCCTCGCAAGTTTACTCAAGTATGGATAGATATTCTGCGTATTTTTCCACCAACTATAGGATTGTCACATGCAGCCAGGCGTTTTTTTGGTGATAGCTCTCGATCATTTTTACTACATCTTTTGACATCGCGTAGGTCTCGTCATTGCTGCTTGACTCAAGAAACTGAGAGACAGATTCTGTGATAGATTTGCTTGTTGAAGGTGTTGGTTCTGTCACTGAAACTTTTATTCTTTTGGTGGGTGGCGAAGCGACAGATTCAAGAGATTGAAGCTCTTCAACTGCTTTGCCAAGTGATGATTTAACTCGTTCTAATGTACTAGGTGAAAATAACTTAGCTTTGTAACGTGGATCTAAGTAGGTTGCAAGAGAGTAACTTCATACAAGAACAGCCTCTCGTCTTGTCGCTTGCATCACTTTTGCGCACAATGAACTAGTTCTATTAATATAGTAGAATTTGATAATTTCCGCTTATTAATGACATTTTATCTCAACGGTCCACATCCGCACGACATCCGCAGTCTAAAGTGCGGATGCGGACGCGGATGCGAGAAAATGTGCGGATGTTCCGCGGATGCGGATGTGACCTACATCACTAAATAAATAAATAAATATATATATATATATATACACATCCTTCCACACAATAAAGAAAGTGGTTGGTAGATAAATGGGCACCTTAGGTGGCCTAGTGGTTAAGACGCTGGGCTGCTGATGGGGCGTGGTTCGGATTCCACGTTAAACTGTAGGTCTAAGGTGGAGTGAAAAGCTTGACCTTCGTCAGAATGAACAATTCGGGCGGAAGCTAACCAAATGTTAACCAAAAGTGTGTATATATATATATAAATATATATATATATATATATATATATATATATATATATATTACACGTTGTGTTCAACGTCGGAACGACGTTTTCCTATTGATCAGCGAAGTTGAGTGGCATTGGGTCTGGAGAGTTGTTGGATAGAGACCGTCCTCTGCATTCAAATTATCTACCGACCTGTCGTTCGGATCCCATGTTACTCAGATGCGGGGGGACAATGGCGAGCGCGGCGAGCCCATACAGCTGGGGTTCCGGGGGCACTGTAAGCCCCCGGGAAATCTTTTGAAATCTGACCAATTTCAGGGATATTTTGAGGTCATATGCACTGGATATTAGGATATATTCCAAGGTTGAAGATGGAGTATTTCCAGTGTCATTAGATATACGACATCCAGTACGATCAATAAAAATAGCTAACAACTGGAATGATTAACTAAAAAAAAGTTAACAACTGGTACGCCGTGGTGACTGTTTCACCGGATCTTTATAGGCTAGCATTGCCTCAGTCGAAGCTAAAAGAAATGAAACAGTTAATGATTCTTTCTTATATTTCTTCTAGGGTGGGAATTAAAATTTCATGACGTTAGAGATTTGTAAGTTCGGATTTATTTGAAATAGTGAGGGAACGCCGTTCCGTCTACCAAAAAAAGTAAGGTAACGCCGTTCCCACGCGTTCCCACAGCACTACACCACTGTATATATATATATATATATATATATATATATATATATATATATATATATATCGCAAGATGGCCTCTTCTTCGTTAGACAGTCATCGCTGATATGTAGGTAAACTCAGTATGTCGCTTCCTTGCACCGACAATGAAGTTTATACTGCTTACGTCCACGATTCTTCTTTTCAACTTTACTTTATCTGACTGCGAATTACGGAAAACACTTTATACCCTTGCTCAATGGCGTCCCCTCCCTCCGTCCGTTGTGGGAGTGGAATGCTTTTTTCGTGGAAGGATATAAATGACGAATTACCTTTTCAGTCTTTATTTCACAAGGATAGATCACTTTTAAAATATTAGATTTCTTTTGCAATGCGCAGTAATTAGAAAGTCAAATCCTTAACACGCTACTTGCTTAGAGAGTTCTAAACGAAGGAAAACCCAATTGGGTTGACTGACCACTCAAAGGGTGAGGCACCAACTCTCTACCCGAAGGCCGAGGCACGACTGCTCCTCTCAAGGTGTTTTCCCTGGAGAACTCCCATGGTGCCACGTTTACAAAAGATTATTAAAGTTGCAAAGTCCTAGTCTAGTCCTAGCAAAAGAATTTATATAATTTTTGGTTCTACGCTTAACTCCTTTATGTGATTTATATTAGCCGAAAAGAACATTTAGAATTTAGGAATCTCTGTTTAAGGTTATTATAGATGTGGCATCTGTGGAGAGTATCGTTAGGCTTATCGAAAGGATGCCAGACAGTCTATTGGGCATTGAGGCAATTTATACAAATTAAAAATTTAATGGATTCATATTTTAATTTATACGAATAGAATAATATCTTTTAAAGGATTAATACTTTAATTTATACAAAAAGAAAAATATTTTTAAATTTAAAAAAAAATTATTTCCTGTAGAAAACTTTTTCCACACACACACACACACATATATATATATATATAATCTAACGTAAAGAACGACGCTTGTATAGAAGAACGTTCCGCGCAAGATGAGGACGGAGAACGAACAAATGAAAAAAATGAGGTAACCACCCGGGAATCGAACCCGGGATCTTCTGATTGCCGGTCAGATATGATAACCACTACGCCATGGGCCTCAATCAATCAGAAGTCGTAATTCTCCTACATACGTGCAGAAACCAATGCCCTGAGGGGGCACCCCTCGCATGCCGCACATATATACATTTCAACTGCAAACAACACAGTATAATTAACGTAAAGAACGACGCTTGTATAGAAGAACGTTCCGCGCAAGATGAGGAGGGAGAACGAACGTATGTAGGAGAATTACGACTTCTGATTGATTGAGGCCCATGGTGTAGTGGTTATCATATCTGACCGGCAATCGGAAGATCCCGGGTTTCGATTCCCGGGTGGTTACCTCATTTTTTCATTTGTTCGTTCTCCCTCCTCATCTTGCGCGGAACGTTCTTCTATACAAGCGTCGTTCTTTACGTTAATTATACTGTGTGTTGTTTGCAGTTGAAATGTATATATATATATATATATATAGGAACATGAGGTAACAGATAAATATTATATATATATGGATGGGAACAGAGCTATTGATATTATAAGAATGATGGGAGAGAGAGTGCTGGAACATGATCAGGAAATGTTTGTTTGTTTTATTGACTTTGAAAAAGCTTTTGACAGAGTCCAATGGAGGAAACTAATGGAAATATTGAAGAATATTAATGTTGACTGGAGGGACCGTAGGCTGATAAAAAACCTATACTTGGCCAGACTGTGAATGTTAGAGTTGCAGGAGGAGAATCGGAGCCTGGATTGGTTGGGAGAGGGGTCAGGCAAGGTTGATCCATGTCCCCCGTGTTCTTTAACATCTATGCAGAAGCAATGATAATAGAAGCACTCTCAGATATGGAAGAGGGAATCAGAGTGGAAGGTAAATTGGTCAAATCTGTAAGGTTTGCAGATGACAAGGCATTTGTTTCTAGTACTGAGGAAGGATTGCAAAGAATGGTCAATAGCTTGACAACAACGGCGGAAGAATTCGGAATGAGAATTAATGAGACTAAGACAAAGGTAATGAAAATTGCAAGAAGGAAAGGAGCACAAATGAACCTAACGATAGGAAATCGGACCTTAGAAGAAGCTGAGCAGTTTAAATATCTGGGAAGTTTATTAACCAACAATGGAGATTGCAATAAGGAAGTAAGATCTAGAATTGGTAAGGGTAAGGTAGCTTTTGAGAGACAGAGAAGACCACTTACAGGTAAACTTAACTTGAAGCTGAAGAAAAGGTTAGTAAAAAGCTTGATATGGAGTGTGATACTGTATGGAGCAGAAACATGGACACTGAAAACAACTGAAAAGAAACTCCTGGAAAGTTTTGAAATGTGGATTTGGAGAAGAATGCTAAAGATAAGCTGGAGGGAACACCAAAGTAATGAGGAAGTACTGCAACATGTGAGGGAGGAAAGAAGACTCATTAAGGTGATAAGAGAAAGACAGAAGAAATGGATCGAACATGTGTTGAGAGGAGAAGGATTGTTGAAGGAGGTGATAGAAGGTAGATATGAAGGTAGAAGGCCGAGGGGAAGGAAAAGGAAAGCAATGCTGGATAATTTGAAGGCAGGTAGGAACTATCATGAGATGAAAAGGATAGCTCAGGATAGAACACTTTGGCGGGACACACGAGTTAGACCTGCCTGATAGGCAGAACACGATGGATGGATGGATGGATATATATATATATATATATATATATATATATATATACCTTTCAACCCTTCAAGTGTTTTGTACGATGATTCCTCATTTCACGAAGGTCAAGCTTGTTGCCCCTCCTCTCGAGTTGGCCTGGTCAAGTAGTGAGTTGGTTTCTTGTACTCTCCACCTCACATAGCCTGGTGCGCCCGGCTCATCGGGAATTGTTCTGAGCCAGGCGTCTAATATTCTTTTGAAGATGTCTACTGCAACACCATTCGTGTTCCTTAGGTCTTTGGGCAGCTGATTAAACAGTTTTGGTCCTCTCACAACAAAACTATTTTCTTTCAGGGTTAAGGATGTTCCCTATCTCGCCTTTAATTTGGGAACACGACACAGTCTTCCTTTTCTACTTTCCACCGTTGTTTGGGGAGTTACAGGGTTCAGAGTAAGATTAGGGACGACTAGTTTCTCCATTATTTTCCAAATGTAAATAATAACGGTGTATCTCTTTCTTCTCCTTTCCAGTGAATATAGGTTTAGTTCGCGTAACCTTTTCCAGTAGTTTAGTTGTTTGCACCCCTTGATCTTGGCTGTGAAGCTTCTCTGAATCCCTTCTAGCTGTCTAATGTCTTCTTTTTTATACGGGGATGTTAGGACCGAGCAGTATTCCAATTTGGGTATGATCAGTGTTTTCAGTAAAGGAATCATTACATTTCTATCTCTTCGTTTAAAGATTCTCAATATCTGCCCGTTATTCTCTTTGCTCTGTTTACTGCTATCTTATTTTGTGTTTCAAATTTCGCATGATCTGTCATTACAACCCCTAAATCTTTTGCTCTAGAATTTCTCTGAATTTCCTGTCAATTTGGGGTATAATATTCCATGGATTTTAGGTCTTCTCGTTTTCCGTACCGTAACAGGTGAAATTTCTGTGTTAAACTTCATATTGTTGTCTTCCGTCCACTTGTAGATTCTGTTCATGTCGATTTGTAGAGATCCTATATCTTCTGGGTTTCTTATTTTCCTACTGATCTTTGTGTCATCAGCAAAGGATGTTACTGTGCTGTCTCTGCTAACGTCCTCATCTATGTCAGTTAGCATGATTATGAAGAGTAGTGGAGCTAATACTGTTATTTGTGGTACTGAACTGAGGACCTCTGATTCTGATGAAGATACTCCTTGTACTGTAACGACTTGCCGCCACTCACTAAGGAAATTATATATCCATTTCCCTACTTTTCCTGTTATTCCCATATACTTCAGTTTATGTATTATGATTCCATGGTCACACTTGTCGAACGCTTTGACAAAGTCTGTGTATATTACATCATAGTTTTCATTACTTTCAAGTGCATCAATAATGTTGTTGTAGTGTTATATTAGTTGTGATAGGCATGATCTGCCTGACCGAAACCCATTTTGGTTATCATTGAATTTTTGCTGAGTTTCCAAAAAAGTCATAGATTTTCTGTCTAACTATTCTTTCAAATATTTTAGTGAGATGAGATGTAAGCGACACTGGCCTATAGTTTTTGGCCTCGGATCGATCTCCTTTATATATTGGGACTATGTTCGTGCTCTTGAGGATGCCCGGTATTTCTCCCGTGTCTAGTGATCGTCTCCATATCCAATATAGGGGCTCAGCGATTGCATTCTTGCAGCTTTTGATCAGTGTGGCATTCCATTTATCCGGTCCTGCCGCTGAATGTGTTTTTAGTTTCCCTATAGCTTGTGTAATATCATCTGTCGTAAAGTCGAAGTCCGTTATACTTTCCCCCTGTAGTTCTTCTTCAAAGAACGCGTTTCTATCGCATATCAGTTTGTCAGTTTTTGGGATACTGAAAGATGATTCGTACTGAGCTCCTCATATTTCAAATACTTCTGTTAGATCATCAGATAAAGCACTGTTCTCGTTTTTCAAAGATCCGATAGTCGCATGGTTTTCGATTTTCTTTTTGCAAAATTATAGAAGTACTTTGAGTCAACCTTTATCGCTTCTACAGCGTCGTCTTCTTTTTCTGTATGCTTCTCAATTAGTTCCTGTATGACGTCATCGATACTCTGCAGTTTATCATTTAATATTTTTCTGATGTTATATTTACAATTACTTAATTTTGCACTCTTTTTCTATTTCAGAACAATGACCTCTTTTGTGTCTCGAACCTGCTTCTCTTTCCTCTTTGTTGTATTTTTGGGACATGTCTTTCCACAATTTCTAACATCTTCTCCTCTAAAGTCATTAGCATCTTTTCAGTTGTCTTGGCCTCGAAAATGGTTTTCCAATCTATTACTTCCATGCTGGATGCAACATCTTCCCAGTTTATAGCTTTGGAGTGAAAATTAAAAATTTCGAATTTGCTTGTTTCTGTTGTTCGTGTTCTTTCCTTTCCCGTTGCTTTTATTGGTTGTTATTTCAATGATGTTGTGGTCCGATATTATAATTGGGGATATTTCTACTATCAATTAGGTTGCTGTTGTTTGTAAATACCAAATCTAGGCAGTTGTTTTTTCTTGTGTTTTCTGTTATTTCTTGCGTTAAAATAAATTCATGAGCTAGAGCTAGTAGCATTTTTACCTGCTCCGGGTTTTCCCGTGTGCCCCCCTTGTCCTAGTGTATACATACATTTTTTCCTATCCTTTATATTTCATGAATGGGAAATTAAAATCACCACAGAGAAAAATATTGGGGTTGGAGAGTGCAGATTTTTAACCCAGTTTCTTACCTCTGTAATGGAATCTGAAAATTTTGAGGTTGGCGTGTTTGTGGGTTTGTACATTACAATTAGTACCATATTTAATTTTTCAACTTTTGCTGCTACACATTCTACGCAGCTGTTTGAGGTATTTATAGTCATTTTTGCCATATGCCTTTCGCGTGTGTAAGTAGCACATCCTCCTTTACGTCTCACTGTTCTGTCAGCTCGGAGGATGTTATAGTTGTCAATTTGTATTTCTTTTTTGTCACACAGGACTCACAGTTTTCACAGTTCGCCTGGCAGTCCTATAGATGAGTTTCCGTGAGGCATGCAAAGTCTGCTCCGGATTCTTGCATGAGTCCTTTCAGGTATAAAAGTCTGTCCAGGGAATGATTTGATGTAAGGCCCTGAATGTTGGCTATGATTATTTTTATTTTTTCTTCATCGTTTTCGCATACAGGTGGTCAGATTCGTTTTTCAATGGTGGTGCCGGTTTCGTTGCCTTGTGGTCCTCCGAGAATTTTCCTCGTTTTATCTTTGTCGGTACCTGTCGTCCCGATAACGCATGAAGTGTCTTTGTGCATGCCTTCTGTCGGCTCTCGGATTCCTGTATTTGTCAGCTGATTTTTATTTGCTGGATAGTATTTAGCAGCTGAATTGTGTTGGATACGTCTAAAAAATTGGTAGGTACCCTTCTTTGATATTCGTTTTTCCTGTTCACCCGTTGCGTTCCTTTGAGGGTGGTGGTAACGGCATTTTTGTCCGTATTTGAACCTCCCATATCTTGCATAGGTGTTGCAGACCGTAAGATGGTGGAACTTGCACTTCTTATCAAATTTGCAATATCCACTTGTATACTGTTTATTGCATAATACGGGATGTGCATAGATGCATTGCCCAACCAGATATCTGCAGTTCCTGCAAAAACTTCACTTTTTTCTACGTGAAGGTCAAAATATGAAAATAAAAACCCACTCTAATCCACCCGAGGAGGATGCCAGTGGGCATCGAAACTGTTGTGGAAATAAACTCTGTCTATTAGAGTGGGTTTTTATTTTCATATCTGCAGTTCCCTTTTGCTTAGTATTTACATACGGTATTTTCTACGCTTCTACGTCTTTTTTTCTTATTATTTTCAAAGTTCTTAATTTTGGTATTATCATTATTTTTCTTTGGCTGATTATTTCCTACGTTTTTAGTTATTATCTTTTTATCATTTCGCTCGGAGGACAGTTTTACTACCTCGCAACTTTTACTTATTTCTTTTCGTTCAGCTATGTCTTCATTCCGTATTATATTGTTATTCGTTATTATACTGTATATATATATATATATATATATATATATATATATATATATATCGATGCATTCATAGTTTAAGTGGAAGTGTGACGAGTTAAACATCTTTCATACGAAGCATCATTCCGCCCACCCGCCTATTTCAGGGTACGAGCAGCTCGCAGCAGTATTGCCAAACAAACAGGGGTTAAAGTACTGACGACACTTCCGTACATGGTTCATTACCACTGAAAACAACAATGCTCCGTGTTGGTCTAGTCAAAAGAACATCCATATCTGTATTCAATTTATTGCACTTTTCGTTAGTTCGTATTGCAGACACGTCCAGTTATTATCAGTTCTGGTGCATGATTCTTCAGGAGAAAGATTTTGGTTGGTCCTTCGTCAGCTCTTGCATTAGAAGTTAACTGAGGTTGAGAAATAAATGTCCGGTGATACAAACCTATGTCTTCTTTTTTTAATTTTTTAATTAAAATTTTCATAACAGTTTCCAAAGGCTATAAAACACTATCTAAATCAAGGGTTTTCAACAGGGATACATATTACATTTTTCAGGGGTACACACAGTGAGCTGACAAAATACAGGTTTTTCCCATTTTTTTCTTTCGTAAATACATTTTTAGAAACGTGTCAACAATCCAAGTTAATAATGATATATACAAGTATATATATATATATATATATATATATATTAACTCCGTGAACTCAATGTGTGTGTATATAACATGCATTTTCTGTGAGTGTACACAAAAATACCTTGACTTTTCAAAAGGGTACACAATAGAGACAAGGTTGAAAACACTTGAATTCCCAATTAAACATGTTTTGATTGTGCAAACGAAAAAGGATTCCGTTATTTTACGATCCATAATATTTTTGGCAAAAACCGTTAACGGAAGCGTGCAAACGTGAATAACATCGTTTCCCAATAAATAAAGTGAAGGCACTGAGGTCGGGGTTTCGACCCCCGATGATGCTGGTAATAATAATATGGGAGTCAGAACAATAGGCCGCATTAGTTTGCCTGAGCGCTGTGTCAGTTTCCCTCCTGAATGATTGCGCTGTTCAACAAAAAAAAATTTTTCTCAGATGCCAGTAGTTGTTTCCTTTGCATTTTTCATCTCTAACTACGAAAATGATAACGAAATTTTGCTCTCATGTCAGGTTTTCGAGAAATTTAGGGGTCAATTCTTCACTAACTTTGTGTATAGGTGATGAATTGAACAAATTAGTAAAACTTTATCTACCCCAAAGCTGAGAGTATCTCAGCAGAAAATGTGTTAGCTAATGTAGGATGATGTAATTACTGTTCCTGACACGTTCAAAACTGTCCTAACATGTCAGTTCTCTTTCTGCGTTATCTGTCATACAGGGCTACTTGCAGGTATGCTTTATTCAGTCTGCCGCAAGCTGCTTCATGGTGCGTGTCTGTTCGTGTGCAGTGAAGTGTGGCTTTAGTTTTTTCCCATTTTCCTAATCGTTTAATTGTGCATGTGTTACACAAAATAGCGCCTTGAAGGAATAAAGGATAATTTAAAATGTCGCGTAAATGTGTGAACAATCCTAATAGTTTCTGTTATGTGTGGGTGATTACGCGATAAAAGATCATAAAAGAAACATTACTCCCTTAATTAAAAAAGCTTATGAGCTCTACTTCGGCTGCAAAATCGAGAATCAAGATAAAGTTTGGGCTCCCCATATATGCTGTGCACGTTGTGCTGTAACCCTCAGGGGTTAGTTAAAAGGTATGAGTACCTCTATGCCATTTGCAGTCCCCATGATTTGGAGGGCAAAAAGATCACTTTAAAGATTGTTATTTTTTTTTAACTAAGGTCAGTGGGTTTTCCTCTAAAAATAAGAAGAGTGAATACCCAAATCTGCCTTCCACAATGCGACCAGTAGTATTGTGAAACTCTACCAGTTCCTAAGCCCCCTGGATCGTGGAGCTTAGATGATGATGAACCTGCTGAAAATAGGCCTATGGAATTGTCAGATAAGGATGAAGAGTATCGACAAATTCAAGAAAAAGAGCCTCACTTGATAACTCAATCTGAGCTTTTAATGATCTGGTTCGAGATTTGAATATATCGAAAAATCAAGTAGAACTTTTAGGATCCAGATTACAAGGATGGAACTTGCTCGCAAACGATACCAGCATATCCGTTTTTCGCAAACGCCAAAAATATATAAAAATTCTTTTCTATGACTGGTGATCTTTTTTTTTTTTGTAATGACATTGATAGTTTGATGATGGCCCTGGAACACGATCATAAACTTTTAGAATGATGATTTTTCATCGATTCGTCAAAACTTAGTTTGAAGGCTGTCTTGTGCATACTGGACATATCTATCCTTCAGTTCCAATTGGACATGCTGTCCATACGAAAGAGTCGTATGAAAATATGGAATTTGTCCTGAATAAAATAAATTACAAAAGACAACTGGCATATCTGTAGTGATCTCAAAGTCATTGGGCTGCTTCTTGGTTTACAGCTTGGATATACAAAATATTGCTGTTTTCTTTGTGAATGGGAGAGCAGAGCAAAGAATTCTCATTATACTGTTAAGAACTAGCCACCTCATCACTCTTTCTCTCCTGGACAAAAAACGTTGCGTGCCATAAATTGGTGGATCCTGAAAAAGTTTATTTGCCACCTTTACACATCAAACTAGGATTGATGAAAAATTTTGCTAAGAAAATGGATAGAGCAGGTGATGGATTCCAGTACTTGAAACAAAATTTTCATCTGATTACTGATGCCAAAATATAAAAGGAATTTTCGTTGGTCCACAAATAAATGAGTTAATGAAAGCTGGTGCCTTTGTTAAAGTCCTGAATGAATCTGAAAAACAGCTTGGAATGTTTTTAAAACAGTGACCCAGAATTTCTTAGGCAACAAAAAATCACCTAACTATGCAGACTTGGTTGATGAACTTCTCCAAGCTTACAGATCATTGGGATGTATTACGAGTTTAAAAATTCATTTTTTGCATTCGCACTCGGAATTTTCCCGCCAAACCTGGGAGATTATCAGTGATGAACATGGAGAACGGTTTCATCAGGACATTTCTGCGATGGAGAAACAATACCAGGGCAAGTGGAGTCCAAACATATGGCTGATTACTGCTGGACGCTAATAAGGGAAGCCTCAGATGTCACTTACATGCGAAAATCATCACGAAAAACATTTTAAGTAAGCAAAAACCATTTTAATATTGTACTTTGTATAGATTATTCTATTTTATTCGAATATAAAAAAGTGATTTTCTCAAAACCTGACGTGAGAGCAAAATTTCGGTCATTTTCGTAATCAGCGAGCAAAAATCCATAGGAATCACCAGATTTCATTTGAGAAGAAAAGAAAAAGTTCAAATTTGTTGATGTGTTATTATTAAAGCAGAAATATCTTTAAGATTTATTCGATGTTCCAATTCTTGCGCGTGAAATATTGCATTATTCCGATCCACTTGCCTTCATCTACAGTATACCTTATGAACCTTATGTTGTTTCGTGCGTTGGTCTCTCTTCACACGGAGGTGAAGCTGGTGGCCCCGCCTCTAAGGGGTATATTTATAATTTTACAATCTAGAACAGGGTTGTCGAACCGGTGGGGGTGTACGGGCCGAAATGAATTTGGTCAGGGGTACACGAGCCAAAAAAGTTGAACAACACTGATCTAGAGGAAACTCTAGAGTTTCATCTATAGAGGGTTGACAAAAGTAAATAGACACCTTCTTTTTTTTTTTTTCCCATTGTTTTTGATTTAATAATAAAAACCAATAAATAATAATACATTTATTGAATCAGTATACTTAGAATCGTGTTGCTTTCCCCTTTCCATTATGTAAAGCTGACTACACACGTTCTGGCATTCCACTGATGAGTTTTGCCATTTGTTCTTGAGGACAATCATGAGTGTGGTGTCTATTTATTTTTGTCATTCCTCTGTATATATTTATCCGACAGAGACAGTAAATACAAACAATACAAACACTATCAGAGTTGTTCACATAAAGACTTATATGTATATATATATATATATATATATATATATATATATATATATATATATATATATATATATATATATATATATATATATACAGGAAAAGAGTTGGCAATTCTAAGAATGAAATTGATAGTTTCTTCCCCAAATGGAACTGATTTCTTTTCAATAAATTAATTGGAATGAGAAAAAGCACTGGATTTTTTTTTTTATGTATACAGTACATTCTATTCCAAATATTCATGCTGGGATTATGTTACGAGCATTTGCGTTGGACATTAAAAGCCTAAATTTTATGCGTTAAGGCGAGACACTGACCAATATTTGAAGTGGGTAGACGACCAATGGGTCTGCTGTTTTTACAGAAAAGCAAATGGCAGTAAATAATGAGTTATTTGACTGAAAGTCAGAATTGAAAAAGGCAAAACAGAAAAACGTCTTTAGTTAGTTGAGAGCTGCTGTACGATTGCTGTAACAGCGAGATAAATAGAGAAGTAACTTGTATTGTATTTAAGTCTTGTTTTTTATATAATGAAAATTTGTAGATTTTTGCTCACAATTTATTCCTTTTTCCCGTGATGAAATGAAACATCGAGTTAAATTCCAAGTGCAGAGGAAATAGTGATATCGAGGAATAATTTATCCTTCTTTCGTACGTAACCTGTAAAAAACCTGTAAAAAAAACCTGTAAAAAACCTGTAAAAACAAAGTCTAACTGATTAACTTCATTTTATAGTTTTTAAAAATTCCGACTTAAGTCCGAATTTGAGTAAAAGATTTTAGTCGAACTTGGATTTGGAATCAAAATCGCGGAATATATATATATACACACACACAAAAAGCAAGAACCAGAAACTGGAATAAAATGTTTCTATTCAACCTGGAATAGGAACTGGAATCAATTCCATTAAGTTAATATTATTAGATAAGTCGAAAAGACAATCTTTGCAGTAATTTAATGAAGATTCAAAGATTCTCAAAACAGAACTTTTAAATAAAATATTAAAGTTTTTTTTTTTAAGTTAAATATTCGAGTTTGTTAATTAAATTCCACGAAAAAGTGAAATGGAAACGAAATGCAGTCCAATTTATCTGCCAAGTTTTGCTTCAAACCTAAGGATGAAATTTTGTGAACTGCGACGAAAGAGTTTGAATTTATTTCGTTCATTGAATTAAATTTCGGAGTTTGTGCAATTTTATGATGCAAAAATTAAATCAAGTTTTCTTGAATTTTTTTTTGTAGTAAAACCCGAGATAAAAATGTATAAAATATATTATAAAAAAATTAAAGTTTTTCTTGCACAATTCATCATCATTTCCTCAAATGTAAAACATACACACACACACACACACACACAGAAGCCCTGCCCCAAAAGTTAATATCATGTATGATACATTATGGAGCAGGACTTTTGGGATACATTGTATAGATATGTATCTAGGTATAAGTATAAAAATATTACCGGTATAAGTATAAGAATATTATTTCCATGCATAATTTCCTATAATTTTAGAACATATAAAGCCCACAAAATAATAACCAGTTAAGAACGGAGCACTTCTCCAAAGAAATTCACAGTCAATTTTCATTTAAAAAAGGATAAAGAGCATCACTGTGTAGTAATTATTAACTTCTCTGACGCAGTCGTGGCCAAACATTTGGAATCAAAGACTTAAAGAAGTAAATTCTTATTGTGGATTTAATATTTAGTGGCATCTTTCTTAGCGTCAGTGATTGCTTTAATCTTGTTGGGCATGGACATGATAAAGTTTCAGCACAATTCCAACACCATTTGAGACTACCAAGCTGTTTTTTATAGCAGAACAAAGATTTTCGTCGGATTCTGGTTTCTTTTCAGACTTTCACCTTGAGACATTTGCAGAGGAGAGTTAGTTAATCATTCCAAAGTTGAAGTGTGGTTTTTCTTAAACCAATCTCTCACAGTTTTCAAAACTTTGGTGATGAAAAGGTTGACTCTTGCTTTCCTTCTTATCGTATTATCAGTGAGTTGACTCGTTATTCGTGGCTGCCATCTTGATTTTAGCTTGTACTCTCCTCCAACCCTAAAATCCTCTTCTTGATCTTGCATACTGTTTACTGAGATATATGAAGTCGGGAGACTACTTGCCTCTGGTTGCGCAGCCTTCTTTTATAAGTATTTCCAGCTTGCCTCGCTTCTCTGAGCAAATTTCCGGTTTTCTGTCCTTTTTCATCCTGTGTAAATGAGGAATTCACTGGGTCATGCTTACTAGTTTGGAGGAATAATTACAAATTTACATCTTTCTCAGGATAAACCATTAAAATTAATGTTAAAATCGTTGCGATATCCAAGACAATTAAGAAAATTCTGATTGATGCAATAAATTGGAGTGTATTTGATTCAGATACTGATAGTTTGGAAAATTATACACGACATTAATATTTTTTTTTAAATAATGAAAAAATATTAAATTTTATATACAGGGTGTTCCATTTAAATGGAACCATAGGGAGTAATTAATAATGTCTTTTTTTTCCAAATTTGTGAAGACAAACGTAATAAAGGTAATAAAGGTAAATAAAGGTAAATAAAGGTAATAAAAGTACCAATATCCTTTCCAATCCTTATTACTCCTATTTAAATGGAACCATAGGGAGTAATAAAGATTGGAAAGGATATTGGTACCTTTATTACCTTTATTTACCTTTATTACCTTACCTTACCTTTCTTACCTTTATCCTTATTACCTTATTATTACCTTTATTACGTTTACCCTCACAAATCTTGAAAAAAAAGACATCATTAATTACGCCCAATGATTCTATTTAAATGGAACACCCTGTAGAATGAAATGTATAAGATATACTATATTTTATGTTATTATTTTAAAAATGTCAAAGAAATTTGATAACCTGAAAAAAATTTTGTATCGTCCTACAGATGGTAAGTCTTTCTTTTACGACGGAAGATGAATTCATGTGTCCTCTGGACTATCTTGCTTCAAAGCACACTTTTTACAGTGTACCGACTGATACAACTCCAAACCATTATGAAGTCCTCAACATGTCCCACAGAAGTTTTACATACATTGCGTGGACAATTTTCCGTTGAGTTTGCGCCTGATGGATCCGTCTGTCTTGTGTGCGTACCAAACATATCTTTTTTGAACGTATCCTTAAAAAAGGTTTTCTCACCAATGATAAAATCCTTATATATTTTAGTCCATTGCATCGGCAGCAGCTTTTTTATGTTTCCTTCCTGATAGAAATGTTTTTTTTTATCACAGTAGAAAAAGAAATATAAAGATTTTACTGCTAAATATTGGGTAAAGATTGGTAAAGATTCCTTTTCACGGATGAGTTCAAAATGGATTTTGTTTAATACACATATTAGGAAGTACATCAAGCGCAGAGGTCAAAATATAACTATTAAAAAGGTAAACAGCTATGGTGGTTTGATTATCAAAATGATTTTATAATTTACGGAATTGTTCTTTAAAATAGTGAATTTTGGTGTTATTTTTAGGGAATTCTTGACAGTGGGAGATAGCAACACTATAGCTCCGTTGAGTTCTGCCACAGTCTATGTATGTATAGTGGGAGACTTTATACTCGTAAAAACTGGGGTTTTTTTTTTATACGGTTTTGGAAACCGTTCTATGGGACATATAAATTACTATAAATAATTAGAGTAAATTTTCTTACATTTGTTAGTGGGAAATTAACCCAATTTATCTTTGTAAACATTAATATTAAATTTTCAAGTACTAATAATTCACTGGTCTACAAATTTTGAAAAAGTTTGTGCTTCGGAGATAAAATGTGTTTCCTATGATGGATTTTGGTGTGCTGAAGACGAATATGACCATAAAAACAGTCGATTGGCTACAGTTTCCAAGAAAATTTAAGTTACACATTTTGCGTATATGTATACCATATATTAGTAACATACCTGTATAATGCAGTCACTTATATTGATTCAACCCGTCGCTTCTTTGCTTGTCTCTTGTATTCAACTTCTGGAGCATCTCTTGTTATTGTCCAGCAGTAGTCTGCTAACAGTGATGGACTCCATTTCCCCTGGTAGCGTTTCTCCATCGCTGAGATATCCTGGTGGAAACGTTCACCATGTTCATCGCTGACTGCTCCGCAGTTGGCCGGAAAAAATTCCAGGTGCGAATGGAGGAAATGTATCTTTAAAGACATATTGCAGCCCAATTTTTGATAGGACAACAGCAGGTTTTCCACCAGCTCCCTGTAATTGTCAGCTTTGGTATTTCCGAGAAAATTGGTTGCTACTAACCGGAAAGCATTCCACGCTGTCTTCTCCTCACCACCTAGGATACGGTCGAACTCCTCATCTCTAAGAAGCTCGCGGATCTGTGGACCAACAAATACACCCTCCTTGATTTTTGCTTCACTGAGCTTTGGGAATTTACCACCGAGGTACTTAAAAGCTGCCCCCGTTTTATATATAGCCTGAACAAAATTTTTCATGACGTCCAGTTTGATGTGTAAGGATGGTAACAAAATCTTGCTCGATCCTACAAGTGGAGGATACTGAACATTTTTTGTTCCAGGTTCCAATGAGTGTCGGAGTGGCCAATCCTTCTTGATGTAATGAGAAGTCCTAGCCCGACTATCCCATTCACACAGAAAACAGCAATACTTAGTATAGCCCGGCTGCAGTCCAAGCACGATAGCAACAACTTTCAAGTCACCACAAACCTGCCACTGATGTTTGTCATAGTTTATGCAGTTCAAAAGTTGCTTCATGTTGTCATATGTTTCCTTCATGTGGACTGCATGACCAACTGAAATTGATGGCAATACGTTGCCAACATGCAACAAAACAGCTTTTAGACTCAACTTCGATGAGTCAATGAACAGCTAAGCGAATCAGGATTGTCTACAACAGTAATTATTTATTTGTATATATTTTATTAACATCGCCGTTAGGTCACTATTAATATCGTCGTTAGGTTACTAACAACATCGCCGTTAGGTCACTACTAATAGGTTAGGTTAGGTTACGTGAAGTCATATTTATTTTATATATATATATATATATGTATTATCCTTTACATTAATTCTTTTAAGTCCTTGGCTACCCATGCATGATGGGACACCTCAATCATGAGTATAATTTAGGTCTCTGGGGGAATGGGGGGCAGAGCCCTTCATATATTCGAGGTTTCATATTTTTTGCACCCATACTACTTGGCGATTTGCTCAGCCTTAGTATTACCTGAGAAAATCAGCGGGGGGGGCATACTTGCACCGGATGTTCTCCAGACATGATTCTCGAACATTCTAGAAGCTTCTAGAACCCGTGCACTCAATTTCCGGTAAGAAATTTATAAGATCGTGACGTCATAAAGTCCAGAATATCACCGGATACGTCATACATAATAGCGTCAGCGGTTGTCTACAACTTAATAAGTACCTACGTCATCAAGTCGAATTCGACATCAAAAGAGATAATATTGTTATAGTCCATAATAGCGTCAGCGGTTGTTCACAAAGTTATTGAATTATACCCAGCACAGTGTATCATGTTACAATAAAGTTTAAGTAAATTACAATGATGTGATATTAAGATTGGCCAATCCTTCTTGATGGAATGAAAAGTCCTAGCCCGACTATCCCATTCACACAGAAAACAGCAATACTTAGTGTAGCCCGACTGCAGTCCAAGATCTATCTACAACTTTGAATTCACTACAAACCTGCCACTGATGTTTGTCATAGTTTATGCAGTTCATAAAGTTGCAGTTTCATCTTGTCACATGTTTCCTTCATGTGGACTGCATGACCAACTGCAATTGATGGCAATACGTTGCCAACATGCAACAAAACAGCTTTTAGACTCAACTTCGATGAATCAATGAACAGTCTCCACTCAACAGGATTGTGAATAATGTTGAAAGCTGCCATCAGACCATCGATGTTGTTGCAAGTTACAAGGTCACCTTCCATGATGAAGAATGGGACAAAATCTTTTTGACGGTCACGAAACTTACACACACTAACATTTTCAGCGAGGCGGTTCCACTGCTGCAATCTGGAGCCCAACAGCTCTGCCTTACCCTTTGGCATTTCTAAATCTCTGATAAGGTCGTTTAATTCATTCTGAGTTATCATGTGCGGTTTAGATGTCAAGTTATAAACAAATTCAGGGTCTTGTGAAGTTGAAGGCTCACAAGTTTCGCAGGTTCCTTTATTCTCCTCGTCCTCTGACTCCAGGGAGAATGAGTGTGGGGGCTCAGGAACGGGTAGTCCTTCGCCGTGAGATACCGGGCGTATAGCAGAGGGTATATTCGGATATTGTAAAATCCACTTTTTCTTCTTGCAAATACCTTTCTTGACTGGAGGCACCATGCAGAAGTAACAATTGCTGACATGATCTGTTGGTTCCCTCCACACCATTGGCACTGCATAAGGCATAGATTTCCTTTTCCGATTCAACCACTGGCGAAGGTTTGTTGCACAAGTATTGCAGCATATGTGTGGGGCCCAGCTCTTGTCCTGATCTCCAATCTTACAGCCAAAATAAAGGTGATAGGCTTTCCTAATCACGGCGGTTATAGCACGCTTTTGTGATGCAAAAGTCAATTATCCACAAACATAACAGAAGTTATCTGCACTGTTCACGCAATTACGAGGCATCTTTGTTCAAATTAGGCTGAAAAAAATTCAGTTTCAAAAGCAAACACTAAAAAGAGTTTGAAAAGGGTGCATTGTATGACTTCCGCGAATGAACTGATGCTGTGGCGTAATATGTAGACGCCTGTGACACATCGACGCCTTGACTCTACTGCGCATGCGCGTAGTTATATTTTTTTTTAATTTAAAAAATTAATGTAATTACATTGCATTTTAATAATTTTAAATCAGGTAAGGTTAAGTTCGGTTGTATTCCATTTATATTAATATCAAAAACACTATGGGAAGCAATATGTTAAAATGATCCAATTTAATTTTTAATAAATAATTTACAAATATATAATGTAATAGATAAATTTAGAATTACATTTTATTGTATATATATATATATGTATATATTTACATTAATTTATTAAAATAAAAAAATATAACCGCGCATGCGCAGTAGAGTCAATGCGTCGATGTGTCACAGGCGTCTACATATTACGCGACAGATGCAGTCCAGTTAGTAGGGTGCAGGGTTGCTTGATATCTTTATAAATAGAGCCAATTGTCAATTTTAGGCATCATTTTCGTATTCAGTGACCCAAAATTAGTAAAGATTGACTACTTTTATTTCCGAAGCATTTTGGCTGTAGACCAGTGATATATATATAATTGTTTATGAATTAAACGGTAACTATTGTCATAAGCTGTTGCGTCTCCTTAGTAACCGATCATCGCTGTCTGAGCTTGATGAGAAACGTGAGAAAAAGCTTCTGAAGGAGGAAACGGCGAATAAGTCTAATGGATAGTTTATATATATATATATATATATATATATATATGATGCAAACCCACAAAGAAAAAGAAAAATTATCCCAAGGTCTTTCGTATATTCAGAAGTACACCTCGTCAGGGAATGATCATCGTATTAATTGGGAAGGTTCTAAAATGCTGTTAAAAAGTAAAGACACAATTGAAAGGAATATTCTAGTATGTAATTTCTTATAATATACAAATAACCGTAATAATAATTATTGCACAACTTATAAAAATGGACCATATTTTGTTAAAGTACTTTTTTTCCCCTTAATCGTACTTGGTAATCCTTTGCTAATTACTCTCATCTCCTTTATCTAAGCTGTGCATATATATACAGGGTGTCTCAGAAGTCGCGCACCATAGGCTTTATTCAGTTAATCAAAAAGCTATATTAAAATAATTAAATTGAATGAATACATTAGGCAATGGTGTCTCAGAAGTCGCGCACCATTGGCTAATGTAGCTTCATTGAATTTAATTATTTTAAGATAGCTTTTTGATTAACTGTACATATTATTAACTTTATTATTCGAACATTATCGAACATATATTGTGATATTGTGAGTAAACATAACTTATAAACCATTTTGGGACCTTTTCCAGTTTGTGTACCGTTTTTCATATAATTTATTTTTGCTTTATAAGGCTAACTAACGAAAATATCATGACCTAACCTAACCAATCGTCAAGGGCGTACAGTTAACCTAACGATTGGTTAGGTTAGGTCGTGATATTTTCGTTAGTTAGCCTTATAAGCCTACTAAAGAGACTGATATTATCACTCATTTTTTATCTGAAAAGAAGCAAAAATAAATTATATGAAAAACGGTACACAAACTGGAAAAGGTCCCCATTTTGACTCGTAAACCTCATAAATCTGAATAAAACCTATGGTGCACTACTTCTGAGATACCATATATATATATATATATATATATAGAGAGAGAGAGAGAGAGAGAGAGAGAGAGCGGTAAGTTAGGATGACACGTTCAGGCTCATGCTTTTGTTAACAACTGCTAATCGCAGTAATGGACGGGAAAGAGACACTGATTGAATTTCACTTTCATTACTGAAGGCATGAAGCATCGACGCCGAAATGTTATCACATTAGAAGATGCATGAGCATACGGGCATTAGTTTTGATATTCACAAACATATTTTCTGTGTTTTTACAGTTTATTTTTAATAATGAAGTTCCTAAATTAAAATTTTTATTTTTATTTACCCTCAAAAAGTGATGTTTAAAAAGCTTGAAATTGTTTCCATAATTGTGACGTTCAACCATTTGGTAAAAACAAATTTTTACCATTTTTACCAAAAATATTTTGTAAAATTAAGACTTTAAGTTCATCATTTCTTTCCTCTTCAAAACTAATGATATAAATAAACAAATATCACATTTTCTGAAGGAAAAATTATTTTGTACCGTTGAACTCCTTAACGATAACGAACGTATGGGCCGCATTTTCGAAGTGAAAACGTTTGAGACACACGCAGATCCTTTAAATTAATTGGTTCGTTTAACTAAAGAAAATTTGTACACTAATTTTAGGTTATAAAAAATATACTAATTTTATGTGAAGATAAATTATAAGATCAATAAGAACCAACCAATAGCAAATCTGAAGAAAGTACTAAAGTACTAAGCGCGAGAAAGTACTAAAATCACTTTCTAAAACGTATGAAATTACGTACAGAATTTAATAAAGGATGAGCAGAACCTTGACATCAAAGAGAGTTCTCCATAATGTCTTTCGTATGAAGAGGATTATCAGCGGGATAAGTTATACATATTTGATAACAAGACATCCAAATAAGACTCGACTTTCATTTTCGATATTGTGAGAGCCATTCACATTTCCATATTTCTATATGCACAAATAATTTCTCTCTCTCTCTCTCTCTCTCTCTCTCTCTCTCTCTCTCTCTCTCTATTTCCACCGGGTTCAAGTTAGATAGATAGATAGATAGATAAACTATCTATCTATTTACGTATCTAGCTACGTATCTACCTATCCAGCTACATGTGATAGCTGTTTGAATGTTAACATTAAATTAAATATTTTTTAAATGTAATAATTTTAGAAATTGTCTAACCTGACCGACGGTCGTTTCAAATGGTACTTTTTGTATTATCGGCATGTATATATCCCTTCTCTATCTCTATGTATGTCCTTTTATTCGCCTTTATCTAACTGTCCACATTTTCCGCCATTTTGTTAATGATTTTCACAAAACACGTAATTAGCGATGGGAACAAAAGCCAAATTTGTACTGTGAAAAAAAGTACAAAATTCCATTTCTTTTGACGGTTTCATAAATAAAATGAACATCGGATAATTCCTTTGTTTACTAAACACTAACTGTAACTCTTTTTTTTTTAATTAAGCGCTAAGTTTCATACGAGTATAAAGCAATTTTAGTTCATTTTCCCATTTCGGTATTTACTGTACGATAAAAGGATACTTTTTCGTTTTTTAAAACGGAGTCCGTTTTTTGAAAAAAAAAATAATAATAATTCATTTAAACATCACAGCATCACTCACAAAAATGAATATTCAGTGAAAAAAGAAGGCGAGTTGTGTGTGTGTGTGTGTGTGTGTATATATATATATACACACACAGGCGGAGGTACTTTTAATTATAATAAAAACATGAACTTCAATATAGACACTTCGTTAATTAAAAACGATTTCTTATTCAAACATTTTTTTTTTTCTAAAAATAGTCTCCTGAGATACGTTTCATATTCGAGGTTTTTTTTTTTATGAATTACAAACCAATCAAGAATGCTATAGTTTGCGCAGGCGCAATCTACACATTTGAATACCTAATCATAATAATAATAATAATAATAATAATAATAATAATAAATAATTACGTTTTGAGTACTTAATTACTATTTTCAGTTAAATTGAAAATGCAGCAATTTTACAAGTAATTTAATGAACTTTTGGTTAAATTACAATTACCTTACTTAATTACTTTCTTATATTCTGTTATTATATTTGTGCGCAGTGCTTCATCAAAACTTTGTATTGAGTTGGAACGCATTTTCATTTACAGCCTGATCATGAAATAAAACATAGGTAATTACATAGTCCGGTTTTCTTATGCAGTTTTCCAGTCCGCGCGCACTGAATTACGTATCACTCTCAAACGCCGTCGACAGTGAATGCAAGCGACATAGTTTTCAAGTCCGTGCGCACTGAATTACGTATCACTTGCAAACACTGTCGAGAGTGTCTGCAAGCCATAAATAATTTCGCGTGTAACACTTGGATTGTCACTCCACGCACTCGCAAACACGTACACCTTCAAATCTCACCACTTGCATAAGATATCACTTTGACTGGAAAACGCTGCACTTGCATTCAGGGTCACTTTAGGCCTGTTCAAAAATCAACGTTTTCTTATTTTCATAGGTTTCTGTACATTTTCCCATGCCTTTTGACCTGAAAAAGCCGAAAATCACAACTATTTTGACCTAAGATGTTGGGAAGCATTGCCGCATGGAGCTTTAAAGTTTCTGCCTTGAAATCGGCCAAAGCGCCAATTCCGGGGTACCTTGGATTATGTTTTGCACTTTAACTTTTGATCTAAACAAGATAGAGCAACAAATTAGGTATCAAATGAAAGAGCATAAAATTAATAAATAATAATAATAATAATAATAATAATAATAATAAATAATAATAATAATAATAATAATAATAAATAATTATCTACCATTTTTCAGGAAACAACAGAAACTCAATCAGAATCTAGAAAACCATCTACAAGTTACAACTTCACAATGGCATTAAGCAAGGAGCTGAGGGAGCTCCGTGGGCGCACAGTTGATTTCTCAGAACCTCCACGTACTGTCCACAGGCAGGTGTCAACTGGGCCATCTACCAGATCTCTCACTGAAACTTTCCTGGTTGGATACCCTTCAACTTTTATCAGTGGTTCCCAGCTTCCCACCAACAGACAGGCGTTCCAGTATTTCCTTAATCTTCAGAATTTACCGGAAAATGCAGGGAGGCCCATGGTTCAAGACCTTGCATATGAAACAGTTGAATCTATCATCCCATTCTGGCAGATGGCTAGGATCAAGACAATGACCAAGTACAACGCAATGAAGCTCTTCATGAAACTACATGAGAAACATCGTGCTCTGGTGAAAAGCAAAGGAAGAGCAAGTAACCCTGGAGGAAAAAGAGGAGCATTTGTGCTGGAATTAGACAGCCTGTTCGATATAGGAGCTCCAAATGCAATCCAGGAAATACAGAACAACAGACTGTTATCCAGAGAGAAGAAAGATGAGGATATCAGGTTCTACGAAGACCAAAAGACTGAGAGGAAAGGTCATATGTCTGGTCATGACAAGATTTTTGAGACAAGATCCCTGCAGCAAGTAGCGAGGAATGAAAGACTGCAGCATAGACAAGAACAAGGTAAAACTAATTACTTTGAACGTTACAAAAAGTTTTAAGTTTTACTCCATTGCGATATTTAGCATGTACTTAACAATTACTGTCTTAACATGTTGTACTATTTTACAGCTGCAGCAGAACAAGAGGCAGTTGTTCATGTGGATGACATTACCTGGGGTGACTCAACTGACAACGACGCTAACACAGAGGACATGGATTACCATCAGCCTCGTCCTGGATGTTCTCACCATCAAGACACTGTGACTAGTGTGACTTTGACGTTTCCAAGGAAGGTCATGGAATGTGATGTCATCTGCAATACAGCTGATCGTCTTGGTTTATCAGACAATCAAGTTACTGCCATGGTTTCTGCCACCTTGAAAGCTGGAGGGGCTGATCTGGATAACTTCGTCATCTCAACCTCAACAACACGTCGCAACAGAATGCTGCCCAGGTATAATATCAGCCAGAGTCACATGTCCAAGTTTTGTGAAAACCCCCCACAGTACGCTGCCTTACACTGGGATGGAAAGTTGCTCAAAGATGTCTTGGGCAGTGAACCTGGAAGTACCTCAGAGACTTTAGCTGTGCTAGTGTCTGGTCCACCTTCATACACTGAAGGAAAGTTATTGGGAGTACCTGTCATCGACAATTCTTCTGGCACAGCTGCTTCAATGGATTTACTGGAGACATGGGAACTTACGGATAATGTTACTGCCCTTGTTTTTGACACTACATCCAGTAACAGTGGAGTTCACAGAGGAGCTGCCAAACTGCTAGAGAAAATGCTGAACAAAAAGGTGTTTTATCTGGCCTGTCGACATCACATCCTGGAAATCCTAGTAGGAGCAGTTTGGGAGAAGCTGTTTGGGAAGGTGAAGGGGCCAGATAATCCCTGGTTTGAGTATCTGAAGGATGTTTGGACGGACTTGTCCAAGGAAAACCCAAAGATGCTGGCTATCAACAGCAAATGGCTGAAGGAAAAGAAGAAGAACAGTGAAGAAATACTCCAAGACATTCTAACAGCAGAAAGGCTTCCAAGAGCCGACTACAGGGAAATGGCTGAACTGACAGTCATTGTTCTTGGAGGAACGCCTCCTCGAGGTATTCACTGGAGTCGACCAGGCGCCATTCATCAGGCCAGATGGATGGCCAGAAACCTGTACTCCATGAAAATGCTGATGTTTGCAGATCAACTTGAGTACGACGAAGACACTGTATCAAAGCTGGAAAGACTCAACACCTTCCTTGCGCTGTTCTACACTCCTGTATGGATGATGTCAATGTCTGCTGCAGATGCTCCCGTGAATGATCTAAGTCTAATCCAGGACATGTTGAAGTACAAGAAAACTGACCCAGAGCTTGCTGATGCAGTACTTAATAAGATGGAAAACCACAAATGGTACCTGACGCAGGAAGTCGTGCCATTTGCCCTGTTCAGCAGTAGATTGAGTGACACATTGAAGCACGACATTGCTGCCCAGTTACATGCCACTGAGAAGCCAGACAGCTTCAGAACAGGAAAGCCTCTATTCCAGAGAGTCACAGCTAAGACCACCCTGGTTGATCTCATTGGCCCAGAATCACATTTCCTGCTGGACACACTGAACATTGGATCCGAGTGGCTTCTGGAACCTGTCACGTCTTGGCCACAGAATGAGGACTACAGAAAAGCGTTGGACTATGTTAAGAATCTGAAAGCGGTGAATGACATTGCTGAACGTGGTGTCAAGATGATGAGCGACTTTGCAAATGTCATAACAACAGATGCCAAGCAAAGGGACTATCTCCTTCAAGCTGTGGAGTTCAACAGACGCCGCTTTGTCAGCTTCAAGAAACAAACTCTCAACAACTGACTGTGTAAATGTCATTATGAAATTAATCATCATGTAATGCTTTCACTTCTTGATCGATTAGACTTGTGACAAAATGTTAATCTCAAATTTGTGTCATGAATAAGGCGCCTTGTCTGCCTTGAGTGTGAGAAAACGAATTTTGTGATATTTCTGAAATCTTTGTATGTACCAATGTGGCATTTCTTGTTCCAAGACTATCATAATTGTATAAGTTAGAAAGAGGATTAAAAACACTTTAATTTGGTGCCTATTTTGTTGCTCTATCTTGTTTAGATAAAAAGTTATAGTGCAAAACATGATTCAAGGGACCCCGGAACTGGTGCTTTTGGCCGATTTCAAGGCAGAAAACTTAAAGCTCCATGCGGCAATGCTTTCCAACAACCTAGGTCAGAATGGTTGTGATTTCCGGCCTTTTCAGGTCAAAAAGCATGGGAAAAAGTACAGAAACCTATGAAAATAAGAAAAAGTTGATTTTTGAACAGGGCTAGGGTCACTTGCATTCAATATCATGTATTTTTTTGCGAGTGATATCTTATTCAGGCCACCCATGAACTAAAATTACACTCGTATGAAACGTAGCGCTTAATTAAAAAAGAAAGTTACGATAAGTATTTAGTAAAGGGCTTATCCGATGTCTATTTTATTTATGAAACTCTCAAAAGAAATGGAATTTTCTATTTTTACAGTACAAATTTGGTTTTTGTTCCCATCACTAATTACGTGTTTCATGAAAATCATTAACAAAATGGCTGAAAATGTGGACATTCAGATAAAGACGAATAAAAGGACATATATAGAGATAGAGAAGAGATATATACATGTCGATAATACAAAAAGTACTGTTTGAAACGGCCGTCAATCAGGTTAGCCAATTTCTAAAATTATTACATTTAAAAAATACTTAATTTAACGTTAACATTCAAACAGCTATCATATATATATATAGTGAGCGGAGGCAAGTCGTTACAGTACAAGGAGTATCTTCATCAGAATCAGAGGTCCTCAGCTCGGTACCACAAGGAACAGTATTAGCTCCACTACTCTTCATAATCATGCTAACTGACATAGATGAGGACGTTACCAGAGACAGCACAGTAACATCCTTTGCGGATGACACAAAGATCAGTAGAAAAATAAGAAACCCAGAAGACATAGGATCTCTACAAACCGACATAAACAGAATCTACAAGTGGACTGAAGACAACAATATGAAGTTTAACACCGAGAAATTTCAGCTATTACGGTACGGAAAAAGAGAAGACCTAAAGTCCATGGAATATTATACCCCAAATGGACAGGAAATTCAGAGAAATTCCAGAGCAAAAGATTTAGGGGTTGTAATGACAGATGATGCGAAATTTGAAACACAAAATAAGATAGCAGTAAACAGAGCAAAGAGAATAACGGTCAGATATTGAGAACCTTTAAACGAAGGGATAGGAATGTAATGATTCCTCTACTGAAAACCCTGATAATACCCAAATTGGAATACTGCTCGGTCCTAACATCCCCATATAAAAGAGAAGACATTAGACAGCTGGAGGGGATCCAAAGAAGCTTCACAGCCAAGATCAATGGGTGCAAAGAACTAAATTACTGGGAAAGGTTACGAGAACTAGACCTATATTCACTGGAAAGGAGAAGAGAGAGATACACAATTATTTACACTTGGAAAATAATGGAGAAACTAGTCCCTAATCTTACTCTGAATCCCATAACTCCCCAAACAACGGTGGAAAGTAGAAGCGGTAGACTGTGTCGTATTCCCAAATTGAAGGCGAGACAGGGAACATCCTTAACCATGAAAGAAAATAGTTTTGTAGTGAGAGGACCAAAACTGTTTAATCAGTTGCCCAAAGACCTAAGAAACACGAAGGGAGTTGCAGTGGAAATCTTCAAAAGAAGACTAGACGCCTGGCTCAGCACAATCCCCGATGAGCCGGGCGTACATGACTATGTGAGGTGGAGAGCGCAAGAATCGAACTCACTACTTCACCAGGCCAACTCGAGAGGAGGGGCGACAAGCTTGACCTTCGTGAAATGAGAAATCATCGCGCGGAACCTTTCTAAGGTTGTGACGGTTACACGTGTTTCGTTGGAAAATCCGAATAAAAGTGATATTACAATAAAAATTCAGCAGTTAATCCTTCTTAAGTAGTGCCAAATTTTGATTGAATATTCAGTGAACACAGTCGTATGCCTATTTAAGTAGTGAAATAGCGGCGTTTATTGAAATAAAGCAAATAAAATTAAATCAACTTAATCTATACAATCTATTCCGAGTGTTTTCTCTCGAAGGAAATCTAACTGCCCATCGAAAGGCAAGATCCCTCCTGTATCCCCCGCGGTACACTCCAGGGCACCAATCAGTGAGAACCTACAGCGTGCCACATCCCCCATCCCCCACCCCACGGAATAACGGAAAAACTTTCCCTCCCTCATTTCTAAAGTTGAGTCAAATACCTCACTTAATAAATTACCATTTTGAGTTAATATTTCGAGCACAATCATTTACATACCATTAGAAACATGGCAATGGTAAATCAATTCATACAACCCTGTGTATACTGTAAAAAAGAAACAGATGAATCAAAAACAATTCGCTGTGATCTTTGCCAGAACTTAGTCGAATTTCAATGCCTGAATTGGAGCGACGAAGAAATCTCTCTTACAACGGGCGCTAAACAAGTGAACGGAATAAAGTTCTTCTGCAAAAGCTGCATAATCGAAATAATCTCATTTACAGTTTTTAAAGCAGAACGAGACTACGAGAAAAAGGCAAAAGAGGAGCTTATGAATAGTGAACAGAGAAAAGAAATAGAAGGAACGAAGATAGTACGAGAGGAAACTGCGAAAAACGAACAGGAAAAGAAAATAGCAAAAGCAGAAATAATAGAAATAGAGGAAGCACCAACAGAGGAAACAGAGGTACAAAACCATATCCAAAGTTTTCAAACAAAGGGCATTAGCAGCAATAGGGAAAAACAAGTAGACAATAAACCATACTGAAACTACCAAAAACAAAGGCCCCAAGTAAAAATGGGGAAGAAAATATCTGTAAATACTATGTGAAAGGAATATGCAGATATAAGGGAGGAGAATGTATTTACGAACACGGTGTTCATAGTTGCACACAGGAGGGTGTTCGGAACACCCTCCTGTGTGCAACTACTTCTACAATAATGGTCACTGCAAATTTGGTGGAAAATGCAAATTCTACAATCCGGACATTTGCAAGACCGACGCGACATATGGAACCTGCCAGTACGGGAGAAAATGCAACTACCATCATCTCCCGACAAGTTCAAAGGACAAAGGACAAGTCTCAAATGACAAGCGAAGGAATGTGAGAAAAAAGAATATGTACCCAAATAGCAAACAAAACACACATAGCACACAAAAATTTTTCAACATCTCGAACACAATACGGCTGCTAAGTCTTATACAGCACATACAGCTGACATAGCTGGGAACCCTCGAGCCAGACCGCTACATGGCAAGAAGCTACCAGAACAGGAAGGCGGGAACGGATCCATCTCGGAGGACCACAAGGCTACAAAACACGCGATATCAAAGGACAACAAACTTAAAATGCACAAGGAGCAATGCAAAACAAAGAACATAAACATTGTCCTGGCAAATATTCAAGGAATAAAACCGAACAATTCACTAAACAAAGTTTCGTAGCTGAAAGGTGTTATGGACGAAACAAGGGCGGACATCGCATGCCTCACAGAAACACATCTTAAAGACTGCCAAGGAAACTGCGATAACTGCGAACACTGTATCGATAAGAAAGAATTGCATATCGATGGATTCAACTTACTAAGAACAGATAGAATGGCGAGACGTAAAGGTGGTTGTGCTATTTATATACATGAAAGGCATATGACAGATATGGTAATAAGGAAATCCAACAGTTTCGTGGAAACCTTTGCAGTGAAAATAGAGAAACTAAACGTGGTACTGATAGTCATCTATAGACCTCCAAATTCTCCAAATGAAAAATTTTCGGATGCCATTGAGGATATCAGAACTCTAATAAAGTCCGTAAACTCTCCATCTCCTAATATAACTCTCTGACGATTTTAATTTCCCATTTATAAAATACAAAAAGGTGGGTAGAAATATATTTATACAGCAAGATAAGGGGGGCACAAGAGAGGACCAGGAGCAAGCAAGAATGCTGATGGCTCTCACAAACGAGTTTATGCTGACACAGGAGATAACAGAAAATACCAGGAAAAATAATTGCCTAGATCTGGTATTCACAAATAACACGAACTTGATTGCAGATATAAAAATAATTCCAACTATTATCTCAGACCACAGTATAATCGAGTTATCAACAAATATGGCGAGAACTTTAAAAGACAATACACATACAGAAGGAAGAAGCAAATTTGGAACTTTTAACTTAAACTCGAAGACCATAAATTGGGAAGAAATCAGATCACACATGGCCAAAATAGAGTGGAGAACAGTTTTCGAGAATAAAACAACTGAGGAAATGCTAACAACCTTGGAAGAAAAGACGCTGAGAATTTTGGAAAAATATGCTCCGAAAGCACAGCCAAAAGGAAAGAGGAATTGGCTAGAGAGGCAAAAGAGAAGAATATTCCGCAAAAGAAAGAGAGTAGCGACGAAGTTAGCTAATTGCGGAGACAACAATGCCAGGAAAGAAATACAAGAAAAACTGGAGAGAATCGATTGGAAAATACAAACTCTGATAAAGGGCCATACAGAGAGAGAAGAGGAAAAGGCGATAGAATCAATAAAAGAAAATCCAAAATACTTCTACAGCTATGCGAAAAGGAAAACAAAAACGCGCTCTACTATCGGGCCCTTAAGGAAAGGAAATAATGAACTAACAGACGATCTAAAAGAAATATCTGAAACATTGAGAGGCCAGTATGAATCAGTATTCAGTACCCCAAAAAGTGACAAAGCAATACCTGACATAGATACATTCTTCAAAGAGAAATTGCAAGGAGAATGTATAACAGACTTTGCTTTTACCCCAGAAGATGTAGCGAGAGCTATAGGACAAATGAAATCACATTCATCTGCAGGTCCCGACAAATGGAACGCACTATTAATTAAAAACTGTAAAAATTAAATAGCTACACCCTTATACTGGATATGGAGAAGATCCCTAGACATTGGGGAAATACCGAGCATCTTGAAAAGAGCAAATATCGTCCCTATATATAAAGGAGGAGATAGATCTCAAGCAAAGAACTATAGACCAGTGTCCTTGACGTCCCACCTCACCAAAATTTTTGAAAGAATAGTCAGAGAGAAAATCTATGACTTTTTGGAGACATTGGAAAGATTCAACGAAAATCAACACGGATTCCGATCAGGAAGATCATGCCTATCACAACTTATAGAGCATTACAACAATATCCTAGATCAGGAACGAAGCAAGAGTGTCACGGGCCCCAGGGCAAAACTTATTTACGGGCCCCCTAACAAAATTTTTATTATATGATACATTTAAATTGCTTTTCTTTGCATTATTTATTTAGCATATATTTAAGAATTATGATACTACTTGTACGCATGGAGGCATAGAAGGCAAAACATTATGTAAAATATTGAGCTTTAAAAAGAATACCGTGAAATAAAAGTTCACTTACGACAACATCAGAACTTGACTTTTCTTGCCTTTCTTTCAGCAAATTCATTAATTAAATCCTCCAAGTTAATATTTCTAGCTTTCTTGTTTTCAATTAATATAATTGAGAGTCCACTTAATCTTTTTTCATTCATAGAATTTCGAAGATAGTTCTTTATTAGTTTAAGTTTTGAAAACTATCTCTCTGCACTTGAAACTGTCACAGGAATTGTTGTGAAGAACAATGTTATGGCAGTCACAACTTCGGGAAAACTTGAGCACAAAGTACTGTTGTCTTTAATTAAAAATTAATATAGTTCATGGATTGTCGTCATTTTTTCAATGTCTGTTTTTAAGCACATTGAAAAGAGAGTAATTGACTTGGAAATCCAGAGGAAATATCATTTTTATATTTATTTACTGGCTTTGTTGCTCTCTCAAATAACTTCTCATCACTTGTTGAAACGACCCGGGCCCCCCCCCCCCCGAAAAGGCCAGGGCCCCGGGGCACTGCCACGCCTGTCCATAGCTAGCTCCGCCCCTGTTCTAGATGCACTTGAAGGCAATGAAAACTATGATGTCATATACACGGATTTTGCTAAAGCTTTCGACAAATGCGATCATGGTATAACAGCACATAAAATGAAACATATGGGAATAACAGGCAAAGTGGGAAAATGGATCTACAACTTCCTCAGAAATCGACTACAGGTGGTCAGAATTCAAGGTGTTTCGTCATCAGAATCAGAAGTACGCAGCTCAGTACCACAAGGTACAGTACTGGCCCCACTTCTGTTCATTATCATGCTAACAGACATAGACAGTGGAGTAAACAGGAACAGTATAGTAACATCATTTGCAGACGATACAAAGATCAGCAGAAAAATCAGCGACGCAAACGTAGTAGAGGCCTTGCAGAGAGACACAAACAAAATATACAAATGGTCAGAAGACAACAATATGACATTTAACGCCGAGAAATTTCAGCTCTTGAGATATGGTAGAAATGAGGAACTTAAAAGGACTGCATATTATGCTCCAGATAGACAAGAAATTCAGAGAAGCACGAAAGCGGTCGACTTGGGGGTAATAATGACCGATGATGCCAAATTCGAGACACAAAATCAGATAGCCATAAACAAAGCAAAAAGAGTCACGGGACAGGTACTAAGAACGTTCAAAAGGAGGGACAAGACTAATGATTCCCCTGCTGAGAACACTGATCATACCAAAACTTGAATACTGCTCAGTTTTGACGTCCCCATATGAAAAGGAAGAAATTAATAAACTAGAAGAAACGCAGAGACATTTCACAGCCAAGACTGATGGCTGCAAAGAACTCAACCACTGGGGAAAGACTACGTAAACTAAATCTGTACTTCCTGGAAAGAAGAAGAGAGAGGTATACCATAATCTACATATGGAAAATTATCGAAAAATTGGTACCAAACCTCAAACTAAACCCAATTACCATCCAGACAACGCTGAAAAATAGGAAAGGCAGAATGTGTAGTGTTCCCAAATTAAAGGTCCGACAAGGGACCTCCTCAACTCTGAAGGAAAATAGCTTGCTTGTCAGGGGGCCAAGAATTTTCAACCAGCTTCCAAATGACCTCAGAAACATTACAGGGATCAAAGTTGAAGTCTTTAAGACAAGACTAGATGCCTGGCTCAGGACGGTACTAGATGAGCCGGGTATACCTGGCTATGTACGATGGAGAGCGCAAGAGAGCAACTCGCTCCTCCACCAAGCCAGGACTAGAGGCAGGGCCACCAGCTTGACCTTCGTGTGAAGAAAGATCGACGCACGGAACCCAAACAAGGTTAACAAGGTGTATATATATATAGATAGATAGATAGATACGTAGATAGATAGATAGATAAGCAAACTTGAACCAGGTGGAAACAGAGAGAGAGAGAGAGGAGAGAGAGAGAAATTATTTGTGTATATAGAAATATGGAAATGTGAATGTCTCTCACAAAATCGAGAATGACAGTCGAGTCTTATTTGGATGTCTTGTTATCAAATATGCATAACTTATCCCGCTGATAATACTCTTCATACGAAAGACATTATGGAGAACTCTCTTTGATGTCAAGGTTTTGCTCATCCTTTATTAAATTCTGTACGTAATTTCATTCGTTTTAGGAAGTGATTTTAGTACTTTCTTACACTTAGTACTTAGTACTTTCTTCAGTTTCTATCTTAGTCTATTACCAAACCCATTCGAGTCTGCAGCTATGGCAATTCAATAACAGAATCTACGGTTGATAATATATTTGTAAATAGCAATGCCCTCGTAAATTCTGGAATTATAACCATTAACATCAGTGATCATTTTCCTACTTACGCTATATTCAATAACATTGTTCAGGTTGCGGACAAAACAACTACTGATTACAGAATATTCTCAGAGGTTAACAAAAGAAAATTTATTGGGGGCTGTAGAAAATACTCGACTTGACTGTGACGAACCTTTAAATGACCCAGATCATATGTTTCAGTTCTTCTATGACACCTTATTCCATATTTTTAATATTTGCTTTCCTTTAAGGAGAAAAACAGTTTCGCCTAAAAGTGTCGCAAATCCATGGATCACTCCAGGAATTATCACTTCAATAAAGAACAGAGATAAATTATTCAAATTGCAATTGCAAAGCAAAATTCCTAAAATACAATATACTCAATACAGAAACGAATTAACTAAAATAATAAAAATTGCAAAATATAACTATTATAACAATCAATTTTCCAAACATAAAGGAGACATGAAAAACACTTGGACAACCATAAACAATCTTCTCGGAAAACAAAGTAAGAAAAATTCAATAGAGGAATTAAATGTTCATAATAAAGAAATTACTGATGATACTGCTATTGCAGATTCTTTAAATGCACATTTTACTTCAATAGCGGATAAGCTTCGCTCACAATTAATAAATAATGATAGCTCACCTCTAGAATATGTGCCACCCAGCCCACTAAATTCATTTTCTTTTGTTCCTGCTACCTCTACTGAGGGCCAGAATATTATTGATAAATTAAAAAATACAAAAAATAACATTCATAACATTCCTCTACCTATATTGAAACTTGTTAAAGATAAGATATCTGTAATTTTGGCTAAAATTATCAATCAAAGTATTTCCAAAGAATATTCCCATCAATGCTAAAAACTGGTTGTATAACACCCCTTTTTAAAGGGGGTGAGCCTACACTAGCAACAAATTACAGGCCGGTGTGTTCATTATCTGTGTTCAGCAAGGTTTTTAAAAAAAATTGTAAAAAGTAGAATGCAGCGATATTTAGAATCCTACAATTTATTATTTCCAAATCAATATGGCTTCCGTAATAATAAAACAACAGAAATGGCTATTTTAAATCTTATGGAAAATGTAAATATAGCTAAGGAGAACAAAGAAATAATGATATCAATATTTATGGATTTGAGTAAGGCGTTTGATGTAATAGACCATAATATTCTACTTAATAAATTATATTGTTACGGCTTTAGAGGAGCAATCAGTGATTGGTTTAAAAGTTATTTGTCCAATAGATATCATTTTGTATCAGTAAATAAGGTTTGCTCAACTAAAGCGCTTGTCAAACATGATGTGCCACAGGGCTCAGTTCTGGGTCCACTGTTATTTTTATCATATATAAATGACCTTCCACGTTCATCTGATATACTGAACTTCACAATGTTTGCAGATGATACAAATGTCTCTTTTTCTTGCAAAGATGTTAATACAGCTAAGAATATATTTCATTCAGAATTCATCAGTGTAATAAAATGGTCGACCACCAATAAACTCTTCCTAAATACCAGTAAAACAAATTTCATGATTTTTACTAATAAAAGAAATGTATATCTTGATGAACTTAATGTTAATGAAATCGCCATAAAGGAGTGTACTGTAACAAAATTTCTTGGTGTAATGCTAGATAAGAATTTGCAATGGAGTGATCATGTAAATTATATCGCGAAAAAGATTTCAAGGAGCGTTGCTATAATGTTTAAACTTAGAAATGTAGCCCCTAAACAAGTTTTATTGACTCTTTATCATACTCTCGTTCTTCCTTATATAACACACTGCACCGTTGTTTGGGGAAACTCCGCTAACAACGTATTAAATGGTATCTTTGTCATCCAAAAACGAGCAATAAGGTTATTATCTGATGCTGATTTCCTTGATCACTCCAGTGCATTATTTAAAGAGCTAAACCTACTAAAGCTCAACGATATAACCAAACTGGCACATTTTATTTTCAGTTACAAGTGTAAGAACAAAATCATTAATTTACAATGGGTAAATAGATATTTTGTAACTTATCAAGAAATCCACTCGTATCAGACCAGAAATAGATCAAAGCTTGTTATACCTCAATTTAGATTGTCTTCATCTCAAAAACTACCCATTTTCATTGGATTGAAACTATGGAATGACTTGCATGCCGATATAAAAAATATTATGAATGTAAATTTGTTTAAAACCAAGTTGAAATCCCGATTAATAATGGCATACTAACAAAAATCTAGGATTAATATCCACTAATATTGTTTAATATTGTCCATTAATATTGTTTAATATTGTCATACATGTTTTAACTATTAATAATACTTATTTACTTATTTATTTATTTATTATTATTAATTTATAACAACTAGCTGCTTATTTTTAATAAGAGCCCAGTAAAGCCTAAAGCTTAAGGGCCAAATTAAATAAAATAAATAGTCGAGCTTCACAATTATTCATGTCATTGTAAATTGAAAAAAAAATTATTTATTTTATTATTATTAATAAAGGTTATTATTATTATTATTATTATTATTATATTATTATGGATTTGCTATTGGTTGGTTTTCATTGATCTTAAATTTATCTTCACATAAAATTAGTATATTTTTTATAACCTAAAATTAGTGTAAAAATTTTCTTTAGTTAAACGAACCAATTAATTTAAAGGATCTGCGCGTGTCTCAAACGTTTTCATTTCGAAAATGCGGCCCATACGTTCGTTATCGTTGAGTTCAACGGTACAAAATAATTTTTCCTTCAGAAAATGTGATATTTGTTTATTTATATCATTAGTTTTGAAGAGGAAAGAAATGATGAACTTAAAGTCTTAATTTTACAAAATATATTTGGTTAAAATGGTAAAAATTTGTTTTTAACCAAATGGTTGAACGTCACAATTATGAAAACAATTTCAAGCTTTTTAAACATTACTTTTTGAGGGTAAATAAAAATGAAAATTTTAATTTAGGAACTTCATTATTAAAAATAAAAGGTAAAAACACAGAAAATGTGTTTGTGAATATCAAAACTAATGCCCGTATGCCCATGCATCTTCTAATGTGATAACATTTCGGCATCGATGCTTCATGCCTTCAGTAATGAAAGTGAAATTCAATCAGTGTCCCTTTCCCGTCCATTACTGCTATTAGCATTTATTAACAAAATCATGAGCCTCAAAGCCTCACCATTTCATCTTAACTTACCGCCCTATATATATATATATATATATATATATATATTATATATATATATATATATATATATATATATATACAGGGTGTCCCATAAGTCCGGCATCATAGGAAAAAAATAAAAAAAGGCAAAACAAAAGCTTTTATTTATAGAACGTGCTCAATATGTCCACCATTGTTGAAATACACAAATTCAGACGTGATACCCAGTCAGCAAGCACACGGTGAATGATGTCAGGAGTAATGGTGTTACATGCCCCAATAATGCGCTGCCGCAAATGTTCAACACTCCTAATTTTCTCTGCGTATACCAGCGCTTTCAAGTGGCCCCAGATATAAAAATCTAGTGGCGTGAGATCCGGGCTTCTAGCTGGCCATTCCACAGGCCATCGACGTCCTATCCAATGACCAGGGAATTGTTGGTACAGGTATTCCTTACTTGGGTGTTGTAATGTGTAGGAGTGCGTCTTGCTGGAACCATGTTGGGAAATTTCCTTCTTCGTTCAAGACACTGGGAAATGCTTCTTCCTTGAGCATACGTAGGTAGGTGTCTCCAGTGATATGTTCATCGAAAAAGAGGGGGCCTATGATGCGATCCTTCCAAATGCCACACCATACCATCGCCCGAGATGCACCTTGTTCCTTTGAAGAGGTATACCAGTGAGGGTTGTTTTGAGACCAGTAGCGGGTGTTCTGTCGATTTACCTCACCATTTCCATAAAAAACAGCCTCGTCACTGAACAGAATGGTGGACGGGAAATTAGCATCCCGAGCATAAGAAAAATATTAATTATGGTTTGTAGAAATAGAAAAATATGAATTTCTCCTTTGATGCCGGACTTATGGGACACCCTGTATATATATATATATATATATATATATATATATATATATATATATATATATGTATGGAATGAATTTCATAATTTACATGTGAATTAATAAAGTATCCGAGGTTTTTATGAGTTTCAAACAAATCAAGAATGCTATAGTTTGCGCATGCGCAGCTACGCACGTAATAATAATAATAATAATCATCATTATAACAGTAATAATAATAAATATTATCAATATAAATAATTACGTTTTGAGTAATTAATTACTATTTTCAGTTAAAATGAAAATGCAATAATTGTACAAGTAATTTATTTGCACTCATGGTAATTGTAATTTCAAATCAAATTACAATTACCTTAATTACTTTTTTATATTCTGTTATTATATTTGTGCGCAGTATTTTATCACAACTTTGCATTACGTTGGAACACATTTTCATTTACATCCTGATCATAAAATAAGACCAAATTGGTGCGAAAGTGGTCAAAATGGCAAAAAATTGGCAAAAATGGCAAAATTTTATCAGTTTTTCGTATTTTTCTCATATTCTTGAGTTGAAAATTTTTTTAAGGGGAATTGTTTGTTTGAGAATCTGTGTTTGTTACATACTGCTGCCTGAACCAAGAAAACTGACAAGAATGTCAAAAAATAACAGCAAAAATAGTAAAAAATTAAGTAAATATTGTCAAAGAATCGCAAAAATGAAATTTTTGGCTATTTTGGTGTATAAACTAGCTCTAACCAATCTTATCGAACTAAATAGTCAAGAAATTAGATATTAATAGCTCTACTAAAATTTCCTAACACAAAAACATGTACAAATGTCTAAATTTTGGTTACAATGATTAAAAATGGTTGTAGAATATTTGAAAAAATAGACAAAATATAAAAATAGTGCTAATTTTATAAAACTCTTAGGTTTGCATGTTGTAAAAGACTGTGAGATAAGATCATGTATTATTTCTGATGATGAAGTTGACTGAAAATCTTGCAAAAGTGGCAAAGAGTTTGGCAAAAATGACAAAAACTGTCAAGGCCGCTTATGTGATTGAGAAAGAGTGTTACCGTCACTCAGGTGCATCTTCCCAGTGCAGCACCACGGCAATGGGCTAAGTTATAGCTAACTTAGTGGGAACGACCTCATTTAATGATGAGGCCCCATTTTTTTTGTTTTTTGTTTTGTTGCTTTTTGTGGTATCATCTTCCGACACCATGAAAATGAAACAGAAGTACAATGTACAGATTTGTTCATCTGTAATTTTATTCAGTTACCTGCTGAAATTCAGGCGTTAGGATTTTGGCATGTTCTTTGATTGCACTTGCAGAATGAGCAGCATGGTATGGATGACGCAGTGCAAGGGCATTTTGACCTCTTGGTACAGGTTTTGCAGCTGCAAGGTTCAATCAAATCCTGAGGTTTATCTGGGTAATCGGTTAGTTGAGGTTCCAAAAGTCCCTCATCAGACTTTACGTAACCATAGTCAAGTGGATTTAAATTTTCAGATATGGAGCCATATGGAGAGTCAAGCCAAAGTTTGCACTGAAGATATGCCCGTTTAATATGCAGTCTAATACTTTTTGAAGAGCAAGGAAGCTGAGTAAAATCGATTTTGTCCCCAGTTTTGTAGTATTGCTCAGATCTTAGTTGATCAAATGATATGGATTTTGACTTGGGTTTGATGCAATGAACCAGAAAGTTTTCGGCACCTTCGATTATTTCCTCTGTAAGTGGTTCCTTGCCAAAGTCCTTAATTTCATCAAAGTAGTTTGACTGCTTCAGTGCACTAGATTTTGTGCCTACTTTACTGACACTGTCACAGCCAGTTAAAGCATGCAAGGCAGGTAAAACTTGGATCAAATCGTTTTCAAGCTTTTGATGCAAGCCATGCAGAGGAATGATTTTGCGACTTGTTCCAGAGCCTTTAACAAACCATAATTCCTTCAGGCCATGCTCAATCCATTTTGTTAAATGGTAGATGAGGCACACAAAGATATCAGTATCACTGGTAGCTACTGAAACTGTAGCTCCACCACCAGGCATTGCTTTATCCACCACATAGTTTACATGTAACATCACTTTGTCATCTGCTTCTTCTTGTGAAGAACAAAGCTCAGGAATTTCGCAGACCTTCCCATTTTGGAATTGGACACAAACTTCAGGTTTTTCAAGAGTACCACCTCCCAGTACAATTACTTTATCTCCATGGTAGTTTTCCATGAAAAAGCCGACAAAATTTTTTGGAAGTTTGCCTTGTTATCTGTGGAACTCCAATACTTGTTGAAGTCAATTGGAAGCCTCTGCTCAGGTGATGTTATGGAAATTTGTATTTTCGAATGCGCAATTGATCGTCTCATCCGTTCTCCAGTCTTGATGCTTGAAGCCTTGTAATTTTCAAATAAGATATGAATTGTGGTTGACTTGGATCCCATACTCAAAAACATATTTAAAAGTGATTGTGCAAATTCACCAAATGTTTTCAACATTGCTTTTTTCACCGGGAATTTCCTTACTTGAGCCATAAAATCTATGATCATTGCATCATTCCCTTCTAACAACAATGGGAGGTCTTCACCCAGTTTCTTTTCAAGTTCCGATCCCAATTCCGATTTCTTAGATTTCTTCAAAAAACCATCACTGTCTACAAGAAAAAATGGAAGAGGTGTAATTTCATGGAAAAGTAATTGATTCAATGGAAATTCCCTGAGCTGAGCAAATGCAATGTAGTTCAGTGCTGCAATGGTTTCTTTTTTATGTCATATTCCTTTCGTTTTCTGGAAGTGTTCCTCGCTGTTGCGGGTTTTTGCCTCTTAATTGCTGCAAACAAAGTTTCTGTTTTTTTCTCAAGCCGTTCGGTTTTGAAATTCTTGTAAGCAACATCTCCTCTATCCAGGCAAGTAATGTGATATGTATAAGACTCTTTATCCTCTTCACCGGTAGCAATGTTTCTGAATGGTTTGCCATCTAATGTTTTGCTCAATGTGTTTCCAACTTTGTAAATGTACTGTTGAATAGCTTGGACATTACTGGAGCTCGATAAGGCATGGCTCTTGGAGTATTCATGATGAATATCATACTCGTCACGATTTTCAAACTGGCCGGAACCTCTCATTTGTGAAGAATATAAGTCCTTCTCATGTTTAATAATATTCCACAGTGCCACTGCTTCCTTTCTCCGAGTAAAGCCAATTAATCCTCCGGACACTTTTGCAGGCTTATTATAATGTTGCTCAAGTGCCTGGTCCATTGGAACTCCACTACATTGTCGTGTCGTTCTCCTCACTACAAAACCACCACTAAGGAATGATTTGTGGAGATCAGGAAAATGTACCTCAAGGTTTAAACAATCCTCAAAGAAGATTGGTGCCCATCTGGCGTAGTTGGTTCTATTGTAGGCGAAAAAAGTGGGATTGATCTCTGTATGGAAGAAAGAAATAGTGACCAATCACCTGCCCGCATTGAGTAGGTTAAATCTCTGATGATTGGATACAATCTATTGGTAAAATGATACCAGTAATGAAAGTTTTCATTACTATCAGACCTCTGCTTTATATATTGTTGAAAGGATTGAGACAGAGTATATATCGAAGACTTAAAGTCGTCCCATTGCTCTTGTTCTGCAACCATAATTGAAATTTTAGTTGCAGCATCTTGATATAAGTTACGGTGTTCATCGACACTCAAAAACCCATCGAACATAATGCTTGTTATTGCTTCGTGCACGAAAGATAATCCTTGCTTGGCTCTCACATAATGATTGCCATTCATAACGGATTTTACTGTGTCTGGACCGAAACATTCGCTTTCAACCAAAACAGATTCAATTCCCGATATATGAAGATAAGATCCAATACAAGCAAGTACAATCTTCTCAAAATGGAATCCACCCAATCCGATAAACAAATTACTGAACAGATCTTTTTCAGGAGCTGAATTTCCTTCGCAATAGCATAAACTCCTTCATCACACCACAGTGCACCGTATGGCTTATTCTGCTGCTTAAGCACGTCCTGAAAGTTAATCATTGTTGTAAAAATGGTATCAAATTCAGTTGCTTTGTATGGCAGTATGGGAGTGAACGCAATAGTTGTAGGCTTCAAGCTATCTCCTACAAAAGGGCTTTTGACAGCAACAAAGCTTGGAACAAAGTCATCATTATCAGTATTTGAGTTAGTTGAAGAGCCCTGTATTGTGGTTGTTCTATGTTTGTATCGCATCACAAACCACAGGAAATGGTCGAGATTAACAGTCTCTAGTAAATGATCGTTTGCCTTGTATTCAGAGACTTGGAAATCTTGACTTATTGTACCTCGTTCATGTCTTGGTCCAATCGAGATAATTTCTTGGCAAGGAAGAACGCTTTGTAACTTGCCAAGCCGGAGGGTTGACTCTGGAGCTTCACTGATCTTATTAGTATGCTGTTGTGTTGGTGCAGAGCTTAATGGAGCATTTTGGAATAAAACTAGCACCGTATCGTGTGTCGAACCAATTCCAGACAAGGTATTTTCCAAGGTGTCAAAATTATCCATTGCTGCTTGAATTGGATGGTTTTGATCAAATACTGGAGGAACTGGAACTCTATGTGAACCACATAAAGATATTGTACGTTTTGCTAGTGCAAAATTTATTTTGCGAACTTCTTGATATCCTACACAAATGCTCCGTTTGTTTGCAATTTCAATAAGATCTTTAGACTGTGACAGGTTATGTATAGTTTGAGCAAATCCGACATGCAATGGGGTGGGCTCCAAACCATTATGAAGGATGTAAAACAACATCTGGAAGATAGTGTCACACTTCAGCATCAACTGATTGTTGCTATCTGATACATTCCGGGTGGAAAACAAATGCTGAAGAAATTCCATCCATATTGGAGGACGTTCATTTTGGAAGCGTTTTAAGGCTAGATCAAGATCGTTTGGATCACAATAGCTAGAGCGTAAACCAAAACTGTAAGTTTTTAACTCTTTCCTTAGGTCCTTAGCAACGTTTTCGACAGATGATTTCCGCAAAGTTTCAACAATTCTTGCACTCTCAATCTGGACAGAATAAACCATCTGGGATTTTCGTTTGTTGCTAGGATATGTAAAATAAATGGTGTCCTTAAATTTGTCTATAAGCAGGCTCTTAACCAAATAGTTACTGATAGATTCATCCTGGTTCAGCTTTTTATTGATCTCTTGTCTCAAGTAGGTGACACTGTATCCACAGCTTGTGAAGTCTATTTTTGAGACTACATCATTAAACGCTTCTTGAACCATGTCAGTAGAACCCATAACTTCATTTTCTTGCTGTCTGTTTTCCAAAATCGTCTCTATTCTGCGATCATAGGCTGCAAAATGCTTCTTTATACAATTATTATGATAGAATACATCTGCAGCGAATACATCTTTGTATTCGTTCAACATCGCTACTCTGGTAAAAACATCGTCTTGGAACAAGTGAGCATAACTCAATAACTTTTGGGCACGACCTGGAGTACATATCCGAAACAAATCATGGTCAATGTTTCCACCTTTCAATTTGACTCGAGCTGAACCACAAAATACACACACTTTCATATCCTTGATATGCTGTGTTTTAATCCTTTTGCTTGAACTATTTTCTGGAGGAGTTAATGCTTCCCCTAAGGAGGAATCGGAGGGTTCAGATTCAGCATTTTTAGACTTCTGGCTACGTTCAACGAACTTTTTATATGTTGCATAGCACGAAGTGCTGTGATACTGGATATAAGGAGTCTGACTCTCAGTAAGAGCTTTCAAACGCTTGCTTCTGTCATCATTTGGGTACGCAGAAGCCAACTGAAGCAAATTTTTTATTCCATGTTCTCCGCTGCTCAAATATTTCTCTCCACTTGGGCTTTTGTTCTTCTGGCACAAGATACATTTACCAAGGTTTGAGCTATGCTTCTTTTCTGGCACAAGTTGACATACATCCTGAAAAAATAAAATATACTAAGACTTCTTGCAATTGCAATTATAATAAACTGGTTCTATTCTATACATATAAAAATTCATTTGTAACACATTGGTCTTTATATTTATGTTTTAAATATTCAATTCGATTATTACTTACCATGATCTATCATCTGTTGAATCACATAATGAATACAGGGATCCTCAATTTGTAGCTACTACCAATACTAAACCTGAAACACAATAAATATGACTTAGTTACTCTAAAGAAATCAAATAGATCGATTCTATAAGAAGTTCAAGCATTTTACAACAAGCAAGCCTAAGAATAACATAAAATTAGTACTATTTTTTATATTTTGGCTATTTTTTCAAGTATTTTACAACCATTTTTATCGATTTATACCCGAAATTTAGACATTTGTGCATACTTTGTTTTAATAAATTCTTGCAGAGCTATTAATATCTAATTTCTTGACTATTTAGTTCGATATGATTGGTTAGAGCTAGTTTATGCACCAAAATAGCCAAAAATTTCATTTTTGCGATTTTTTGACAATATTTACTTAATTTTTTACTATTTTTGCTGTTATTTTTCGACATTTTTGTCAGTTTTCTTGGTTCAGGCAGCAGTATGTTACAAAAACAGATTCTCAAACAAAAAATTGCCCTTAAAAATTTTTCAAATCAAGAATATGAGAAAAATACGAAAAACTTATAAAATTTTGCCATTTTTGCCATTTTGACCACTTTCGCACCAATTTGGTGCGATGGCATAGAAAAATTCGGATTCTACGCCCCAAAATTAGTCTAGATCAGTCGTCAAAACCTCTGCACCCAGAAATTTATACGAACTCTGGGCCAGATCCTAGACTATAAGAGTTAAGAGATATTTTTTTTCATAGAGATCGCTGGATGTAATGTATAACCTATGTCTTTATTCTTTAAAGAACTGGATGGTTCTTGCTATGTCGTGTAATTTCATCTGTAGTTTTAGTAATGGGAAAGTAATTCAATTATTTTAGATAAATAATTGTAATTGAATTATACTTCATAAGCAAAATAATTATTGATGTAATTTAATTACTTTTATACGAGTAATTACAATTTAATTAATTTGTAAAAGTTTATTTTACAGCACTTGCATAGACAGAGATTGTTATTAATTATATTTATCAGGTCATCCCATAAGTAATGTCGTTTTTTACCTTATTTCCAAATGAAAATAAAACTACATCAAAATAAATTTTAATAAATTATATATTTCCCTTCACTTTCTAGGACTCTGCCACCTCTCTACAAGCATTTCAATTCCATGTTGATAAAATTTCTTCGGTTTAGAATAAAAAAAATCGGAAAGGGCAATGTTGATAGCTTCGAAACTTTCAAGTTCTTTCCCGTCAAGATAGCTTTGAAGACTTCTGAATAGGTGGTAATCTGATGTTGCAAGGTCTGGTAAATACGAAGGATGTGGAATTTTTTCCCAACCAAGCTGTTCAATTTTGGCAGTGGTGATTTGAGCAGTATGAGGACACGCGTTGTCCTGTTGAAACACAACACCCTTGCGATTGGCCAAAGAAGGGCGTTTTGTTTGCAATGCAGCGCTCATTCTTTGAAGTTGCTGACAATAGACTTCGGCTGCAATGGTTTGACTGGGCTGCAACAGTTCAAATAAACCACTCCTTGAATATCTCATCAAATGCACAGCAAAAGCTTCCTGGGGTGCAGATGTCCTCTTGGCTGTGGTGTACCAGATTCGCCAGCACTACCCCACTGCGATGACGCTTAACATTGTGATAAAGCACCCATTTTTCGTTCCAAGTAATGAGTCGATTCAGAAACGGTGCTTGAAGTTGCGAAGAATACAATGAAGAGCAAATGTTCACACGATCTCTACAGTTGTCTCGTGACAACGTATGGGGAACCCACTTCCCAACTTTCGACACTTTTCCCAGTCGTTGTAGGTGGCCATGGATTGTGGAACCGGTCGAATTTAGTCGCTGGGCAAGTTCTTCGACAGTTACAGCAGGATTTTCTTCAAGTGTAGCTATCAGAAGGCTATCATTGAACTCAACAGATCGGCCCGAGCGCGTTTCATCAGTTAAGCTATAGTCACCAGACCTAAACTTCTGGGACCATCGTTGACATTTTCTTACATTTAAAGCTTCCCCCCATAAATATCCTGAATGTTTTTTGCGGCTGCAGTCACGTTATTTCCTTTTCTAAACTCATAAAGCATTATATGCCTAATGTGTTCCTTGTGACACCTTCATGTTATCCGTAAGGGTGAAATAAACGAAGATTTAACGCGATGAAACTTCACTTAGACTGAGAAGTAACATGTCTAAACACAAAAATTCGAGTTTTCCACAAAATATATACAGAAACATGCAGTAATGAAGGGGAGAAAAAAAGATCAGTGCATTGTCTATATTTTTATCAATTTATCTATCTGTCTATCCATCTCTACTGGCTGTCTCATTTCATTTTAATATTTTCAGATTCATATATGAACGTGTAATTTTGTTTGCGCAAGTTATTTTACTTTATTTTATTTCATTTTATTTTTTATTTTTTTTATTTATTTTTAAGCCATTTCAAAAGTTGGGTCTATCTTCTTTTGTGATCATAATGACGAGCAAACTTTTTAACGGCGAACTAACCAACCAATTTTTCGAATACTGATAAATTTTACACGCCTCGTAAAACATTTTTGGAGCCATTTTTTGGCGTGGAAGTCACTCAACAAAATTGATTTCATCAATTTTGGTTAATTTTTTAAAAAATGTGAGTGTATGAAGGTTGGCTTTATCCTGGATAGACATTTTGCGCAGAAAATATTTCCCTAATACGAAAAGAAATTAAATTCAAGTTTATTAAATGTGAACTGTAATATATTTCTTATTTAAAAGTGTACGCTAAATAAATTCACATTTCCTGACATTCTCTGAGGTCTGTTATTGGTCAGTTATTCGAAATAATTATTAATAAACACTAAATTCTTGAAATACCTTGAAAAAATAAACTTATCCACGAATGGCTTCCGACAAAGTCTTTTTCCCGCCAGTCTCTCTTTCCTGAGGTATTCAATACACCAGACAATAATAGATAAACACGATGGAAACCACGTCATTGCACTGCACACTTCAAAAGCATTTGACAAAGTTTGGCGTCGTTCCCTCATTTCCAGACATCCTTCCTTTCTCCCCTCACCCTTTGGGTTTCGTTTTCTCCGCCAACTTACAGAATATGTGTAGTTTTAGTTGCACTCCTTTCTGGCTTTCGCTCAGTCAACTCTGACCTTCCTCGTTCTTTTGCTAATGTCTCAATACCCTATAGCTCCTTTACAACCAAGACACAGTTTATCCAAACCAATCTCATAGAGTTAAGACAGATACTTTTCCACTCACCCCTCGAGTAGCAGATTGGTAATCTAACAATATGGTATCTTTCAGCTCATGCAAAACAAAATATATCGTTCAGCCATAGAGCGCAACCTTTATATAAAGGTACAGAGGTAAGGATTATTTCACAGACAACCAGGTGGTTATCCTTTACAGAAGTCATAGACAGTCTCAGATTGAGTATTGTCCCCACTTATGGTCAGAATGCAGAGGAATTGCACTCAAATATCCTCATCTTCATACGATTCAAAACAGAGCCACTAAACCAGTTAAAAGCAGAATCAGACTCATCACAAATAAATTTTTACGTTTATATTTATCACGAGATATTTTAGCTCTTTCTCGTTTCTAAAGATATTTCAACCAATGCTGCTCTGAGGAGCCTTAATTCATAATACCACGCATTTGTACCTTTTCAGGACAACAACTTCTTGGGGGCACTCATGCTTTTACTATATAAGCATCCCAATACAGAATTTCTGCTCTTCAGAATTCCTTCATCCTGAACCGCTGCTCTCTGGAACTCACTGCCAGAGAGAATGTTTTCAACAAACTATACAATCAGTCAGAGTTCGAAACTAATGTATATAAACACTTCTCTTCTACTGACGAAGGACACTCGAGGTGAATGAACAATAACAGGCTCTTAAGCCAGTTTATCCTTCGTTAAATGCCTTTAAAACAAGTTATTTTTTTATATTACTTAACATACAAAAAGAATTACTTATATTACTGTCTAATATTTTGTGAAACATCGTTCTCAAGCTTACTCGTAAAAGAGAAAAAACATTTAATATCAGTCTTGTGGTTATGTACTGATGACTAATAAACAAATAAAAATATTCAGTCAACCGCTTGAACGTGAATAACCTTAACCTCAGTAGGTCATAAAAGCAGATCAAAACACAGGAAAATATTTGTACGTTTTATCTCAGAATGGAGAAATGTAAGTTTATTTAGAAAGTTTGAGACAAATGGGAAAGAAAAGAAAATAAGTGAAAACTAAACCAAAATTAATTTTAAAAGATAGAAAATGTAATAATATGGCAAACGCCGCAAACAAACATTTATATTCGTTACGAATAAAAATGCTATTGGCGGCGTTTGCCATATTATTATTATTATTCGTTCTAATTAGATGTTGTTCCCTATGAACAAACCTTTTTCCATGTAGAAGAACGATGAAGTAGAGTGACTGGAATAAAATCCAACGGAAGTGGAGTAAGTGAAGTTGGTCAAACTTGAAGGTAAATCGAACGTACTGGAATTGGATTGAATGAGTTCATACTGGAATTAGCTATAACCACTATTTGATACTTACTGAGGCTACTGTTAAATTAGATTAGGCTAAGTGAGGTTAGGTTAGGCAAGGTAAGGTAAAGCCAGGCTAAGTGAGGTCAAGCTAGGATACGTTAGGTCAAATTAGATTAGGAAGAAGTTCAAACTGAAATTACATCGAATTGGTCATACTGGAAATAGGTCGGATCACTAGAATTATTAAATCGAATTGGATACTAAATCAAATTTGGCCAAATTGCAATAAATTCAGAGTTGAATTAACTGGAATGAAACCAATTTAATTTCGACCTTATTTCAGTTTAAAACAATTCATGTATGTTTGTAGACGGAAAAAGAATTTTCTAAATATAGGGTGATTCACTCGCTGGTAGCCCCAGCGGATATGTTAGCGATACTCTGAGGCTACCAGCGAGTGACTCACCCTGTATAATCAGTATTTAGTGAAGCATACGAAAATTAAGACTTAGTAAGATTTAAGAATTAAGGAATAAAGAAAAAAGGAAAATTAAAAACTAAGAATAATATGAAGAAACACAGTTTTAATTAAAAATAAAATACATTGAACACATATACAAACTCCGTCATACTTTGCGCAAACATACTTTTAGGGCAACTTGCTCACTGTTGCTATGGCAGTATGTGTCGGCAATAATAAACACTGCGTATACTAGATTATGAAAACTGTTAGCTCCTTGTTTAAGCTATATATTCTGTCCATTTCTAGCTTTCAAAAAGCTACCGAAATTGTAACTAGCAAACATTCGTGATCGTGGTAATTTGTGTAGCACCGTCAATAATATTATAAGGTTTCGTGTTTTTTCTTAATTTTCTTAACCCCACGCCACACACCCCCACACCCCAGATCTATACACATCCCACATCCCCTTCCCGCCAAAAAATAAAGGGTTGGAGTTTCTCACATGCCCCACACCATTTCCACACCTTCTACACCACCCCTACACCATCCGCACACTCCACACCCACTCCCCGCCAAAAAATGACGGGTTGGAGTTTCCCACATGCCCCACACCACCCCCACATCCCACTCCGCCTAAACAGACCAAAATAAATCTTTTTTCTTCTTTGAACTTTCTCTATCTGGCTTCGTTTAAAGGTTGCGCGCTTGCGTCTGCGCACGCGAATGAAGAAATAAATATCCTTAGGATGCTTCCAGAACAGAGACCTTTCCACCGGTGTAAGGATGCGTAACCTACGTTAAGCGGTTTCTGAGAAAAACTCCAAACAGACAGAAGCCGAGACAGAAGGACAGAAACTGTGTATTATTATAGATTTTAAGAAATAATTTAAGAAAACGTGTAAAAACGATATTTACATATGTGGGTGTGTGTGTATCACCTGGCTCGAGGTAGTCGACCATGGGGATGGGGGATAGAAAAAATACAATAATATTCATCGTTGACCGACTCCTAACTGGGGAACTAATAATATTAATTTATGACCTGCCAGAGAGAGGGAGAGAGAGAGAGAGGGATAACTTTCTCGAGAATTTCTTATTTTATATTTCAATGATTCATTTTGTGTATTGACCCATTATCAGGGTATGAAGAAATATGCACAAGAGATTGTTTTATATTTACACAGCTGCACTTAAAGATATAAGAATGATTAGCAAAGGAGACAACTTTTCAAATATATATTTCTGTATGTAAAAATACCGAGTGGGTTAAGTTTCGCCCACAAAAAATGCATTTGTTATGATGGGGGTGGGGTACAGTGAATAGAATAATAGGTTCATACCACTACTCTCTCCGTTTTTGCGTACATACTACTCTGGTCTAAAGGGAAAAATATTTGGATAAACTAAGACTTTGACTGTCCTTTCCTCTCTCTCTCTCTCTCTCTCTGCCACACACACACACACACACACACACACACACACACACACACAACTTGTTGAATATAGCTGAAACATCATTATTATTCCACTTCTAGGAACAAAGTAAAGCTTATTTGAATTACGCCTAATTCACTCCTGTGTTAATAATTCTGGAGTTGTTATACTCGTAATGAATGCTACTTCATAAAACCTTCTTGTAAGAACTTAATTCTTGTGGTGAAACCTTTTAAAATTCAGCATGGAAAGGCGCCTTCCTGTTTGGATGAGCGCTTACACCATTAATGCGAACAGCATCGCGTTCATTGTATTCCATTCTCATTAATTCTGGAATTAAATTTATGTTCCTTCACAAGCAATGAATTAATAATGAGAAAGTCTAAAATTTTATTGCTAAAAAATGGATTTCAAGAATTTATATGAAATAAAAAATATATAAAATAAATAAAGCGAAGATGAATATAATTTCGTGGAATCTTAATATTTTAAATTCATTTTCTTGTTCATGCGTAGAATTTCATTATTGTGGAAATTAAGACGTTCACTGAAGAAAGTGGACGTTCTTGTTCTTTTCATACGCAATAATTCAGTTTCAGATAATCTGTTTCTTTAAGAGGATTTCTAAGATAAAAAGTTAAATTAACAAAACATAACGTTTTCGCTTGAAGTTCACTGAACGGTTCTTTAGAAATATATATATATATATATATATATATATATATATATTTGTAAAGAGAGAGAGAGAGAGAGAGAGAGAGAGAGAGAGAGAGAGAGAGAGAGAGTTGCTAAATATAAATAGGCATTTGACGAACAACAAACATGAAATATTTTACAACAACAATATTCACTAACAACCTTATCAGTAATACAAGTTATTGTACGAATGTCCAAAGAAAAAGAATATAAAACTGTATTTCTTTATTTACACAAAAATACAAAAATATAGCGTCACAACAAGAGAGGAGAGGGTCATCCAGGTACAAATTGCGGAAGGTTCTTTCCATTCGGTTACATACATAAACTTAATGAGGTTCTGAAGTGTCTACATTCAGCTGAGGTTATGTTGAAGGTTAACTTTACTTCTGAAAAGTCTGAGACTTCACCAAGATACATGTAGGACTGAGAATAATATTCAAAGGTTATTACAGACATGTCTGTTTTGACAGACATAAGGTCTACGAGGCCTACAAATCTACTTCATAGATGTTACATTGCTACAAGAATAATTACCAGGTCATGTAATTAATACATCTTCGTCTTTAAAGCCAGAATTAAGTATATTAATTTATTGAGTTCTATATTTATAATACTGATTAGACTTGTAATAAGAAGTTATATATAATATTTTGGGACACATTTATTGACACAGGGTGAAATAAAATTCATAAAATACTGTTCATAAAATGTTTGAGAATCACTGAGGTCGACAATGCCAGGAAACAAGTTTTCAAGAACTGACGGATTTTGTCAAAGGCCTGATAGTCGGACAGTGGGAGGATGGGAAAGGTTAGCGATAAATTTTTAGAGAACTGGGTATTCCAGTATCCACGGTCAACAGTTCACAGAAAGGGCAAGTCTTGCTATAAGGAGAGGCATTGAAAACAGTTCTTGTTGAACAGCTCCACAGGTGGTTTCAGAGCCTAGAGTGTCCATCACTACAATAGGTGTCATTCGCATAACATTACTGGAGAGCAGCAAGAAGGAAACCCCTATTAACGCCGCGTTACATTACTCGTCGCAAGGAATGGGCAGCAGAAATACTAACATGGCCTTCTGATTTCTGAGACATGGTCATCTTTTCAGATGAATCTCTGTTTAGTTTTTTTTTCAGAGAACGATCGTGTATAAATGAATGTGAGTTGTGGAGTTTTCCATGAAGCATCTCCAGGCTACGGTTCAACTTCGTTCCTTACTGTCAAGGATTGAGCTGCCGTTCTGAAGATCGAGCGCTCGCAGCCGTTGTTCTGCGGTGGAATGGCGACATTATCTCGAAATTTCAAGATTCTTCTGAAGGGTCTTCTTCCCACATATGCGAGTGACGAGATGTCTCCACAAACCAAAACTTATATGGAGGGCGGTGCCCCAGCCCATATTGCTTGTGCAACAGGCAGAGCGTCTGTCTGACGTGTTCCATGACTGAACGAATCACCTGTCATGAACCCAATAGAACATGTGTGGCTTCTTCTTGATCGTGCGGTAAGAAAATGCCCAAATAAACCTATCTCGAAGGAATCTTCTCTGTAAATGTTGAGGAGCGCTGGAGCTACAATACCTCAGGAATTCATAACCGAATTCATTCGAAAGATACCCGAGCGCATGACTGCATTGCATAAGTCCTAGTAATTTTATATATATATATATATACATTTTAACTGCAAACAACACACAGTATATAATTAATGTAAAGAACGACGCTTGTATAGAAGAACATTCCGCACAAGATGAGGAGGGAGAACGAACAAATGAAAAATGAGGTAACCACCCGGCAATCACCACCACCGGGTGGTTACCTCATTTTTCATTTGTTCGTTCTCCCTCCTCATCTTGTGCGGAACGTTCTTCTATACAAGCGTCGTTCTTTACATTAATTATACTGTGTGTTGTTTGCAGTTAAAATGTATATATGTGCGGCATGCGGGAGGTCCCCCTCAGGGCATTGGTTTCTGCTCGTATGTAGGAGAATTACGACTTCTGATTAATCGAGGCCCATGGTGTAGTGGTTAGCATATCTGACCGGCAATCGGAAGATCCCGGGTTCGATTCCCGGGTGGTTACCTCATTTTTCATTTGTTCGTTCTCCCTCCTCATCTTGTGCGGAACGTTCTTCTATACAAGCGTCGTTCTTCACATTAATATATATATATCCATAAGCCAACCGCTGGTCTTAATGCTAGTAGATATATTGATATCATTAAGCGTAATGGAGTTTTCGACCAGATGGGCGTTACCATATTATAGCGTAGTGGTAGCACCCGGGCCTTCTATTGAATAAGTCCCAGGTTCGAATCCTGGTGAGACTACTTTGCATTATGGAAATATCGTGCGTGATCATGCATGGAATTATATATATATATATATATATATATATATATATATATATATATATATATATATATATATACTGTGTGTGCATAGACAAGTAGGAATGAGTGAGATTGAATTGAGTGATAATTCACAGTTGTTCAGAGGTAATTTTGTCTTGTGAGGAAACGACTTCCCATACCTCGGAACATTAAAAAACTTGTATTAAAAAATAATGAATCATTTTTAACGTCGGGAAAAAATATGTTAGTTTACACTATTTTGTGAAACTTGGTGAGGCCATGCTAGGTAAGATTAGTTTGGGTAATGTTGTGGTTACCATCGCTGACTACGAATCCATCGGCCTCGGGATCGAGACCTAGTGACGGCAGGCGGGGCGCAGCAAAACCCAAATGTTCATCCTTCCACACAATATAAAAAAAATGGTTGGTAGATAAATGGGTACCCTGGGTAGCCTAGTGGTTAAGACGCCGGGCTGCTGGTGGGGCGTGGTTCGGATTCCACATTAAATTGTAGATCTAAGGTGGAGTGACAAACTTGACCTTCGTGAGAATGAACAATTCGAGCAGAAGCAAAAACTAAGGTAATCAAAACCAAGGATATATTAGCTGGTACCTAACTACTTATGCATTTCACAGAAAACTCCATTCGAACCCTCAATTATGCATGGATCACTTATTAAATACCTTCAGTTTGAGGTCACTAAGGTTAAGTTAGGCTAGGCTAGTTTTTTACTTGTATATTGGTACTTCGCTTAACGGAGATGTGAGCGAGCCTCTGTGTGTGTGTGTGTGTGTGTGTGCACACAAACGCAAACGCGTATACGAGATATCAAGTGTTTGACAGTTCATAGATAGAGATTGTTTTTCCTTCTAATGGAGTAACAGTTTCTGGTCCCTGATACGCAGCTGATACATGGCACACACACACACACACACACGCGCGCGCGCGCGCGTGTGTGTGTGTGTGTGTGCATCTCCGCATAAGTGAGGTATCGACTTTTTTAAATCCATGTCTAAAAATCTTATTGCCAAACCTAATGTAATGATGGGGTTGTTTAACCTCCTTCGCAACCTCAAAGGAGGGGACCTACAACTTTACGTGGGGTCCGAACCATGAGTCGCCACATAATCCGGACGTAGAGGACGGTCTCCCATCCAACTACTCTCCAGACCCATTGTCGCTTAACTTTGCTGTTCGATGGGAAACGGCGTTACGACATCGGCCAAAACATAGTCTTAACCGAACTTAAGTTAACCTAACCTCACCTTAGTGTCATCGAGCCGATAAGGATGCGATAATTGTTTCGGACGCAACTGATAGCTTGAGGGGTGTTTTCTGTTGTCATTAAATAGTGAAGTACTTGCTAATTTAACCTAACATAACCTAACCAAACCTCAGCTAATCTAACCTAGCGTCACCTAACCTAATCAGGACCAATATATCTTTTTTCGAAAGGTAAAAATGTTGGTGCTGCTGTAGTATGCGGTCTACCTACGATTGGTTAGGTTTAATCATGATATTTTCGTTAAAACTAACGAAAATATCATGACTAAACCTAACCAATCGTCAAGGGCGATTGACAATGGGATGTAAACAAACAATTAGTAAACAAGATAAGAAGCTATAATTAAAAGGTAGACTGCCGAATCGTAGGTAGACCGCATACTACAGTAGCACCAAAATGTTTCTAGATTCTTTTATAAACCTTTTTTGATGTTTCGAGATACCAAAAATGTTACCTCACAAAAAAGAATTACCCCACTATATCTGTGAAATATCACACTCTCGACCTCACTTATACTCAGTTTCCTACGCGCATACACACACACAGACACACATATAAATATAGGCTATTCCAGCTTACTTTCAATTTACAATTACTGTATTTTATGAATTGCATATTTAAGTTTTTTATTTTTTGTCGGGTCTTTGTGTAAGTATGAGTAAATATAATAAGTGAGGTAATAATTCATGATCGTGTGTGAAGAATGAAGGGCAATTTTTCTTCTTTCACGTTCAGCTCCTTTATAAAAAGAAAAACCGACGCCCGCCTTTTGCGGAGTCATGCGCGTGTCTGAGTACGCATGTATGTTTGTGCGCGTCCTTCTTGAACATCAACTCTTTCTTTATTCGGGCTCAAACGGTCGTATACATCAAACCGTCATATCTTTTCCCTCGTCTGGGGAGATATTCCTCGAATGAAGAAATGAGGGAAATTTTTTTTCAAAGTTTGTCCCATTTCCTTCTCTGAACGCGGATAACCTTCCATAAATCTCTTACGGCTTCCGACGCACTTTACCCGATTAAACACAACCTCTTTACCGGCATCCAATCGCTTCTTCTTTTCCGCGACATCGTCGGACATCTTTTACAGCCATCTTATATTCTGTGTATATATATATATATATATATATATATATATAACAAGATAAAATTTATATGCACTCAGCGGTCGAATAGTGTTGCTGTGTATAGCTATATATATATATATATACACAAGCGTCGTTCTTTACGTTAATTATACTGCGTGTTTGCAGTTGAAATGTATGTATGTGCGGCATGCGGGAGGTGCCCCCTTGGGGCATTGGTTTCTGCGCGTATGTAGGAGAATTACGACTTCTGATCGAGTGAGGCCCATGGTGTAGTGGTTATCATATCTGACCGGCAATCGGAAGATCCCGGGTTCGATTCCCGGGTGGTTACCTCATTTTTTCATTTGTTCGTTCTCCCTCCTCATCTTGCGCGGCATGTTCTTCTATACAAGCGTCGTTCTTTACGTTAATTATACTGCGTGTTTGCAGTTGAAATGTATATAAATAGCGGCTCGTGGTAATTTTACTTACGCATGCAGTCACATGCATTACAGTGTAGTACATATTAGATAAGCTGTATTTTGTCTTTTATGGTATTCTTATGAGTTATGTAGTAACCGAGGATAGAACCAATATTATATTAATAATATTAATAATAATTTTAACTTTATTTTTTTAACTTAAATAATAATTTTAAATTCATTGAGTATATTATTTACGCATGCAGTGCATGCCTTGCATTCATTAAGAAGCCGCCCCTGATTTTATTTAATTTATTATATATATATATATATGTGTGTGTGTGTATTATAGTTGTATCTAAGCTGGGCAATAGTTTGATTTACATTATTTCGTTATTATGGTGAGTAAAAACAAAGTGATGAGGTCGTTTTCCCATTTACGAGTCGAGTTATGGCTTCAAAAGCGGAAAAAGTGTTTATGCTCAAACGTTCTGCATGATGAGATCCGAAATCAGTCCTTTCTAAAGTTTTGTTTGGAATGCATTTTTCTCTCGTGATTTATGTAAAATTATCTTTAAAGTAAAATTACGAAATAAACATGACGAGAGTGAAAATTTATCTATAAACAAAACCATGCATCAGTGGAGTATCGCCATTACTTGCCTATCATCCGTTTTTATCTTTCAGTTCTAAAAGCAATGTCATGATAGGGTGTAAGTTGTATTTAAAAGCTTTTCTATTTGTTTTATTCCAATGCGATTGAACGTAAATTTTAGCATTTCATCAACCAACGCTCCATTCCACGTATAATAGCGTTAATTGAAGCTATATTTAAAATAATTGTAACCGGTTGAAGTAAATAAAGTTGGCGACGTATTACTCGTACGGCGTTCTTTCAATAAATAAACGGGTCAATCCCAGAATAGGCACCTGATGTACCTCAATCCCAGATGAAGCACCTGCGTTCAACCTCAATCCCAGAATAGGCACCTTGCAAGGAATTAAATAAAAAAACCCTGATGATTACAAAATTTATTGTTTATACAAAGTTTATTACAAATGTAATAAAGGCAAAGTTATAAAAGGTTTAAAGTGGTTTAATGAATAAAGAAAAATTTTAGATATTATAAATTCCTGCAATATGAACCCGAATGTTTCTGAATCCATCTGAAGCAAATAGCAAAACTAACCAAAAAAGCAGAAGATATAGCAAAAGATTAGGTTAGGTTAGGTTAGGTTAGGGTTGATTTTTTCAAATATTGATAAAAACAATGAAATTATATCTCTAAAAACTGTATATTTTTTTCTCCTCAATCCCAGATTAAGCACCTGTGTTTTGCCTCAATCCCAGATTAAGCACCTAAAAATGATTTCAGGTGCCTATTCTGGGATTGATCCAAATAAACTTCCCACTCATTTTAAAACTGGTCAAAAAGCTTTGACTTTTGACGTTCAAATGACGTGTGTGAATTGGTGCGTTCGTGCGTTTGTGCGTTAAAAAAGCAAATACTGTACAGTAGTAGGAATCAAAGGCTACGTAAAATGAAACCTTTCCAGAATTCATTTGACCCGCGTGCGATATAATGCAGGAAGGAACTGCAACGCCTTGACAACAAAATTATAATTATCGCGTATCCCCCCCACTCCACCCCCATAAGTACACTACTCGTTTCGCCAGGTCCTGAAGGTCATATTACGCTTATATATATATATATATAACCTTTGGTAACCTTTGGCTGACCAGTTTAACCTTTGGTTTGCTTCCGCCCGAATTGTTCATTCTGACGAAGGTCAAGCTTTTCACTCCACCTTAGACCTACAGTTTAACGTGGAATCCGAACCACGCCCCACCAGCAGTCCAGCGTCTTAAACACTAGGCCACCCAGGGTACCCATTTATCTACCAACCACTTTCTTTATGGTGTGAAGGATGAACAGGGTTTTCCTGCGTGCCGGCTGCCGTCACCGGGTCTCGATCCCGGGCCCGATGGATTCGTAGTCAGCGACGCTAACCACTACACCACCGAGGCGCATGTATATATATATATATATATATATATATATATAATAGAGAGAGAGAGAGAGAGAGAGAGAGAGAGAGAGAGAGAGAGACACACATTTCGTTTTCAATGAACAGATCATTATTTTCACGAGAATTAAAAAAAATCTATACAATTATTTTTATGTCAATAATGTACACATTTTAATAATAATGCGATTAAATAATATTCTAAATTATTTGAAAGATGGACAACTCCTTTCAAATTATCTAAATGCATTAACACTTTAAGAACAGTCTTAAACATAAACGCGTGAATCCAGTTTAGAAATGGTTTTATAACGATATTCATCCTTCTATACCGACAAAGTGTTTCCTTTTGCAACTTCTAGCGAGGAAACAAACTACTTGGCCAACGGGAAGCGATTATCACAGTTTGGGGAAAGAGTGAAGCGAAAAGAAACAACAAAAATGATCATCAAAGTCGAAATTAATGAGGCGGCCATTTTCCTTCCGTCAACAAACGACTTGACCTTGAAATATTTTTTCACATGCTGCTTTTATGCGTGTTTGCTCGCTTTATGCGTGTTTGCTCGCTCTTTCTCGGTCTAATTTACATTTTCACATTTGTTTATCACTTATTGTAAACTATATCACATACACAATACACATTTTATATGTTAGCGGCAATAAGCAAAATCAGGCATTAAGATAATGCCTAGGCAATAAGATGGAAATTAAGAATCGGTATAGCATTAGTTACAATGGTCACTTTCACTGTTTGAGTTATGTTATGTTATGTTAGGTTACGTTATATTTATTATTATTATTGTAGATATATAAATATGCATTATACTTATGATTACATGCATTCTTAGCTTTCAGCTTATTGCCTAGGCATTAAGCTTAATGCCGGATTTTACTTATTGCCGCTAACATATATATATAAATATATAAATAGTGGTTTTCCCAGGCACTTGTCTCACTGCAAACACTTGATCTACACAGCCTCTTCCACCTCGGAACCATCCTTGCTCACTACCCACCAAGTATTCTGTAATACCACGAACTATTTCTATCATTATTATACCTTACACCTTCTCCATTACACTCAACAGACCTCAGCTTCTGTAATTCTTACAGTCACGCCTTTCACCTTTCATTTTGTACAATATAACAATTATTGCTTCCTTCCAGTCTTCAGGCACATGGCACATTCCCATTTGTTCATGCACTGTGACATATGTACCACAACCACTCCACTCCTTCAATACCCTATATTATCATTTCCCCATATATTCTATCCACACCTGCCACTTTTCCTTTCTTTTTCTTTTGCGAACCGCCGGTTTCACTTCATCCATGGTTATGTTCTCAGGCATTCTGTCACACCGCCAAATCTCACTATATTTATATTTGTACTCCTATCATCTTTTCCACCCATCAAACCCTCGAAATATCCCTCCCATTTATTCCGTAGAGCCACATCCGCTGTAAGCATGCTTTTATTTTTATCACTTTCTCTCAAACTTTCTTTCTTAGTTTCATTCCTGCACTTCCACATTTCATTTCAGAAAAAAGTTTCTATTCTCGACATAATTTTCATTCATCCACCTTCAAAATTCATTATTTACTTTCTGTATCTTCTGTCGCACTGGTCTCTTCACGCTTCTTTTGTTTTCTTTATACACATTTTTTTTATTACTTTCTTCTCTATCACAATTACCCTGCACACGCAACATTCATTTCCTCCTTTAATCCTCAACCGCTGATGCAACTTCGGCATCCCACCATGCTGTTGCCCTATTCTTCGCACCTTTTTGCAAATGCACACAAGAAGGAAGGATGAATCCCCCAACCCAATCCTTCTCCTATACCGCGGGAGATGCTGCGCTAGCTTTCGGCGGGTGTAGGTCGTCCCATTTCTCCATCAACAGCACAACAACAAGAATGTAACAGCCAAAGCTTTCGACTCTTAGATACGATAAAATGACTGAATTATGGACTATTATACCTGAAATGGACAGAAAATCCAAAGAAACTCAAAAGCATTAACGGTTTTAGCAGTAATAGTGACCAACGATGTAAAATTTGTGGCACAATAAAATAGTAATAAATAAATCAAGAGAATTAATTAACACCAAAGAGAGCCATTTAACAGCCTTTAAAAGAATCATTCCCCCAAGGCAAACATTGATCATTCCACAGTTGGAATATCTCATTTCTAATATCTCCACATTAAATTAATATATAATAATAATAATAATAATAATAATAATACTCTAAAGAAAATTTGTCAACTAGAAGAAATGAAGAGAAAATTTGGAGTAAAATCAATGGACTTGAAGAAGTAAATTATTGCACTGGAAACTGGAAACATTATATTCAAAGTAAATCTCTTCTTTATGGAAAGAGCAGATTGACACACCATAATTTGCATATGGAAAATAATTCAAAATCCTTTTCTGATTAAGACCCGAACCCTATATTATTACCATACAAAGAACAATGAAAACAAATAAACAAAAAGGAAAGCAGAATGTGCAGAACGCGCCGAGGAGGGGACCGGGGGATATGCCTATTATAGCTATTGGAAATGGAAAGGTTATTAATAAGACAACACTATCGTCGAGTAAATTCTAGAAATATAGCCACGAATCTCAACTTCGTAAGTACAGTAATCTCTCCGTAATTTGGAATTCCTGAATTATGATTTCTCCTAATTCGGGACATTTTGTTTCTGAAATCAGGTATTGAAATCTCGGATCATGTCAAGAATAGCGAACCCAACACCTGCAGGGTTCGCTATTCTTGACAAGGGAATTTTTGGGTTCGCTATTCTTGACATGGTAAAATTGGGTTCGCTATTCTTGACATGGGAAGTCCTCAAGGACGTTTTCATAACTTCAGACGGTAGGTTTATGTTTCCCAATTTTAAGTAATTAGTTAAGGACGTATTAAATGCTTTTATATTAGTCTTTTTTTATTTAACCAAACTAGCACGACTTAACCTAACCAATCGTCAATGCCGTACAGTATAAAGAATCCTCTTCTCTTAATATATAAAAATAAATAAATAAAAAAAAATTTGTTTTTTATTTATTTTTTTAGGTTAATTGTACGCCCTTGACGATTGGTTAGGTTAAGTCGTGATAGTTTGGTTAATTTTTGCTACCCGCGGCCCGGTCTTAGGCTAGTTGTAACATAAGAGAAACTTTTGGATTCGCTATTCTTGACAAGGGAATTTTTGGGTTCGCTATTCTTGACATGGTAAAATTGGGTTCGCTATTCTTGACATGATCCGAAATCTCTAATAATTCCTAATATTCCGAATTAGAAGAAATATTCTGAAAAGTAACGACTAATTCTGCTCAATTCGTAACCATTCGGAAAGTTAATTTTGCAATTCGTAGTGTACTATTCTTATTTTTAATTGGGTTCATTAATTTAAACAGAACTGTACATAAAATTAAGTAAATTTTTTGCGAATTACATTTCCGAATCATTACGAATTGCGTCAACATTGCGATTTTGAGAATGGAGTATCTAATTCGGAATATTTCGAAATATTACGAAATATTCGCAAAATTTCACCTAATTCGGAAAGGCTTCAGCACCTATTATTTCAAATTCCAGAGGGATTACTGTATAAGGATCTTCGTGCAAAGTCAATCACTAGAAGATTTTTAGGATATATCGGGTGGCCCCAAAAAAACGCCTTGAGATTTGAACATCAATAACTTTAAAAATATGCAGTTCACACTTCCAAAATTTACATAACATTTACCTCAATCTATTGATAAGCCATCATAAAAATTTCAGACTTCTACATAAAATACTCTTTCCACAGCTGAGGGAGCAATGAGGTATGGTGAAAAAAACAAATATCCTAAATCCTAAATGTGTATAGCTGTACCTAACAACTATTCTAAGATTTGTAGTAGTTTCCTTAGCCTATGGATAACCCGTTAGTCTGAAAAACGTCAGATGATATAGGCTACGACCCTCTTAAATACTGTTTTTTAAATTTACCTTTCAAATTATGGTTCTAACTAACGGTGAAAAAGCGGTGATTGAAAAGTGTTTCTTGGAAAAAAGATGGACTGGGGCAAGAATTTTGAGGGAATTTCCAGCAGGAATAACTTGTAATGTTACGTCTGTGAATAGAATAATTAAAAAACTTAAAGCAACCAGTTCGACGGCACGGAAGCGTGGAAGTGGTCAGCTTAAAACAGTTTACACTCAAGACAATATAGCAATGGTCGAAATGATGAGCCTATCTCAAGAGGATCGACCTGGGTCACACTACTCTCAGAGGAAAATTGCAAGAAATTTAGGTATCAGTTGAAGTTCCATACAAAAAAAGCAGAGAACGGTAGGACTTAAAACATTTAAAAGGATCCGTAGGACTTAAAGCATTTAAAAGAAAATTCGTTGTAGAAAATTGCTTAATGGATTTTCGTCCAATGATGTTAAAGAAATAGTTTTTACAGATGAAAAAGATTTCACCATTGAGATTGCTCGAAACTCCCGGAACGATGTTGTTTATGGTCGGCGTGAGAAAGACATTCCTCCATCGAGAATTTACCACCAGACAACTCGGTTTTCCAAAAAAATCATGGTATTAGCAGGTGTATCGTGGAATGGAAAGACGAAAATTCATTTCATTTCAGAAAATAAAAAGAACTAATTCAGAAACCTATGTAAATCTCTTAGAGAATAATCTTTTGCCCGATTGTCGGCGTCTGTATTATGGAAACGATTTCATACTCCAACAAGATGGTGCTACAACTCATACTAGCAAGTTCGCACAGGATTATCTACAACATAATGTAGTCAATTTCATTGGCAAAAACGACTGGCCCCCGCAATCACCTGATTGCAATCCCAAGGATTATTGCATATGGAACACTCTAGCAGAGAAGATTTATGAAGACCAAACAGAAAAGTTTACAGAAATACAATTAAAGGAAAAAATACTCGAATGTTGAGACAAAATAACATTAGCAGAAATCAGAAAATGTATTATGTCGTGGAAGAAAAGGTTAAGATTAGTTTGTAAGCAGGACGGCGGACATATTGATCATATTTGTTGATAAGATATGAATAATAAAAATTTTTCAGTTTATGATATTCGTTTTTTTCACTATATCTCATTGTTTCCTCGTTCCCTCAGCTATGGAAAAAAGTATTTTATGTAGAGGTCTGAAATTTTTATGATGGCTTATTAATAGATTGAGGTAAAGGATATGCAAATTTTGGAAGTGTGAACTGCATATTTTTGAAGTTATTGATGTTCAAATCTCAAGGCGTTTTTTTTTGGCCATCCGATATATATATATATATATATATATATATATATAGTCCATATATGATAAAAAACATGTCCATATATAACATGCCCATATAAAAGAGAAGACATTAGACAACTAGAAGGGATTCAGAGAAGCTTCACAGCCAAGATCAAGGGGTGCAAACAACTAAATTACTGGGAAAGGTTACGCGAATTAAACCTATATTCACTGGAAAGGAAGAGTGAGAGATACACCAGTATTTACACTTGAAAATAATGGAGAAACTAGTCCCTAATCTTACTCTGAACCCTGTAACTCACCAAACAACAGTGGAAAGTAGAAAAGGAAGACTGTGTCGTGTTCCGAAATTAAAGGCTAGACAGGGAACATCCTTAACCCTGAAAGAAAAGAGTTTTGTTGTGAGAGGACCAAAACTGTTTAATCAGCTGCCCAAAGACCTAAGGAACACGAATAGTGTTGCAGTGGACATCTTCAAAAGAAGATTAGACGCCTGGCTCAGAACAATCCCCGATGAGCCGGGCGTACCTGGTTATGTGAGGTGGAGAGTACAAGAAACCAACTCACTACTTGACCAGGCCAACTTGAGAGGAGGGGCGACAAGCTTGACCTTCGTGAAATGAGGAATCATCGCGCGGAACATTTGAAAGGTTGAAAGGTATATATAGTAGGTCGTGAAATCAAATTCGGGCGAGGACTTAGTAATTTATGGCCACCCGTAGTGGATCGTGGTTCAGATTCCACATTAAGCTATAAATCTAAAGTGAAGCAACAAGCTTGAACGTTCGTCAGAATGAACAATTCATGGGGAAACAAAACTAAAGTTTTTGAACTAAGAATTCATACTTTATACCTATCACCATACTTTCATATTTACATGTAAAAATGTCATCTTAAACGGCATCGCGTATATATATATATATATATATATATATATATACACAATATACATATATATATATTATATACATTCAACTGCAAAGAACACGCAGTATAAATAAAGTAAAGAACGACGCTTGTATAGGAGATATTCCGCGCAAGACGAGAGAGAGAGAATGAAGCAAATGAAAAAATGAGGTAACCACCTGGGAATCGAACCCGGGATCTTCCGATTGCCGGTCAGACGCGATACCATTACACCATGGACCTCACGCTTCCAAATGCCGTAATTCTTCTACATACTCGCAGAAACCAATGCCCCAAGGGGGCACCTCTCGCATGCCGTAACATTATATACATTCAACTGCAAAGAACACGCAGTATAAATAACGTAAAGAACGACGCTTGTATAGGAGATATTCCGCGCAAGACGAGAGAGAGAGAACGAAGCAAATGAAAAAATGAGGTAACCACCTGGGAATCGAACCCGGGATCTTCCGATTGCCGGTCAGACGCGATACCATTACACCATGGACCTCACTCTTCCAAATGCCGTAATTCTTCTACATACTCGCAGAAACCAATGCCCCAAGGGGGCACCTCCCGCATGCCGTAACATTATATACATTCAACTGCAAAGAACACGCAGTATAAATAACGTAAAGAACGACGCTTGTATAGGAGATATTCCGCGCAAGACGAGAGAGGGAGAACGAAGCAAATGAAAAAATGAGGTAACCACCTGGGAATCGAACCCGGGATCTTCCGATTGCCGGTCAGGCGCGGTACCATTACACCATGGACCTCACTCTTCCAAATGCCGTAATTCTTCTACATACTCGCAGAAACCAATGCCCCAAGGGGGCACCTCCCGCATGCCGTAACATTATATACATTCAACATTCAATTGCGCGGAATATCTCCTATACAAGCGTCGTTCTTTACGTTTTTATACTGCGTGTTCTTTGCAGTTGAATGTATATAATGTTACGGCATGCGGGAGGTGCCCCCTTGGGGCATTGGTTTCTGCGAGTATGTAGAAGAATTACGGCATTTGGAAGAGTGAGGTCCATGGTGTAATGGTATCGCGTCTGACCGGCAATCGGAAGATCCCGGGTTCGATTCCCAGGTGGTTACCTCATTTTTTCATTTGCTTCGTTCTCTCTCTCTCGTCTTGCGCGGAATATCTCCTATACAAGCGTCGTTCTTTACGTTATTTATACTGCGTGTTCTTTGCAGTTGAATGTATATAATGTTACGGCATGCGGGAGGTGCCCCCTTGGGGCATTGGTTTCTGCGAGTATGTAGAAGAATTACGGCATTTGGAAGAGTGAGGTCCATGGTGTAATGGTATCGCGTCTGACCGGCAATCGGAAGATCCCGGGTTCGATTCCCAGGTGGTTACCTCATTTTTTCATTTGCTTCGTTCTCTCTCTCTCGTCTTGCGCGGAATATCTCCTATACAAGCGTCGTTCTTTACGTTATTTATACTGCGTGTTCTTTGCAGTTGAATGTATATAATGTTACGGCATGCGGGAGGTGCCCCCTTGGGGCATTGGTTTCTGCGAGTATGTAGAAGAATTACGGCATTTGGAAGAGTGAGGTCCATGGTGTAATGGTATCGCGTCTGACCGGCAATCGGAAGATCCCGGGTTCGATTCCCAGGTGGTTACCTCATTTTTTTCATTTGCTTCGTTCTCTCTCTCTCGTCTTGCGCGGAATATCTCCTATACAAGCGTCGTTCTTTACGTTATTTATACTGCGTGTTCTTTGCAGTTGAATGTATATAATGTTACGGCATGCGGGAGGTGCCCCCTTGGGGCATTGGTTTCTGCGAGTATGTAGAAGAATTACGGCATTTGGAAGAGTGAGGTCCATGGTGTAATGGTATCGCGTCTGACCGGCAATCGGAAGATCCCGGGTTCGATTCCCAGGTGGTTACCTCATTTTTTCATTTGCTTCGTTCTCTCTCTCTCGTCTTGCGCGAAATATCTCCTATACAAGCGTCGTTCTTTACGTTATTTATACTGCGTGTTCTTTGCAGTTGAATGTATATAATGTTACGGCATGCGGGAGGTGCCCCCTTGGGGCATTGGTTTCTGCGAGTATGTAGAAGAATTACGGCATTTGGAAGAGTGAGGTCCATGGTGTAATGGTATCGCGTCTGACCGGCAATCGGAAGATCCCGGGTTCGATTCCCAGGTGGTTACCTCATTTTTTCATTTGCTTCGTTCTCTCTCTCTCGTCTTGCGCGGAATATCTCCTATACAAGCGTCGTTCTTTACGTTATTTATACTGCGTGTTCTTTGCAGTTGAATGTATATAATGTTACGGCATGCGGGAGGTGCCCCCTTGGGGCATTGGTTTCTGCGAGTATGTAGAAGAATTACGGCATTTGGAAGAGTGAGGTCCATGGTGTAATGGTATCGCGTCTGACCGGCAATCGGAAGATCCCGGGTTCGATTCCCAGGTGGTTACCTCATTTTTTCATTTGCTTCGTTCTCTCTCTCTCTCGTCTTGCGCGGAATATCTCCTATACAAGCGTCGTTCTTTACGTTATTTATACTGCGTGTTCTTTGCAGTTGAATGTATATAATGTTACGGCATGCGGGAGGTGCCCCCTTGGGGCATTGGTTTCTGCGAGTATGTAGAAGAATTACGGCATTTGGAAGAGTGAGGTCCATGGTGTAATGGTATCGCGTCTGACCGGCAATCGGAAGATCCCGGGTTCGATTCCCAGGTGGTTACCTCATTTTTTCATTTGCTTCGTTCTCTCTCTCTCGTCTTGCGCGGAATATCTCCTATACAAGCGTCGTTCTTTACGATATATATATATATATATGTATAGAAACGACGTAAGTATAGAGGAGTGTTCTGCACACGAGGAAGAGAAATAACGAACAAATGAAAAATGAGGTGACCGCCCGGGAATCGAACCCAGGACCTTCCGATTGCCGGTCAGACATGCTACCACTACACTACGGGCCTCGATCAGTCAGAAGTTATTTCTCTTCCTCGTGTGCAGAACACTCCTCTATACTTACGTCGTTTCTATACATTAATATACTGCTTGGTCATTGCAGTTAAATGTATATATATATATATATATATATATATATATATATATGCTTTACTGTAATAATAATATAATCGAGGAACGTTCCATCATCCTATCGATGAGAGGTTCCTCTTTCACGACTCAAGAGATGCTCCTGAATTATCACCATCGCTGCAATTCAATACTTTCTTTTTTTTTTTTTAACTGTCATCTTTTGAATACTCGTAATTAGTACACCTTTTTTTTTTCTTTAATTCAGTTTGTGTCTTGTTTTCGTTTCAATTTCTAATTTCCTTTTCAAATTATTCCTCACTCTTTTGAGAAATGAGCGAGACCAATTTTTATTATTTTTATTTTTTTTTACCAAAAATTTCAGAGGAAAATTAAAATTTACTGGTGTCGAATTATCAATCATCTAAATTCAAATAAAAAGACTGGTATATATATATATATATATATATATATATATATATATATATATATATTTTCTTCGCTGATGTGATTGAACGATGGTGGGGGTGTGATGACACTTTTACCACCGGCGGTGGTCGGTGTGGCCAAGAAAATATATATATATATATATTATATAATATATACTCATGTGTGTATATACAGTATATACACACAGTATATCGTGTATATATCTATATATATGGGGTTGCGGAACAATGTCGATATTTAAAACAATAGTTTAAATTTGGTTAGGTTAGGTTAGTATGTTAGTTTAGTTTAATTATTTTTATTGAAAATCTGAAATGTATATTTGAAATCTGAAATCCATATATTTGCATAAGGTCGAATGTCGACAGTATGAAACTCGATTTTGTACATATAACGCAATATATATATATATATATATATATATATTATATATATATATATATATATATATGTGTGTGTGTGTGTGTGTGTGTGTGTGCGCACACTGAAAAACCTTACTATTATAACACTAATGATTTGTGAGCTAAACTGCAATACATTCTTTTTTGTTTGTTATAACAAGACTCAAAAGTGATTAAAAGATTTTTTTGTTTTGTTTTTCGAGTGGCAAGAGAATTCTTTGGATTTAGAGATCGGTGGTGCGTAAGAACTTAAAATTATACCTTAAAATATTAATTATTTTTTTCTTCGCTGTTTACCATATTATATGGCTAAAGGTGGTGGTCGGTGTGGCCAAGAAGATAAATGTTAATAGACGAAGAGGTAGGAAAGAAGTAGAAAAAGGAAGAATGGAAACGAGAGAGTGAGTAGAAGGGGACATAATTAATACTCGGGCTCAACCATGCGCACGCAGTCTTTATGAGCAAGCTCTTTTTACAGTTTTGGGGATCTGAACTCGGAGGTCTACCAACCCTACCATAACGACAGGAAGACCCCTTAAAAGGTGACAACAGATGCTGACGGCGGAACCGCCGGCTACTCCTGGCAGGCTACAAATATATCCTTTACTCATGACCAGGGTCGGCGAGAGCTGCCACGGGCCCCGGGGAAAGATTGGTATATGGGCCCCCCTGTTTACTCAGTATTTTATTATGAATGTTTTTTGTGTACATAACAAGCAAACCGATTATATGATGTCCAAGTCACTATTGAAAACATACAGTATGAATAAACAACTGAGAAGAAAATGACCATTTTATTTTTCGAATCAATTATATTAATTCTATCACCATACAATTTACAAATACAGTACCAGGCCATGCAGGCAAGACAATTGTTTACTGCAAGATTTTCATAATTAGAAGTGTACTTTCTTTGCTTTCTCTCTAGCAAAGTAGTAAATGATTCTGATGAAATTTAAAGTATGAGCTAACTGGCTTTCAATTACAATGGTTCCCAGATCTGTCAGTCGGTCTTGGGCATTGGTGGACCGCGGATAATATTTTATCTGTTTCAGTTTGACTATGATAATCTCTATAAAATGTATGTTTATTAATTATATTTCCTCTCTGTTATTTAATCAATTGCTTTATTAATATTTTTAGATTTTATCCCCCCTCTTTCCGGGCTCACTAGAGGTCCGGGCCGCGGGGATTTAACCCGGTTTTCCCGTCCTCTCGACGGCCCTGCTCATGACTGAACGATGAACTGGGAAAACATCATTCATATTACATCAAAGTTGCGAAAGATTATTATTTGTTCTTTTACAAAAATAATTAAAATAGTTACCCTCAGATTATAAAAAATATAAAGTACAAACGTAACAAAAGTAAGAATTAATATACTGACGTAATATATTATCATAATTATTATGTTCTCTACAATAATTTGAGAATGTGTTTTAAAAGTTTTGAGATAAGTTAATAAACGAGATGATGGTTCTAGTAATATATGAGACAGAAACATACTTTTCAAGACCGACTTTCTTCGTAAATCATTTATTATCTCATGTTTTGGGGAAAATGGAACTGAATCATTGGGATGATACACTACAAGCGCTTTCGTAACATTTTTTTAGTTAAATGTGAACTTAACCACAATTATTATTACTAAAGTGAAATAAAAGGGACTGAATTTAAATCTTGATCAAAGGACAATATATACTGTATATATTGTTGCAAAACATACCAGTTTTCTGTTTTTGCTTTTGCTGGTTTTGTTTTGTTTTCTTACGCTATCAAGAGGAAATCAGTTTACATAGAAAACAGATTTATAGTTTCAATAAACTATTGTTTCTATGTTGTAAAAACAAAAAAAAATTTATGTATGTATATTTTAAATATGCAAAATAGACTTAATTAAATTTACAGACTACGGCACAGGCTTAATTTTTTTTTATTTCTTTTATATTTCAAACAAAAACTATAGATAAGTATATTGTCAATAATATAATTGCTAAGTGTTATAAAAACAATTAATTATCTATCAAGAGTGTAAAAATTATAAAATATTTTCTATTAATTAGTTATGTCTAGGTCCCAGGCCCTAGAACGGTGTTTTTCAACATTTTTGGGGCTGAGTCTCTGAGATAACAGTTTTTATCTTTGTGTACAGTCAGTTAAAAAGATGTAATAAGGGTTAAAGATAGCGAAGCAGAAATATATATGATTTTCGCTTTCAGTAAAAATAATTTCAAAGACAGCGCAGCAGCAATGTACACGATTTTTGCTTCGAGCAAAAATAATTTCAAAGATAGATTTGGGAGATTCCGCATTAAGTATTTTTGGAGCTATTGAAGAATAGGGACCCCAGCCTTCTTTAGTTAGGCTTATAAGGCTAACTAACGAAAATATCACGACCTAACCTAACCAATCGATAGGTTAACTGTACGCCCTTGACGATTGGTTAGGTTAGGTCATGATATTTTCGTTAGTTAGCCTTATAAAGCTAACTAAAGAAGGCTGGGGTCCCTATTCTTCAATAGCTCCTATTTTTTAACTCGCTTTAACATCAATGACAGATCGAGTAGCCTGTGAGCGGGCGAAGCGCTCCCCTTCGGGAGGGGCGATCAAAAGAAATGTTATTTAAAATTATGCAAAATAATCAAACACTACTTTCGTTAAATTTTACTGGTTTTTCTTCTTCTTATTATTATTATTATTATTTGCTATTACTATTACTATTACTTGCCATTCTCATTTCTTTTATGCAATAAACAAAGTGAATCTCATTAATTTTCCCTTAAAATGCCTACATACTTCCAACGGCATATTCAGATTAGAATACCAACCCTATCAGATACCTAAATTGTACAGAAAAATACTGGAAAATATTGTAAAAGTTTTTGTAACTTTACATACTTTTTCTGAATAAAGGTTTTTGTTCGTTTCGTTGGTTGGTTGCAAAAATAAAAAAAATTACAAATAAAGTTTTTAAAAATTCACGCTACGTTAGAAAAAATAACAAAAGTTAAAATATTTTGCATGGTTTGAACAGAGAGAATAAAGATTCACAGCACGAACGCGAGGAATAACAAACTGGCCTAAATAATTATGAGTTGCGAATAGGAAAACTATAATTTCGGTCAGTTGGTTGTTTAAGTTTGATACGCAATGCACAAAGGGGAGGCAGCAAAAATATTTAATAAAAAGTGATTCAAAAATTCTGAGGGATTTCTTCTTATCTTTCGTTCGGGCTAAAATTTTAAAATCTTTATATTGGATGATGTGATGGAGTTTATTACTATGATACCAAATGGCAGAGTTTTCCTTTACATTGTTTAGGAAGCCAGATCTGTAGCTGACGCCACTATGTAAATCGATGCTCATCTTAAGCATACGTTCGGTTGACCCAACGTATGTTGTTCGATTACATCGAAAACAATTAAAAAGGTAGACGACTTTGGACCGCATCAGTTTGGGAGTGGCGTCTTTGAACCGGAAAAAGCGTTCCAATTTTCTTCGGATTATTGCAGCAAAGATTAAATTTAACAAACGGAAAAAGTTTGGACAATACACACTGTTTAATTCTGAATGGATTCCTACGTACGGTAAAGACATATAAAAGGGCCTTTTTGGTACATCCTAATTAAGTTAAGGGGGTTAGGCCGATAAATTCCATCAAGAAAAGAACGCATTTAAACAGTTTTATATGATAACTGTTATTAACAAAGTAAGTCTCAAGTAATTTAATTTCGTGGTGGAAAGTCAGCCGATCCAAACAAATTTTGGAAGCACAAAAAAAATAAGGTTTTGCAGGAATTAAATTTAAAATTGTGCGGACAAAAATTACAAAAATTCAGACCTTGTCCGAAGAATGCGGATTTCCTAAAAATATTACATACAAATTTAGAATTTTGTCTGGAAACTAAAATGTCTAAAAAAGGAAGTTTGTTCTTTTTCTCTAAATCCATTATTAAAAAAAAAAAAGGACGAATGTGTCGTCTACATATCGTTGGTAAAGAATACTGTAGGTCTAAAATCTTCAAGATATTACTGAAGAAAACCTCCAAATAGCACTTAAAAATATTGGCAAACGTGGGCCCAAGTGGTGAACCCATAACCATACCATCAGTATGCTTATAAAGCGTTTTATTAAAACTAATCGATGTCCAGTATTGTAATTTCCAAGAGAGATTTAGTAGTGTTATAACATAATCCACTGACAATGAGGGAATGACCAGGTAAAAGTTTACTTAAAATTATATCAATAGTTGGAGCTATTGAAGAATAGGGACCCCAGCCTTCTTTAGTTAGCTTTATAAGGCTAACTAACGAAAATATCATGACCTAACCTAACCAATCGTCAAGGGCGTACAGTTAACCTAACGATTGGTTAGGTTAGGTCATGATATTTTCGTTAGTTAGCCTTATAAGCCTAACTAAAGAAGGCTGGGGTCCCTATTCTTCAATAGCTCCCAATAGTTTTGTGGAGAAAGACATTCATGAAAAATTACTGAACATCGTAACTAACCGTAACATAGTGTGAATCTTGCTTAATTATTAAATTCATAGGAATTTTTAAGTGTGTAATCATTAGCTGTAAGTTTCGAAAGTAAAGGGACGAATACCATAATTGATATCCCTCTGTTCTTTACTCTCTTAACAATACATTCTGAATGGGAATTCTTTCCCAGGAAGACGGCATACAAGCACTTGGCCATCGTTTTCTAATCTGTTAAACTAAAATTCATTTGTCCACAAAACTCTGGACTACTGCTCAAATGTCCAGTTTTTTGGTTCTTTGACCCGCACTAAAGTTCCTTCCTGTTTTTTCTGAAAAGACGGTTTCTATCACGCAATTCGACCATGCATTTTTTTTAACTAATACAGACCTCACATGGCACGATGTTACGGAAATACCGCAGTTTCTCAAGCTTTTCATGAATCTGGTTGAAGGACTTCCGGCAATTTTTCATGCAGAGAGAGTCTCGCAATGACACGCTCAGTTCTTCCATCGATCTTCCTGACCCTTCCAGATTATTTCAGGCTGCCATAATCACCAGTGCAGTATACAGCTCTGGTAATAGTTCTTTTAACAGTGATTTTTGAGACCCTCAGCTTTGTACTTATGTCTCGTTAGTTAAGCTTGCCAACTGTCCGATTTTCATTGTTAGTCTCTGCTTTTATTTGATTTTTAAATGAAGCCGGAGACGAAGCCTCAGCTGTAAGTTTATATAAAAAATTAATTTGAAAATTTCACATATTATTTAGAAAGGTCAGTCAAAATCTAAAAACTTCATACTGATATATAATTTATACTTTTACTATTTTTTTTTATTGTAATTTCTTAATTGTTACCAATCGGATCAACTTGTTGGTCTAGCCTACATCTTCGGATTTTTGAAATTTAAAAGTTAGCTAATCTATCGTTGAGAGAGCTCATCCTTACTCAAGGAATGAATTTGGGCCTTTCGTGGCAATTGACAATTTCTTATTTCTTTTGTGTTCATGGCGTGAAATAACTGTATTATCTACAGTACTTCTGATTTTCGTTGTACAATAAAGAGGCAAAAGCAGTGTTGTGCAAAACAGAGGAATTGATTGGGAACGAAACAAAGACAGACCATATCAAAATCATGACGTTTGAGTGGTCTCAAACTTTTTTTTCATGGCAGTACAGAGGTTTGACAAAAGAAAATAGACACCACGCTGACTGTCCTCAAGAACAAATGGCAAAGCTCATCAGTGGAATGCCAGAACGTGTGTCAGCTTTACATAATGTAAATGGGAAAGCAACACGATTCTAATTATATTAATTCAATAAATGTGCTATTATTTATTGACTTCTATTATCAAATCAAAAACTACGAAAAAAACGAGTGTTTATTTACTTTTGTTAACCCTCTGTAGATGGAGAAGATTCGGTGTGTGTGTGAGCGATCCTGAACGCAGTACTCTTATTAATTGATGATTCCATGCTTTCAGTAATTATTTTTATTTTTATTTCAAGTTATCTGTTATAAATATGTTTATTTAAATTTTCTTTAGTTATTTATTAATATACTTAAGTGTTTTGATCATATTTCTTTTATCTGTGAATTTATCAGTTTATGCATTTATACTTTTTATGTAATGTAATTTTTTTTTAACCAATCCATACCAACCAAATCTAATCATTAGCATTACTACAGAGTATTTCATTCTTTATCTATCCTAAACTAGGCCCCCTTTCGTATGGAATATCCTCTTCACGTGAACACTCCTGCGCTCCTGCACGCGAAGCACGTGTCTATGAGGATGGTAAATATGGCGTGCGTGAACAATCTTACGATCGAACCGCTTGTTCTGTTTGGAAGATGAACACATTGAATGTGAACATTCCTGACTGCGAATCGTTTGCATTGTGGATGCGTGATCATTTCTCTAGATTTTGCACTTTACAGTGAGATAACAGTTTCTAATCTTTGTGTACAGTCCGTTACAAAAGTTGTAATATACTGGGCTACACATATTTACATTGCGGGCAAGCGTATCCAAGATTTCGTAACTAATGGTACATAAAAGCTGAATATATCTATCTTCATATGGTGGTTAATTGTATATATATATATATATATATATATATATATATTGTTATATGACGTGGATTTAAACTTTATTTTTAAGGTGATTTATACCTTTATTTTAGTCTGTTTTCCTTTAAACTACATACTATAAATTTAACCCAAGGTTATATATATCACTGATTATATATTCTTATTTCTCTGTCAATTCGTGTAGGGGAATAATTGAAAACCCTTTTACAAAAATAATATATTCATCACAATATATATATATATATATATATATATATATATATATATATATATATATATATATATATATATATTATATATATATATGAAATCCTTAATTCCCAAACTGCCTTCCTTTGGTTTCTTTCCTTCTATCTGTGCCTTCCTCTTTAATTTCCTTTCTAGCCGATCTATAGCTGCGGTTGTAGATGGCCACTGTTCTCCTAAAGCTATTAATAGTGGTGTTCCTCAGGGCTGTGTCCTGTCACCTACTCACTTATCAATGATTTTTTAAATCGCACTTCCTGTCCTATTCACTCTTATGCCGATGATCCCATTCTTCACTTCTCTACCCGCTTCACAAACCGTCCTTTTCAACAGTCACTCTATGCTTCGCGTGATACCTCTGATCTTTCTACTACCTCTGATTGTGTCAGAGAATACCTTGTGGCTTTCAATGCCTCAAAAAATCAGTTCCTTCATCTGTCTACTCGTCACAATCTTCCACACGACTATCTCCTTATCTTCAACGATACACAACTCAATCATTCCTCTTCTCTTAACATGCTTAGTGTTTCCTTTTCTCGTAACTTTTCCTGGAAATAACACATATACTCTCTTTCTTAAACAGCTTCTAAAAGGTTAGGTGTACTGTGCCGCTGCCGCAGTTTCTTCACTCCCAATCAGTTGTTGTCTCTGTGTAGGGTTCTTGTCCGCCACTGTATGGAGTACTCTTCTCATGTGTAGGGTGGCTCAACCCACACAGCTCTACTTGACCGGGTGGAATCATAGGCTTTTCGTCTCATTAATTCCCCGCTTCTTACTGACTGTGCTCGTTCCCTCTTTCTTCACTGCAATGTTGCCTCACTCTCTTTACTATTACTGTTATAAGGAACACTGCTCTTCTGAACTCTTTAACTGCATGCCTCCCCCCTTAAGAAGAGCATGTAGCACCAGACTTTCAACACATTCTCATCCCTTTTCCGCCAGCTCTCTAACGCAAGGGTTTTCTGTCTTTCATTTACCCAACTGGTCAACTCTAGAATAACATTCCTCAATCTATCTTTTCCCGTGTTTATGACCTCCAACCTTTCAAACGTAGAGTGTACAGAGGCATCTCGAAAACTCTGGGCCTTGATTTCAGCTCTCTCCTTTTATATGGTCGGGTATTTTTACGAGCGTCCACCTTGGGCCCTCCTTCCTGCATATATATATATATATACTTTTTCAGGTGTTCCATGCGCGATGATTCCTCATTTCATGGAGGTCAGGCTTGTTGCCCCCCCCCCCCCCCCCCCCATTCGAGTTCGCCTGGTGAAGTAGGTTTGGTTTCTTGAGCTCTCCACTTCACATAGCCAGGTACCCTCGGTTCATCTGGTATTGTTTTGAGCCAGGCATTTAATCTTCTTTTGAGGATTTCCATCTCTACACCAGTCGTATTCCGTAGTTCCCTAAATAGTCTTGGCCTTCTGACAACAAAGCTATTTCCTTTCAGAGTTGAGATAGTCCTTGTCTTTCCTTTAGTTTGGGAACACGATACATTCTTCCTTTCCTACTTTCCACGGTTGCTTTAGTGGTTATAAGGTTACAAATGAGATTAGGGACTAATTTATCTATCATTTACCCGTGTGAATAATGGTGCATTTGGCTCTTCTTCTTTCCAGCGAATGTAAATTTAATTCGCGAATCCTGTCCCAGTAATCTAGTTTCTGCATCCATTGATCTTGGCTGTGAAACTTCTTTGAAGCGTTTCTTGTTGACTAATATCTTCTTTTTTATATGGGGATATTAAGAGTGAGCAATATTCCAACTTAGGTATGATCAGTATTTTCAACAGAGGAATCATTATATTCTTGTCCTTTCTTTCAAAGATTCTTAGTATCTGTCCAGTTTGTCCTTTTGCCTTGCTTACTGCTATCTTATTTTGTGTTTCAAATTTCACGTCATCAGTCACATATATATATATATATATATATATACACACACACATATATATATATATATTACTTACTTAAGTCTTACCTGATGTCTTCGAGCAACAGTTCAGGATCGACCTTCTCTTTCCTAATTTCGTTATTTCGTCTGCGAAATGTGATCCTTCTCGGTTATATGACCTTTTTCACTCTGTCTTACACGTTTGTGTAGTAGAAACTCGGCCTTTATTTCGTTTGAATTAGTCTCAGTTTATGTTATTTTTCTTTGTGCACGTTGCATTGGCAACAGCCTTCACTTAATAAATTATTTTCACGTATTTACTGATGTGTCACACACACACACACACACACACACACACACACACAATGATTTACATAGAATTAAACGTCGAATTGATAATCACTAGTTATTTTGATGTTAACACAGAGCAGGAACAAAACGTACGTACATCAGGAAGTGGAAACAATCTCTCTCTCTCTCTCTCTCTCTATATATATATATATATATATATATATATATATATATATATAGGGTATGCATAAAGTAACACAAGTGAAGAGACAAATCCAATTTGAACTGGTTTAAACTAGTTTCAACTTGTTTTTTTTTTAACTTGTAAAAACATTTTCAACACCTTTTATAAACCTTACTGTAGAATATACAGTACATGTAATAAATATTACTTGCCCATGTTCAGTGTTAACTTGCGTTAATATAATTCAAATCGGATTTGTTTCTTCATTCGTGTTACTTTATAAACACCCGGTGTGTGTGTGTGTTACAGTGTTAATACTGAACAATTTTCTAAAAAGAAATATATATTATTACTGTGTAGTAACAAGTAACTTCAAATAGGAATTATGATATTCGTTGCTTTTTATAATCTGTTTGATGTCAACATCAGGAAACTCATTATTTTCAGTTTCCGAATGCACAGTTACTTTGTTATTTATTACTCCTATTTTTGATATCTGTCATTAATTTTCGCTAATAAAATGGAACTGTTTATTTTCGTTAATAAAATGGAACTTTATTTCCGCTAATAAAATGTTTTCCTTTGAAGTATTGTCTATGCATCTATGCCGTGCGCGCGAATGTTGTGTGTGTGTGTGTGTGTGTGAAAGAGAGAGAGAGAGAGAGAGAGAGAGAGAGAGAGAGAGAGAGAGAGAGAGAATGTTTCCGCTATCTCGGAACATTAAAATAAATTGTATATAAAAGAGTTTCACAAACATTCTTTGCCAGAAAAAGATATGCCACCCCTAATTATATTAGGTTACCCTTGGTTAGGTCAGTTTAGTTTAGGTTAGGTAAGTGTACAACGACTTTTGTAACCGATTGCACGTAGTTAGTAAACCAACACTTAGTTCAAATACGTATGTACTTTGCTCTCAAAACTGTTTATGGTAGAAATACCTAACTTTTGTTTTATTTACAATTATTTACAGTGAAGATAATGTTAGGATTTTCTGCATACTTCCCACACACACACACACACACACACACCTAATAAGCACACCACTCCTATAATTTATAGGCTGATTAACACTATAACATCAGCATAAAATAAGTTATTCTAATTTCACCTGTAGAACATCAAACCTTGACAGTGACAAGTGAATTATACACACGACCGGAGGAGGATGCCAGTGGGCATCGAAACTGTTATACACACACCATACTGTAGATGTACGAGGGTCGGTTACGAAAGTAATACCTCTTATTTTTCATTTCGTAAATACAATAAGAGGCATTACTTTCGTACCGCCCCTCGTACATTTCCATCAGTTTGTTGAACAACTTATTATGATTAACCCTTTCATAAGCCTTATTTATACCAAGGAAACAACTATATATTTCATTTAACCGTTTTCATTGAGGGTATACAGTATATTACAACTTCTATCAATACATCTCTCGAGCGATTCCGTTTGAAAACAAAGTGATTCAGGAATGACTACATAAATTATCACTAACCCGAGTTAACCAAAATTTCTCGAGTGGTTTAGAGGAACAGGAAGCATCCGTGATTACTGATTAGCAGTGGTGTAGTGCTAAATAAAGAAGTGAGGGAACGCATTTTGAAAGTGTTACTCAGATGCGGGGGGGGGACAGTGGCGAGCGCGGCGAGCCCATACAGCTGGGGGTCCGGGGGCACTGTAAGCCCCCCGGGAAATCTTTTGAAATCTGACCAATTTCAGGGATATTTTGAGGTCATAGGCACTGGATATTAGGATATATTCCAAGGTTGAAGATGCAGTATTTCCAGTGTCATTAGATATACGACATCCAGTACGATCAATAAAAATAGCTAACAACTGGAATGATTAACTAAAAAAAAGTTAACAACTGGTACGCCGTGGTGACTGTTTCACCAGATCTTTATAGGCTAGCATTGCCTCAGTCGAAGCTAAAAGAAATGAAGCAGTTAATGATTCTTTCTCATATTTCTTCTAGGGGTGGGAATTAAAATTTCATGACGTTAGAGATTTGTAAGTTCGGATTTATTTGAAATAGTGAGGGAACGCCGTTCCGTCTACCAAAAAAAGTAAGGGAACGCCGTTCCGTCTACCAAAAAAAGTAAGGGAACGCCGTTCCCACGCGTTCCCACAGCACTACACCACTGCTGAGACACGGACAAAGATCAGCTAAGGAGTACAGTGACAGAAGAAACTGGAGTTCCAGCACTCCCTGTCACCTACCTAACATTCACCCCGGAGTACTTCCCTGGTCGAGTGGTGGCTACAATCACCTCCTATGTAGTTATTACTGGACAATACATTATCGTATTGGTTCTAAACTAGTGGGACGATATACTGTCCACGCATATAAGTTGGAATATAACTACAGAACAATATCGCAGAGGCTAACAGCGATTTGTAAATAATTAAATATAAACATTCATGGCTGTATTTTCAATGTTTATCTGACAATCCACTTATACCGGGAGATGAACCTGTTTTAAGATGTTTAATAAGAGAGTTAACATTTAAGTACTGAAACTTCAGTACGAATTTGTAATTCAGTGAAAAATCATGAGAAAGCGAATTGAGGTTTTCTCTGCTTTGACACTATGAAGAATATCAGAATTATGATCTTTCTAAAGATTTGTGATATTTTAAGCTTTTGGGAGTGAAAAAAATTGGGACGTTATCGACTGAAGAAAGAAAAAGAAATTGTTTGCTTCGTTTTTGACGTTCTTCAAAAGCTTTTATTGTAATTATTCTAGTTAGCTTCACATGCCTTAGAAAGCCTAACGTTCGCGACGTTTTAATATATCAACCTTACGTAAAGCTCGTGTTCTATTCATGGTTCTATTCTTTGTTTACAAGGAAGGTCAATGAATTTTCCATATTAAGGTCATCATTTTTTGCTTCTAATTTAAATGAACCCATGAATGAAATCATTTAATCAAGGAATAACTTTGGAATACCAACTCCTTGACAACTCCTTTTAAAGCAGTAATAATATAATATTTATTAATGAGACTAAAATGATCAATATTAGAGCAGAATTATTCCAATCTGATCAACAATACTTTAGAATTTGGTTTATTATCAATCATTTGCTGGATATCTTTATTTGGTCAGTTAATACGATATTACTAAAACTTTATTGCATATCGCCAATGCAGTCTCTTAATATCAGTGATATTTAGTATTATTTCAATAGGTTTGTGTTTTGAGAGAATATAACTATGCAACGCATGTACAAGATGTCGATCTCTGCGTGTCAGTAAAGCTTTTAGCGCGTTGATCTTCATGTATTTTGGCCACAAAAAGATCGACTTAATGTAACTATCAAATCATCATCAAAAATAGCTACTCCGTAAAAAATTCAGGATCAAAATTAAAAAAAAAATCTTATTCAGAAAAGAATATAGCTTACATAAATGAAATGCAAATAATAATAATAATAATAATAATGATAATAATAACAGTAATAACTAATAATAGCAATATTAACTACCGTAATAGTAATAAAAGTAATAATAGGACACAAAATGTAAACATTTACAGAAATAACTGGCATATTGTTTATTTTACTTATTTTTAAATAAAGTGATCAGTTTTATATTTAGTAAAAAATAAATGAAGCGTAATAAAAATATCAGATAAATTACGACAATAAAAAACTTTAATGAAAAAGTAGAAAGATTACGAGAAGTTAAGATCGGATATGATTTTGTGCGAGTTATATTTTAGATAGTTAATTATAAAATAAGGATTTAATTGCTATAATATCATAATAATAATGGCGGTAATAAACTATTACATCCTTTGAAACCTTTCGGAAGTGACGCTATTTTATCAGCAATATCGATAAGGGTATTTTGGCTTTTATTTACTCTTTTACGTACATTCATAATCGCCCTTGAACGTTCAACTTCTGTTTCATCCTTAAAATGATGAACGTAGATTTTCATCAGGAAGCCTCTCTCTATTCATGCCGTCTACTTTACTGAAGCTAAAGTAAAGGAGAGTTTTCAATGTAACTTTGTTATATCTGTCCTGACAGATGAATTTAAGCCTTTCATTTCCTGCCATTTTGTTAGCACGAACTCAGATTTGATGGAACCTCAAACGGCTGAGAAATTAGTGCTATGGAGGGGCTAGGGAAACGAAGACACGCATGAAAGGAAAACCAAGCAAGCGAGACTTTTGACCTCCAGCCTATAGTGTGGCACTTTATGGCGTCACACGTAGAAACTTCATAGATATAACTTTTATTTAAAATTTTGATGTGTCATAAAACAGTTTGCTCTCTCTCTCTCTCTCTCTCTCTGTCTCTGTCTCTCTCTCTCTCTCTTTAAATTCGCATTGCAGCGATCACTGAACGTTCAGTGAAGTAATGAGATAAAAGTTACGAAGTAATAAACTTTCACAATTGAATGAAAATTATATGGAGTTAAATTAATATGCTGCACATGTTTTGTTATCGACATTATATATATATATATATATATATATATATATACACACATCTCGGTGGTGTAGTGGTTAGCGTCGCTGACTACGAATCCGTCGGCCCCGAGATCGAGACCCGGTAACGGTAGGTAGCGTGCAGCAAAACCTAGCTGTTCATCCTTCCACATAATAAAGAAATTGGTTGATAGATAAATGGGTACCCTGAGTAGCCTAGTGGCTAAGACGCTGAGCTGCTGGTGGGGCGTGGTTCGGATTCCATGTTAAACTGTGGGTCTAAGGTGGAGTGAGGAGCTTGACCTTCGTGAGAATGAACAATTCGGGTGGAAGCAAAACCAAGGTTAACCAAGGTTATGGGTTCAACTGTAGAACGGAGTACGGTCCTCATGGGGGTTCTTTCATTCCGGTTGTTTTCAAGAACTGTGGAATCGTCTTTCTCTCTCATCTGGTACTTTTCCTTCTTGCTGGAAATTCGCTCTCTTTCAGCATGTCCCAAAGGGCGGTAACCGTTTTCAACCCTCCAACTATCGTTCAACTGCCTTCATTTCTTGCCTTTCAATAGTTTTTTAATCTACCCTTAATAGAAAGATTCTTAAACACCTCTCTACTCACAATCTTCTTTCAGATCGTCAGTATGGGCTCCACAAGGGACGCTCTACTAGAGATATTCTTGCATATCTCTCTGACACTTCGTCATCCTCCTTTCGGGATTTCAGTGAAGCCTTTGCTATTGCGCGAGACATAACAAAAGTTTTTGAATTTCCAAATTGTCCTCCTTCGTTTGCTTTCCTTCTATCTGTGCCTTCATCTCTGATTTTCTTTCTGCCGATTTATAACTGTGGTTGCCCATGGCCACCGTTCTTCTCCTAAAGCTATTAATAATGGTGTTCCTCAGGGCCCTGTTTTGTCACTCACTCTCTTTCTTTTTATTCACCAATGATCTTTAAAATCGTACTTCCTGTCCTATTCACTCTTATGCCGATGATTCCATTCTTCACTTCTCCACCCGCTTCACAAAGCGTCCCTTTCAACAGTCACTCCATGATTCGCGTAGAACGGCTATGGTACACCTGACCTCTGATCTTTCTGCTATATCTGAATGGGGCAGAGAAAACCTTGTGGTTTTCAATGCCTCAAAAACACAGTTCCTCCATCTGTCTACTCCTCACAATCTTTCACACGACTTTCCCCTTACCTTACAACAATACACAAATCAATCCTTCCTCTTCTCTTAACATTCTTGGCGTTTCCATTTCTCGTAATCTTTCCTGGAAAGATCACATATACTCTATTTCTAAAACAGCTTCAAAAACGTTAGGTGTGCTGTGCCACCTCCGCAGTTTCTTCACCCCCACTCAGTGTTGCTGTCTCTGTACAGGGGTCTTTTCCGCTTCTCATGTGTGGGGTGGGTCAACCCACACAATTCTACTTGACCGGTTAGAATCAAAGGTTTTTCGTCTCCTCTATTACCCGCCTCTTACTGACTGTCTTCATTTCCTCTCTCTTCGCCGCAATGTTGCCTCACCCTCTCTTTACTATCGCTATTATAAGGGACAGTGCTCTTCTGAACTCTCTAACTGCAATCATCCTCCTTTTAGGAGAACTTGCAGTGCCAAACTTTCGATACATTTTCATCCCTTTTCTGTCCAACTCTCTAACGCAAGAGCTAATCAGTTTTCTCAATCTTTCGTCTACTCAACCGGTCAACTCTGGAACAATCTTCCTCAATCCATCTTTCCCCTTGTCTATGACCCCTAAACTTTCAAACGCAGTGTGTTCAGGCACCTCGAAAACACTGGACGTTGATTTTGTTTTTTTCCTTCTCTTCCTATGTGGTGAGCTTTTTCGCGGGCGTTTGTCCTTGGTCCCTCCTTCCTGTACAAAGCATGCATATATATATATATATATATATATATATATATATATATATACCTATAAAATATGATTAACTCTTGAAGACATAAAAAATGCTTAACTAAATAATTCTTAGATTTAGTTGAAAAAGTCTCTTTTGTCCCCCTGAAGTGCTATGCGAAAAGGCTTTCAAAAGAATTTTATATAAATAAACTTTTGTAGATCATGCATATACTTTACGGTAATATCTCTTTGAAAGCTCTTAAACCTTTCATTAGATTATTTAATTTTGTGTCCCTTTTACTCCGGAATAAAGGATTAAAAAAGATTGTATGAAGAATTTTAAAAGAGGTTTCTCAAAGTTCATCAATATAGTTATATTTTTATGGATACAATGTACTTTTAAAGGAAGTTCTTCTATCGTACGTTTAATGCTAAATCTTAGAATTATTTATGAAGTCTGAAGAACTTCGAAGTACTGAGTGTGTGGCGCCATCTGTTGCAGACAATGTCATTTAATTTCTTTTCAGTTTATTTTCGTTTACAGTGCTATTACATACAGGTTTATTCCTACTGGTTGATCGAGAGGAACATACCAACACCATCTTCATTTTCAACACCAAATATATTAGAAATAAATTTGATCTTACCTACGTGAGATATGAGCCGTAGTCACTGAACATACGAATTTTGTAAGCCAGCTACGTTTACCACACGGCCACATGAGACGTTAAGATTTAAGAGCAGATTTTTGCAAAATAATCATTCAGGAAGACCAGAAATTAGCCGATTGCTCTAACTCTTGTATTATTATTACCAGCATCACCGGGATTCGAATCCCTGACCTCAGTATGTTCACTTCGCTTACAGGAAAACGGTATTATTCACTGAGTTACGAACGATGACCATGTTTTTTATACTCTTTCGCATTGTTTTTGGTATTCAACTTAACACTTACATTGTTTCTGTGTATGTACTCGTGTATATATATATATATATATATATATATATATATATAAGAGAGAGAGAGAGAGAGAGAGAGAGAGAGAGAGAGAGTGTGAATGCTCTACTGAATTAGTGAAATACAGTACAAGTGTATAAATATTTACTGCAAATAAGTAATACAGTTTCGGACCTATTTTGTTTGGGTATATTGAACATTGAAACTTTACATGTATCTCCCTGTTCGGCAATAAGAAATTACTATCCAGTAACACTTTTTTTAAATCGTATAAAATTATTTCCCAAGTAATTGTAAGAAAATAAACTAAAATGTTTATAGAATAAACTTTAACACCATTCCCTTCTGTCATGCCTAAAGCTCTCGCTTAATAAATAGTCTAAATAACTTTTTATACTTCCAGAGTAGATCCAAAAAATTACGGCTTTAAAACCACTTTCGAAAGAGTTCTTTATTATTTCAGTATTATTTATATATAATTTAAAACTAAATTCTTTTCTATCTTTTTCATCGTGCTTGGAAAAGCTTTGTACTGTAACAAATCTTTTTTTTTTTTTAACATAAATATTTTTAAAGATGTCCCCAAACTGTCCTTAAAGAAAATAAAAGAAAAAACAACACTTTTTCTTCAGTTCCAATTTAGTCTTTACAAACCATTTAGACAGACAACTCGCTTTAATAACTCTTTATTACGTCTATCCCTGAATTTATGTAATCATGTCTGAAAGAGAGAACTTTTGCAATTCAGATATTGCCTCGTACAACTGAAAATAATAAAGATTTTAAAAAGTTACTTAAGTATTTACAATTTACAACGTTTCACGGGTATAAGAATATATATATATAAATATATATAGCCTTTTCTCGTGATCTTTCCTGAAAAGGTCACATACGAGTATACGCCCTTTCTAAAACACCTTCTAAGAGGTTAAGTATGCTGTGCCGCCTCCGCCGTTTCTTCACTCCCACTCAGTTGCTGTTTTTGTACAGGGGTCTTGTCCGCCACTGTAATAGAGTACGCTTCTCATGAGTGGGACAGCTCAACCCACACAGCTCTACTTGGCTGGGTGGAATCAAAGGCTTTTCGTCTCATCAACTCCCTGCCTCTTACTGACTGTATTCAATCTCTCTCTCTCTCTCCTCTCTCTCTCTCTCTCTCTCTCTCTCTCTCTCTCTCTCTCTCTTCTCCGCAATGTTACCCCATTCTCTCTTTACTATCGCTATTATAAGGGACACTGCTTATCCGAATTCTCCAACTGCATCCCTCCTCTTTTAAGGAGAGCACGCAGTACCATACGTAGTTTCGACATATTCTCATTCCTTTTCTGTCGAGCTCTCGAACGCAAAATTTAATCGATATTTTCAATCTTTCGTCTACTCAACCGGTAAACTCTGGAACAATCTTCCTCAATCCATCTTTCCCTCTGTTTATGATCTCCAATCTATCAGAGTGTTCAGGCATCCCAAAAACCTTGGACCCTGATTTTGGCTCTTTTTTTTTTCCCTCCATTACGAGCGTTTTTGCGAGCATTCGCCCTTGGCTTCTCCTTCCTGCATAACGTTAGTTTAGGACTTCCTAATTCAATCATATTTGGAACGAAACAAGTTTTGTTTATCTTTTATCTTTGGAACTTCTTTCTAAAATTGATTGAATTCAAAATTTACGATTTCCTGTTTTCTTTTAACGACTATTTTTTCGGAAGTTTCCGAGTTTCCGATTGTAGTTTTTATTTAAATGAAGAAACAGTAAAACCCTTTTGCAAATTCAATGCAAACACGAATGTGGGTGAGTTCGGGAAAATTGTCTGGAATTGACGTGTTATGAGTTTGGAAACGGGCGGTTATGTCCGTAAACTAAGCAGGATACAGTATATGCTGTACACTCAGTGTACAGGCATACGATGTTTTTAGGTTATTATATCGTTATATGAAGCGTTAGCATCGCTGACTACGAATCAGTCGGCCCCGGGATCGAGACCCGGTGACGGTAGGCGGCTCGCAGCAAAACCCAGCTGTTCATCCTTCCGCACAATAAAGAAATTGGTTGGTAGATAAATCGGTACCGTGGGTAGTCCAGTGGTCAAGACTCTGAGCTGCTGGTGGGGCGTGGTTCGGATTCTACGTTAAACTGTAGGTCTAAGGTGGAGTGAAAAGCTTGACCTTGTTCAGAATGAACAATTCGGGCGGAAGCAAAACCCAAGGTTAACCAAGGTATAAATATATGTTATATTATACAGAAAGGAGGGGCCAAGGCGAACGCCCGCATAAATACTCTCCCCGCTGCAGTACAGGAAGAAGAGAGCCAAAATGAAGGTCCAAGTTTTTCGAGATGCCTGGACACTGCGTTTGATAGAGTGGAGGTTATAGACAGAGGGAAAGATGGATTGAGGAAGTTTGTTCCAGAGTTGACAGGTTGAGTATATGAAAGATTGAAAATACCGATTAACACTTAGGCTAGAGAGTTGGACAGAAAACGAATGAGAATGTGTCGAAAGTCTGGTAATGCGTGCTCTCCTTAAAAGAGGAGGGATGCAATTATAGTTAAAAAGAGCAGTGTCCGTTATACTAGCGCTAGTAAAAAGAGAGTGAGGCAACATTGGGGCGAAGAGAGAGAGAGATTGAAGATAGTCAGGTAGAGGCGGGGAAGTGATGAGACGGAAAGCCTTTGATTCTACCCGGTCAAATAGAGCGAGCTGTGTGGGTTGAGCCACCCCACACATGAGAAGCTTACCCCATACAGTGGCGGAAAGGACCCCTATACAGAAACAGCAATTGAGTCGGGGTGAAGAAACCGCGGAGCCGGCACAGCACACCTAACCTCTTAGAAGCTGTTTTGGAAAGAGCGTGTAAGGAAAGATCAAGAGAAAAGGAAACACCAAAAATGTTAATTGAAGAAGAAGGGCTTGAGTTGTGTATTGTTGAAGATAAGAGGATAGTCGTGAGGAAGACTGTGACGAATAGACAGATGGAGAAACTGAGTTTTTGAAGCATTGAAAGCAGCAAGGTTGTTTGCCCCAATCAGAGGTAGCAGAAAGATCAGAGGTCAGGTGCACCATAGCCGTCCTAAGCGAAGCATGGAGTGACTGTTGAGCGAGACGCTTTGTGAAGCCGGTGGAGAAATGAAGGGTGGAAACATGAGCATAGGAGTGGATAGGACAGGAAGTGCGACATAATAGATCATTGATAAATAAAAGGAAAAGAGTGGGTGACAAAACAGAACCTTGAGGAACACCGTTATTAATAGCTTTAGAAGAAGAACAGTGGCCATCTACAACCGCAACTACAGATCGGCTGGAAAGGAAATTAGAGATGAAGGCACAGATAGAAGGGTAGAAACCGAAGAAGGGCAACTTGGAAATCAAAGATTTGCACGAGACTCTATCAAAAGATTTTGATATGTTTTGCGCAGTTGCAAAGGTTTCACCGAAATACCGAAAGGAGGATGTCCAAAAAGTCAGAAAGAAGATCGCCAGTATATCGTCCCTGGCGGCACCCATACTGTCGATCTGAAAGAAGACTGAGTTTTGAGAAGTGTTTAAAAATCTTCCTATTAAGGGTAAATTCAAAAACTTTATAAAGGCAAGAAATCAAAGCAGTTGAATGATAGCTGGAGGATTGAGAGCGGTCACACTTCTTTGGGGCAAGCTGAATGAAAGCGAGCTTCCGGCAGGAAGGAAAAGTACCAGATGAAAGACAAGGACGAAAGAGTTTTCCTTGTCAGGGTATCAGCACAGAAGCACAGTTCTTGAGAACTGGAGGAACCCCACAGGACCGTACGACTTCCTGCAGTTGAACCCAGAGAAGGGAGGAAAAAAAATCTTTGGAAGATATTCTAATTTCAAACATAATTAAGTCAGGGAGGAGGAGATGGAGGAACAGCACCGGAATGGTCGAGGGTCGAGTTGGAGACGAAAGTTTGATCGAAGAGTTTAGCTTTATCAGGAGAAGAGACGGCAACTGAACCGTTAGAATGGAAAAGAGGAGGGAAAGAAGAAGTAAGGCTTTTGGAGAGGTTACTTGGCTTGGTATCAGAAAGAACGAGAAGAATTAGAATTGGATAGGTTTTCACATTTTTGGATGATGAAGAAATTTTTGGCGAGTCGAAGAACAGATTTTGCACGATTCCGAACATAACTTCTGAAAGCCTTCTGAAAGCATTTCGTGTATTCAGAAGTGCACCTCGTCATTCCCTGATGAGGTGTACTTCTGAATACACGAAAGGCCATTAATTTCACGTGTTTAATTGTGAAATTCATTCCATATATATATATATATATATATATATATATAATTATATATAATGAGAGAGAGAGAGAGAGAGAGAGAGAGAGAGAGAGAGAGAGAGACTTACGACTTTTAATTTTGGCACAGAGATAATTTCGAATTTATTGTATACATTATATAACATCATTTATATGATTTTTACCAATTTATCTTATCTAAGTCAACTTTGCCTCCAACGCATATACCCTACTTCTTTTATTCCTCAGCCATTTACCTTAGTTCTTGTTGTTTTTGTTGTTGTTCTTATTTTTCTTCTTATTGTTGTTGTTGTTGTTCTTCTTCTTCTTCTTATTATTATTATTATTATTATTATTATTTCTCACATAGGTTTATTCTTTTACTTGAAAGCGTGGTTTTCTTTTAAATGTTTCGCAACGACCAAAGGTAAGTACTTACATAATAAATGCTGAAAATCAATTGAAAATTAGTTTCCCCCTTTCTGTCCACATTTAAAAATAAAGTGCTACTTACCAATCTCGATCTTTTTACCTCTATCACCTTTCGCGCGATAAACGAGCGAGTTATTAAAACTTAGAGAGATTTCTCTGACACATGACTGAGATTATTTTCGCTATTAAGATTGTATTTCCTTTTTATACATTGAGTGTATTGTATTTGTTGGCTAAGAAACGCTCGTGAATCGTTTCCAGGCGTTTCATGAACGCTTAGTAAATGGACCTTTTTTCTATTTTTTTGTTATTCTCTGAGCAGATTTTTATTATTAATTAGTCCCAAAATAACTCCTCCTTATAGGCCTAATAATAATATTAATAATTATGTCGGATCGAGTGTTTATAAAAAAAGACTAAAGATAACCAAAATTAATTTGGAAGTGTTTTCACCTCTTTTTTTATTCGGCCGGGGTGCGGGTCGGAGAGGGATGGGGGCCTTTGAATTATTGTAACTTTATCTATGAACACGTTCTTTCTACGTCAGTCCGTTAGTCTTCAACATAGTGTATCAACGATGTTGGACTGAGGAAAAACGTACGTACGTACGTAAATATTTTTTAGCTTTTCAGGTTATTTTTTCATAAACGTTTTTTTTACAACGAAGATAAAAACTTCCAATATTTTTTTCTCTTTCTTCCTTTCAGAAGGAAGCTACATTTTGCCCTCAAAACTCGTGCATCGCTTTTAAAGGGGTTTATCCAGTTTCTTTAATTTATTATTTATAACTAAAATAACAGCATTGTACATAAAGTGTCAGCCTGTCTACGGAGGAGGGGGGAAAAGGCAATAAAATTCTAGAATTATTAACATTTAACCTCTAAAAGAGAAATTAATTATTAACGTAAAAAAAAGTTATATTAAATTATGATGTCTCATGAAAGATGGTAAAGCGGAAATTTTCGAACACGCGTTTCGTCGAACAATTTCAGCGCTTGGGTTAGGTTAGGTTAACTTACATTATACCCGGTTAGGTTACGCTAATTTAGCTTATGTTCGGCTCGTAATTCTTACTTAAACTCTTTATAGGTAGTAACTTTTAGTTGAAATATTAAACAAACTTTTCAGATTAATTTAAAACATAAATGCATGATCGTGGGTAAGATCGAACTGAAATAGTGATCATATGCTTAAGAGCGAATGTCGACTTTATCAAATTCAATTTTGTGCATGTAATTCATGATGAGAGAGATCGCTTAACAAAATCAAGTGAATATTGCTTTAATCCTTTAAGAACGGAAATTTTTTGTAGGCTAAGTTATGAATGAGTGTATTTGAAAAGCTACCAATTTGTAACAGTCGTCATGAAAGGGTTACTATTCACTGTAGTATAAAATTTCAATTTAGGACTACAAAGGACATTTCAGAAAGTAATAAAAGCAAACTACTTCACAAACACACGAAATGACAACGACATAAATGTTAAATTTTTCCATTTAAAGGTTAAGACATGAAATTCAGTCGGAGCTATAATTAATTTTAAGCGAAAACTTATTTTGACATTTTCCTCTTTCTTTTAAACTAGTAAAAACTGGTTTATTTACTAAAATATAGTTAATATAATTATACAGGTTTGAGATATATATATATATATATATATATATATATATATATCTTAAAGTGTAAGAAATGAAGTAAAAAGAATTTAAAGAAAATTTACGGCCGTCATTTATGGGACCAAACCATTCTATTGAACTCGGTTACATGGATAGTTAATTGCTACCGTTAATACGGTAAAAGCCTTTAAAACTAGTACCACTTTCGCTTATCCTTGAAAAATAACAAAAGATATTTTTAGAACCTAGTAGGTGTAGCGAGTATAGCAGGTATAGCAAGTTGTTGCGGGTCCCGGGTAGCGAGCAGCGGGTATAGCAAATATAAATAACAAATGAGGTTTATTAAGTCGTGGGGAGTTGTTCTAAGATTACATTAAAACTTTGGCGGATTAAACTGAACTCAAAAACATTTCCATTTAGTTACCTTCAGCCTTAGTTAATATTCGTCCGACTTAATTAGATTTATAATGAGGAGTCCTTTTTATGTTAATTATAACACAAACTGCTTCAAAGGGATGCCTTCTCTCCTTTAATAGCGAAGCGGGATAGCAGGAAATAATTGAGGTACGCTTTGAACTCTGTATTATTATCTAATATTACCTAATATATGTTTATATTTACGCTTTCCTTTATTAATTATCTAATATATGTTTATATTTACGCTTTTCTTTATTAATTATCTAATATATGTTTATATTTACGCTTTCCTTTATTAATTATCTAATATATGTTTATATTTACGCTTTCCTTTATTAATTATTTTTATATGTTTATATTTACGCTTTACTTTATAAAATTATTTTAAAATGAATTTGTATTCATTACCAGAGATTCTATAATGCGCTTCCTATATACGGTGTATCGTGTATGTAAATACAACCTCGTAAAGAGAGGCGATTGAATACTAAAATTTCTGTTTTGCGAATTTTCACGAAACTTGAAGTTTACTTTTAAAAAATTCGTGAATTGCGTGTAATATTACGCAAAAATTGTAGCTTTTTGGGCAAAATTTCCCTATAAAGGTTTGCTGAATTGAAAAACTCGACTCGTAAATGAATTCTTCAACGGTGTTCAAGAAGTCGTTTCAGAAAATTTTAACTTTCGTTTGAGGAAGTTATATCGCGTAAACGTGATTACTTCATGGTTGTTTTATGAATAATTACAATCCATTTTGGAATAAGTAACGCGCTTCGTTGTTTGATCTCTTTAATCTACAGGTCTGTAGATTATTACACTTGAGTACTTTTTATAAAGAAAAAGATTTATAACATCTTTCGGTGGTTCAAAACAAAAGATTAGTGAAACTAAATAGGTTTAAACCTATTTAAAACTATTGGAATACTTCCCAATATATATATATATATATATATATATATATATAAGCAAAGAACCAAAGGGAACAGGAAAAGGAAACACAAAGTCCGAGCGCTTTCGTGATATATCACGAAAGCGCTCGGACTTCGTGTTTCCTTTTCCTTGCGGTTCTTTGCTTATTAAAAAGATCACGTGTTGATTTGTGATTTCTTTGCATATATATATATATATATATATATATATATATATATATATATATATATAAAACCTTTGGTTAGCTTCCGCCCGAATTGTTCATTCTGACGAAGGTCAAGCTTTTCACTCCACCTTAGACTTACAGTTTAACGTGGAATCCGAACCACGCTCCACCAGCAGCCCAGCGTCTTAACAACTAGGCCACCCAGGGTACCCATTTATCTACCAACCACTTTCTTTCTTTTTTTATTGTGTGGAAGGATGAACAGCTGGGCTTTGCTGCGCGCCGGCTCCCGTCAGCGGGTCTCGATCGTGGGGCCCATGGATTTGTAGTCAGCGACGCTAACCACTACACCACCGAGGCGCATATATATATATATATATATATATATCGAAGAAACTACAATGTCTACAATTAAAAAACTAACAGTGACAAAACCCCCAAAATAAAATAAAACAATAACGGTACTTTCTACGAACGGACTGCTCCTCATCAGTCACTAAAAATACAAAACGAAGATCGAGTGAGACAACCAAACAACAAAAGACCCAACCAATGACTGAAACGAACGCTACAACCACAAAAATTCATCGCACATCAGGCAGACGAGGAAGTTTTTATTTATTTATTTATTTATTTATTTTATAGTGTGGACAAATGACTTTAAAGAGAATTGAGTGTTGGTGCACATTTTGAAATATTTGAAGCGAAACAATCCTTGTCTGTCACAATCTATCAAACCCTTCGCTCTCACGAGGGGAAAGGGTGAATTCATGTTTAGTGAAACTCACCACCGTACGGGGCGTGGGTGAGGTGGGGTTGGGGAGCTAGATTCCATAGGCAAAGGGAAGATAAACGAGAAACGAGAAGAGTGGGGACAGTGAAGAGGAAACGGTGAAAAAGAAACGGAAGCGTAAGAAGAAAGAAAAGTCGTCCGGGGCCAATCAGACGCACCCGACCGATTCTCTATACAGATGAGAGCGAGATCATCTTGTAAATTTGGAGATCGGAGTCCCGGGCTAACTAATCCTACAAAGGGGTCAGCAGATCCCTTAAAACATGAGAACAGATGTTAGCAATAGAACACCAACACTACTATCAGGGTCACTTATGAGGCCATATGCCAGAAAACAAGTACGAGAGACGGGGAAGGGAAAGCTAAATGAGAAATGCTGATTATCTTGCAACCTTTTCAACTTTAATATTGAATATCATATAGTTCCTTCCTCTGTTTTACAACCTTTGTCCAACCGAGGGGAACTGAGACGGACAATAACGCCACCAACTTTAAAAATAACTGCTTTAAAAAAAAAGAGAGCTCAGTCAAACCAAATAAATGACATAAAAATGATACGTTTCTCAAAAAACCCTCTCTATTCTTTAAATTGACACGAAATAGTTATTCAGTTGGTTGTCTTTACCAGAACGGATTAAGGTTTAGTGGGGCCCTAGGCCCGCGTAATATTTTGGGGCCCCCCTCATACTCTACAAAATCATGAAATTCATAAACCAAATTATATAATTTTTATTATTAGATATTCACAAAGATACTTGATCCAACACAGAAAATAATAATATATGATGGTACAATACGAGTACATTAACTGTTAAGGTGCATAAAAGAAACGTAAAATTAATTATCTCATAACTCATTAATATCCATTTCATACTGCATACCCTCTACGTTCGTACAGGCATACCTTCTACGTTTGTACAGGGTAGCGTCAAAAACATTCTTAATGCAATAGCAGAATTAGGAAATGTTGCAGCCAAATCCCTGTTAGCCAGTAATTTGTACAAAAAAGAAAAAAAAATTTTTACTTGGGTGGCCGGCGGGCCCCTGTATGGCAAGACCCTAGGCCCGGGGCTAGGTGGCCTGTGCGTTGATTTGGTACCTGTGTCTTTATGAAACTTAAGTATTTTCTAGACAGTCATTGGATGATCATTTTAAAAATCTTATAATAAACCCTGAATTAATAATATAAAATTAAATATGAATAAAATATTTCTACATTTACTGATAAATAATAATTTTCCTTTCGAACTGATAATAAATGTAATTTCTAAGACTAACTAAATTATTTCGTTATCTCACAAATTAACTTTCTACAAAATTATACATTTTTTCTGATGTAATATAATTTTTTTTAATTTTCTTCATTATATAATTTAGAAATGTCATCATAATTTATTTTATACAAATTATACACTTTTTTGATGTCATTTTTTAATTTTTTTTAAAATTTTTACATTGAAAAATTATAAAAATTTCATCGTAATTTATCTTCTCATAAACATTAAAAAAATATTACGAATAAATTCGTTACATTTCACCAAAATGTTTCTTCGCGTTTTTCTATTATTTTTTTAGGTTCGAGCCACTGATTATGCAACAAGTTAATTTACTTTTATTTGACACCATATTATAAACATAAAATTTCAAATGTTATACATAAGTTACGCTACCAAAAATATTGGGACAGGCTTCTCTCTGCTAATATCTGAATATTCGGAATATAAATTGCTCCGCAGAGGGGAAGCGTTGTAGTCCAAAGGCGTAGTAAATTAGTCCACTACCTGTTACACTCGGTATTCAGAAGTATGTATGACACGTGGATCGGAGCTTAGAACTTATGGAATTTGAACGTGCAAGATGGAAATCAATGAGAAAGGGCAGAATTGATACTCCGCTCAGGCCAATCTGACGCCTGTCAAATCTTAGGATATTTCTATCCATTCCTATATCCAATGCATTAAGAGAACACCCATTCACCAGGTTTTTATATATATATATATATATATATATATATATATATATATACACACACACACAGAGTTGCCAGAAAGTCCTTCTGCAGTGAAATTACAGCATATCTGTATACTGTACTTGTTTTTCATGCAAAGGGACTTTGTTGCCACCCTGTATATTGAATTTTTTTCACAAGAATATTAAATATACCATATATAACACAGCTAATGGAACTGTAAATACAATATATTTTTCGCGCAAAAGAAAGAGTTTCGAAACCAAAAGCATCGACACTTGAATTAAAGGTAAGCAGAACTAAAAGTTATTGCGTGTAGCACCTACTTAGTGACAAACTTTTAGAAAGAATAACATTGGAGGAGGGAAATGCATTCTGAGAAATCGGGGCCTCCAAAAAGCTCTCGGCGTCCTTGGCGTAATGTGTAGAATGGTATTAATATTTAGTATCATTAAATATTTTTAATTCCGGAATCTTATATATATATATATATATATATATATTAAAATAAGATTGTGAAACTAGTGAATTCATGAAATCTCGGAAATTTTCAGTTAAAGAAGGTCAGGAAGTTACTAAAATAACTAGGAATTTCACGAAATTTAGGTTAGGTAAAACCTAACTTAACCTAATCAGTAAGTCCCTGAGTGAAACAGTATGTACACAGAATTACTGAAAATTTTAGGGATTTCATGAAATCACTAGTTTCACAATCTTACTGTAACATATAATATACATGGAATAGCGTGCATGAACACGCACGATATATATATATATATATATATATATATATATATATAGCTGAGATTCACATTAAACGCGTGAACTTCTTTATTCTGAAATAAACCACAAGAAAAATGAAGCATTCAATCTGAGTACCTTCGTACCTTTGAGTATATTTCAACTCCTCTTCAGGGAACTCCCTGAAAAGGAGTTCAAATATACTCAAAGATACTCAGATTGGATGTTTCATTTTATCCAAGGTTTATTTCAGAATAAACGATATATATATATGATGCAAACCCACATATATACTGTGTATATATATATATATATATAAAATATATGGGATGAATTTCACAATTAAACATGTGACATGAATGAATGATGTAAACCCACAACCTTGCGTTTACATTATATATATATATATATATATATATATATATATATATATATATATATATATATATATATATATTAGGCCTCCAAAAGCAATTAAAATTATTTTTAAATTTATTATAAATGAAACTGACAAGACATTGTTATATAAATCACTGATAACCCCAATTCCAAGCATTCCATCGTAAATTGCAGTGACTTTAATTTTGCTGTCACCATATTGGAAAAGACTAAAGAAGACTATTATTAATAGAACTCGGATGAAAAACTTCCATATGGTAGTTTTAGTCGAGTTTTTATGAAAAAAAAAAAAGGTTACAAAATGACTTAGAAATATACCTTTACAAAACTTTTGAATTATGCAAAACGCCGCGTGTCAGCTACAACAACGAATGTGATTATTATACATAGAGACCATTGGAATGTGCAGTTGCTATTATTATTATGTAAATGATAATGAGAAAACAGCCATTTTGTGGAATTTGTATCAGTTCACTGTAAAAGAAAGAAATGGTTGATGAAAACGCGAGGAAAAGAAAGGTATGATTATGTTATAGAATTATGTTACAGATAAACTCCGTATTAATGCTATGTTTTGCTTATTTTGATTAGATAGTTTGATGAATTAAAATTCATCATGTACCAACTAATTCCTTTACTTTAACAAAGACAGAAGATAGAACACTAAGATTTTATTTCTAAAATAGTTTGCATTGGATTCTAAGATACAATATTATCGGGCAAAATATTGTAAAATACAAATACAGGGTGTCTGAAAAGTCCCTGTGCACACACACACACACACACACACACACATATATATATATATATATATATATATATATATATAGAGAGAGAGAGAGAGAGAGAGAGAGAGAGAGAGAGAGGTGCACAGCGGATTTTGAGACACTCTGTATTTCGTTATTCAGGGCGGCAAATTGAGAAGAAAGGCCATAAAATAAAACCTATTACTGATGAAATTCGAGGACGAATTATAACTGAAATCGAGTTTTCTCACCTTCTTTTTCATCAGGACTTTACATCAAAGGAAAATCGAATTCAAATATAGATACTTTCGAGACTTATACGGAGTAAATACATCCTCACGTGACAGAAATGACACGAAAGGAAAATGTATTAAAAATGTATTAACCCTTAATAGGAAATCGTGGGTCAGAAATGAATTGCGTGTTGGGTCTGTGGGAGCCGTGAATTCCTATCCAGGGTTAGGATAACCAATATTGACGCCATACTTTGTGAAATAAGAGCACATAAATTCCTGACTAATCTAATTAAAGTGTAACTGTCGTCATATGGAAAGGAACATAAAACTTATTTGAAAGATAAATGAGGATTCTTTGAACCATTAAATGGGAATTCAAAAAGAATTGAAGGCAAAAATAAAATTATATATATATACTTACTTTAGATTACTTTAGGTAGGTGAGTTTGAACGACGGTTCAGGATCGACCTGCGGTCGACCCCCTCTGCAGCATCCCGCCTCATTTGCGGGATTTGGTGAAGGAGGGAAATGCTGTCTGATTTCCTCCAACCCTTGTAGCCAGCCAAGCATGGCTGGTCAGGGGCTTTGCACAAGAATCTGTCCAGCTGGTTCTTGAAGTTATTCAGGTCGGTGTGCTGGAGATTCCTCACTTCTTTTGGTAGGACATTGAAAAGCTTTGGGCCTCGTATTCTGAGGATATTTTCCATCCTCGTTTTCATGGCCCCTTGTCCAACCGCAGCTGGGACCGTACAAAATCTGCATCTTCTCTCATTCCAGTCTGTTTCTATTTCATTTCTAAAGTTAGAGACAGAGCCCTCAAGTGTTTTCTATATGTATATTTTTGTGTACCGCTCGCGCCTTCTTTCGAGAGAGTAGAGTTCCAGGGATTATAGTCGAGACCAGTAGTCTTCACCTTCCGTTTCCTCTATCTTAGACGTAAAAGTCCTTTGTATAGCTTCAATGTTCGCAATGTCTCGTTTTCTGTATGGGCTTGTGAGTACTGAGCAATACTTAATTACTGATAGGACTAGACTCTCCCGTAATTTGAGCATGATGTTTGCTTTTCTGCTGCGGAAGCTCCTCCAGATGATTCCCATTATTTTTCTAGCCGTTGTAATTTTGATATTATAGTGCTTTCTGAATTCTGCATCCGACGACATCATTACTCCAAGATCCCTGACTTGTGGATTTGGTGTTATCTGTTTGGCTTACATAATTTTGTACCTTTTTTTCTGTAGCACCTTGTTATTACCATATCTTAGAAGTTGGAATTTTTCTTCGTTGAACTTCATATTGTTGTCTTCTGCCCACTGGAATAATGTTTCAATGTCATTTTGTAATTTTCTTATGTCACCTCCGTTCAATATTTGCTTACACATCTTTGTGTCATCTGCGAAGCATGATACAATACTGTCCTTAATATCGGGTCAATATCTGCAATCATTATTATGAACAGCAAGGGAGCTAATACTGTCCCTTGTGGGATAGAGCTCACGACTTCCGATTTAATTCCATTTACCACCACGCTTTGTGTTCTTTGCGTCAAAAAATTAAATATCCATCTTCCTAGCTTCCCAGTAATTCCTGTATTCTTAAGTTTGTGTGCTATGATTCCATGGTCACATTTATCGAAGGCTTTAGCAAAGTCCGTATATATTACATCTATGTTTTGTCTTCGACACAATGTTTCCAATATTTTCTCCTGGTGGTCTAATAGCTGTGATAGGCATGATCTTCCAGCCCTGAAGCCATGTTGATTTGGGTTGTATAAGTCTTTTTCTTGTAGGTAGTAGGTAGTTTTGCCTCTAATTATACGTTCAAAACACTTTATAATGTGTGAGGTGAGATCCACTGGCCAATAATTCTTGGGCATTGCTCTGTTACCACCTTTAAATAGTGGGGGCAATGTTCGCCTTCTTTAAGGGGAGTGGAATTTGTCCTGTGTCGAGTGATTTCCTCCATAGTAAGTATAGCGGTTTGGCAATACTCTCTTTACATTTCTTCAGAAATGTGGCACTCCATGTGTCTGGCCCTGGCGCTGAATTGTCTCGCATCTGTGATAAGGCCGAAATTACATCTCCTTCCGTGAACTCGAAGTCCCTTAATAAGTTTGTGCCGGAATTTATTCTTGGTTGATTTGTATCTATGTCAAAAAATTTGTCTGGGTTCTTCACTTCCATCTCGGACTTAGGGGTGCTAAACACAGAGTTAAATTGTTCTCTAAACATTTCGCTTATATCTTTCAGGTCATTTGTATATTAGGCCTCCCCATCTATCAACAGACCAATACTCTCCTTACACTGCATTTTCCTTTTCGCAAACGTGTAGAAGTATTTTGGGTTATTTTTTGTTTTCTGCTACCTTGTTTTCCCCATCGTTTGTCTTATGTATGAATGTTTGCTTTAGGTCCCTTTCTATTTCGCCAAGTTTCCTCTCTAGTTTGAGTCTCTTTGTATCAGTTCTGCATCTGTGGAGATGTTTTACAGTTTGTCTTCGTTGCCTCAATAGTGTCCTGATTTTCCTCTCGAGCTTGCTACGTTTTCTTTCCTGTCTCTCTGGAATATGTTTCAGTATTATACAGTGGCGTACATAAGGGGAGAGGCATAGGGGGCATAGGCACCCCAATTGTAAAAATTATTACTACTCTCATTTAAGATATTTGAAAAAGAAAGTTTAAAAAATCGATAACGTTGCAACATTCACCACAAAAAAATCTTGATGTCATAGGGAATTTCAGTTATTTTATGGTTACCAGGACATGTTATTAACTCAAAACTCAAAAACAATTTTGGCTGGCTTAGGAACGTTTATATATGTCTTTATACTACGATTCATTTGTGCAAATTTAATTCTTTGCCCATAAATTGGAAATAAAATACAACTGAAGCTTTCTAAGATGCAATTCAGTTTGATTCCAAATCAATCATCATCAGTTTTGAGCTGACGCACAAACACACAATATATATATATATATATATATATATATATTGTGTGTGTGTGTGTGTGTGTGTGTGTGTGTGTGCCCTCCCCCCTTTAAGAAATTCTGTGTACGCCCCTGGTATTATAGGTTTGGTTTCAGTTTCTATTATACATAGTATTTCTTGTGGAGTCTTTTCGTGAAGTAGCAATTCCCAATTTACCTCCTTTAAATCTTTATGTGTACGCCCCTGGTATTATAGGTTTGGTTTCAGTTTCTATTATACATAGTATTTCTTGTGGAGTCTTTTCGTGAAGTAGCAATTCCCAATTTACCTCCTTTAAATCTTTATTTACGTTTTCCCAATTTACTTTCTTTGAATTTATGTTTAAGCCTTCAAATATTCCATCTGCCTCTCTAGGATGCGTTTTCGGACCTCTGGGTGCTAACTTCAATTGTATGTCGATGAGGTTATGGTCGGAGAACTTTGTGTGTGTTACTTTTTTATTTATTATTATCTCGTTGTTATTTGTCAAGATTAAATCCAAAACGTTCTCTTTTCTCGTAGCTTCACAGATTTCCTGGGTAAGGGCGTAATGTTCCATAATATCTAATAGCATTGTTGCTTGGGTTCTATCATCTTTAGTAATATTGCCCTGAAACTTCTCGACATATATAACTTCGTCATTTTTCTTCCATGTTATGAATGGGAAATTAAAAATCTCTGAAAATTAGAATATTTGTTGCTGGAGTTTCAAGTAATTTTAATATGTTTTCTATTTCATTTGTAGCAAATTGGAATTCACTTTTTGTGGTGTTTGGTTCAGTCCTTTTATTTCTAATATTATAACTTCAACTGTGCTGTTTAATTTGTTTACCTTCACTTCACATGTGTATGTGTTTTTCACGTAGATGCAACACCCTCCCCCTCGTCTAGCCACTCTATCTGCTCTGTGTATGTTGTCGTCCAGCAATACTAATTCAGTATCCTTGATACAGTTTTCACAGCCTTTTTCGCATTTATGCAAGTGTGTTTCTGTTAGGCATATAATATCTATGCTGGATTCGGTAGCTAAATTCTGTAAGTATTGTAATTTGCAGCCTGCATGGTCCGTGTAGAGGTCTTGAATATTTGTGTATAAAACATTTATTGGGTTTCTAATTTCCACGTTCAATTTTCCTATATACAGTAGTGGTCGTTTCCAGGTCAATGTAAGATAAAAGTAACATCCATGTCTCATATTCCTCAAGGAAGTGAGGGTAGGGGGTAGGGGGGGGGCCGAGCCTAGGATACCTTAGCCGAATCAATTAAAGAGGGGTGGCCTGCCCGCCGATTTGTCGTGACGTATGATACAGAAAAGACAACCGCCGAGCTCTCGACAGCACTGTGATTCAAACCAAGACGCAGCAGTCTCAGCATATACACACACACACACACACACACACACACACACACACACATATATATATATATATATATATATATATATATATATATATATATGTGTGTGTGTGTGTGTGTGTGTGTGTGTGTGAACTTTAGGAAATGTAATACAACTTGCAAAGAAAATAAAGAACAATTCCGAACGCTTTCATCTGTCACAAAAAGGTTTTGCAAAAGGCCAAAGCTCTTGGAAACGTTTTTCATTTTCATTGCGGGTTGTATCACACATACGCACACGCAGTCACACACACGCACACACACATACATATCATATATATATATATATATATATATATATATATACAAACTCAGAATGGTCCCCTGAGAAATTTATATGTTAAACACAGACCGTGCATGGAACAAGGAACTCTTCTGGGAAAATTAAATCCACTATAGTCCGAGTAAGTAATGGTAAATGACAAATACCATAGTTTTTCTTTTTCATGATGCTAGCCCGACGTGGGCAACGGGTCTCTCGCAAAGAGATCCCATAAATATAGCTTCCCTCACCAGCTATCTGCAAAGCAGACAGGATCCAGCTTTGGGACATGGACCCGTTGCCCACGTCGGGCTAGCATCATGAAAAAGAAAAACTATGGTATTTGTCATTTACCATTACTTATTCGGACTATAGTGGATTTAATTTTCCCAGAAGAGTTCCTTGTTCCATGCACGGTCTGTGTTTAACATATATATATATATATATAATATATATATATATATATGTAGTGACCAACTGAAGTGGCAAAGACGTTTGCAAACACCTTAGCAATATTCCATCAACACAATTAGCGATATTTCCGTCAATACAAACACGACCAAAATGACGTCACACAAGCATGACTAAGATGACGTCACAGAGCGAGACTAAGGCATCACCTCTCAACCTCGTTGCAAGGACTTCCTCAAACATTCCACGCCACCTTAGAACCTTCATCTCTCCCCCCGAAAACATTCAGTGACAAGCAAACCATCGCCATGTAAACACCATTTGTGCAGCCCCCACTTGGACCTGGTGTCATTCACCTAACTTTATATAAAGACTAATCATTACCTCGAGCGTTATTAAATGTCAAGCCATTGTTATTTTGAAAGCATTATTTCAAGCGTACACATTATTTCAACTGTAAACAATCAGCATATTCTGTCTTTCATAAATCATTTATTTTGTGCAATAAAGGAAGAAAACTCATTCTATCAATCAACCTAATTAATAACTTAATTAATAACATGAATTGATCTGAAAAGATCTGGTGACCTCGGACAAAGCATTTATCATTCACTATCAATTAACCGTAATTGCATCATTCATTATAATACCAATTTACGCACGCATCAAAATGTATTCATAACTGGCCACGACAAATTTGTATATATATATATCGTAACCATATGAAAACATATCTTGCTATATATAGTCATTTCAATAAAGCTAATCAGCTTTCCGAATATGGCATCAAATTATGCATTCAACTTTTCCTTGACAGTTCATGAATATTTTTAATATTATACAATATTAATTTGGAGCATTAAAACAATGAAGATGTATTATTTTTATTGTAACTTATAAAATAAACAAAACAGTGAAATGTGAAACTAAGACTAAAGAATGTTATCGTCATTTTTGTACATTTGAAATTAACAAATAATATGTGTGACCGCAATGATTTAAGACTTTGGCATAACTCCTTTTCAATTGTTTTGTTTACTTTCCAAATTAGATATATCTTTTTATGGTAAAATACTAATTACCATAGGATAAAAGCTTGTTTTGATTAATTACATTCGTAAACGCGTTCAATACCTTTTAGCAGATGAATTCAAACTCGGAGAGAGATATTTTCCTGACTTTTTTTTTAATTCATAAAGAAGAATATAAAATGGGCAGCTCATCCGCGATTCTTCTTCTTCTTCATCTGGTTTAAGGATGTAAAGGAAATTGGCATGTATTAATTTCATGATTCACGATACGAGTGTAATCCGGTTATAATATAGGATGGACATCCATGTATTTAATAGAATATATATAACTACGAGGTGGTTTACTTAGTAGCCCCATAAGTTGCTGTCCATAAAAACGCATTTATAAACACTGTACAGTTACTATTCTTCAAAACACACTCTTGTGTACTGCGCAGTAACACTCCCAGAGCTGAAGTGATCTTTATCAACGTAAGTCTTCTTGTCAGTGGTTACATTCAACAAATATACATGTTAATTTGTACTCATAACATAAAAAGTCACAGTGTCCAGTGTTTTAATCACAAAGCCCAACACTTTTTGAAAAGGTTACGTATAATCTAACATTACTTTGTAAACAGCCACAATTAACCCGTCACTCAATCAAGCGCAAAACTCACTCACAAAGTCACACAATGAGTATTTACGCAAGAACAAATGTATTTTGGCCATCATTGGATACGCAAACCATATTGGGAAGGAGGTAGAACTGGCATATCGGGGTGAGATCCCCGAGGGTCTCGAAAGTCCACTCCTGAAATTAGCCGATAAAAAGAAAGAAACATTTATATTTTCTTTCGGACATTTCGCTTCGCAGATTTCCGAATTCACTCCGGGAAAGGATTTTGTGGGACGGGTAAATTATATGAAATGGGTACATAAAAAGCAATGTAAATGTTATGGCTTTGTATAAGGCTTACACAGAAAAATCTTTTCAGAATTCGAATTTATTTACTTCAAGCACGTTCACACACACACACACACACACACACACACACACACACACGCATCTCAGTGTAACTATAAACGAGGTACCGATTTTTTAAATCTATATATTTAAAAATCTAATTAACCAAACCTATAATTTAACCTAACCTAACATTAGTATCATCGAACCGAGAAGTGTTTCAGACGTAATTGAGGGCTCAAAGGGTGTTTTCTGTTAATTCATTAAATAGTGAGGTACTCGCCAATCTAGCCCAATCTAACTTAATCAAGCCTTAACCAACCTTACGTAACGAAACCTAACCTACACTAATCAATACAACATGTTTTTTACCGACAGAAAAAAACGTTTCTGGTTTTTGGATCACCTGAAGATCCGTCACCCCAGCCTTTTTTAGTTAGCTTTATAAGGCTAACTAACGAAAATATCACGACTTAACCTAACCACTCGTTAGGTCAACTGTACGCCCTTGACGATTGGTTAGGTTAGGTCGTGATATTTTCGTTAGTTAGACTTATAAAGCTAACTAAAAAAAGGCTGGAGTGACGGATCTTCAGGTGATCCGGTTTTTGTTCAAATAAATTTTTAAATGTTCAAAAATAGCAAAAGTGTTACGTTACATTTAGATGGTTTCGAACCATTGTTTAAGCTCGACCTGAGATCGAAACCTCACAAAAAACAAAAAAAAATAATCTCATTACGTCTGTGAATCATCACACACTCGACTTCACTTATGTCTAGTTGTTTAAGCACACACACACACACACACACACACACACACTGTATTATAACGAAACTCACTTCGGTAAAGCGACTTATGGCTCACCCTGTATATATATATATATATATATATATATATATATACACACACACACACACACACATATATATATATATATATATATATATATATATATATATATATATATATATAATTTAGTGGTGGACCAGATGTCAGTTTTTCAACATCTGCGGATGCGGATGCGGATTTTTAATTTCAATATCCGCGGATGCGGATATTTAGTTAATCTATCAATACAGTATAGAATTATGAATATATGACAATTCTTCAAATTTCGTGATGTTACTATTATGGCAGGCAATGCATAAGAATTAAAATTAATATTAATGTTTTCATTATGATAAAAATAATAACTTTCTCAAGAGTTTCAGCCACAGAAAATTCAATGAAACAAGTTTCATTCAATTTTCTGTGTTACCACGTATTTATATTTTCAGGTTTATATATTTGTTTGTTCATTAATAACACTGGGCAACAAAAAAAATTTTTTTCGTGTCCCAAGAATGAAAATACCTTATTCTTATAGTATTTTCTGTGCTGAATCCAAATAAGTTTGTAAAATTTCTCTATCAGGTCTGGTTTTTGTGTGACATGCAATTTCATTTTTAAAAACCCATATAGTTACATACTTATTAAAATATGATCGAAAAGACATACCTGTAGTTTAAAAATTAGCTTGTTTTGATTTTCTGCTGTGCTTTGCCTCAGGCATGTCTCTCTTAAGAGTCCAGCAATAGTCAGCCAGCATACTGGGGCTCCATTTGCCTTGGTAACGGTTTTCCATGGCAGAAATATCCTGATGAAAACGCTCACCATGTTCGTCGCTTACCGCACCCAGGTTTTCCGGAAAAAAGTCCAAGTGAGAGTCCAAGAAATGAACCTTTAATGACATATTGCACCCCATTGCTTGGTAAGACTTAAGAAGATCTCCTACTATTTCAGGATAGTTTTCGGCCTTGTGATTTCCCAAAAAATTTGTGCAGACACTTTTGAAACTCTGCCACGCAGCTTTCTCAACTTCATTCAACTCTCCTTCAAATCTCTCATCTCTTAACAATTCTCTGATCTGAGGGCCTACAAAAATGTCTTCTTTAATCTTGGCATCACTGATCCGAGGAAACTTATTTCTCAAGTATGTGAATCCTGTTTGCGCTTTATCCATCGCTTTAACAAAGTTTTTCATAAGTCCAAGCTTGATATGCAAAGGAGGAAGGTACACTTTCTCAGGGTCAACAAGTGAACTATTCACAACATTTTTCTTGCCTGGAACAAGTGAGGTGCGTTTTGGCCAATCCTTCTTAACGTAGTGGTTTTGCTTGTCCCTACTGTCCCACTCACATAAAAAACAACAGTACTTGGTGTAACCTAGCTGCAACCCTAGCAAAAGTGCAATGACCTTCAGATCTCCACAGATATTCCACTTATATTTCTGATACTGAAACTTTTCTAAAAGCAACTTCATGTTGTCGTATGACTCTTTCATGTTTGCAGCATGTGCAATAGGTACAGAAGGAAATTTATTTCCGTTGTGAAGAAGGACTGCTTTCAAGCTGACTTTTGAGGAGTCAATGAACAATCGCCACTCATCCACGTTATGTTCATGACCAAGAGCCCCCATGACTGAATTAACATCTTTACAAAACACAAGTCCATCTTCATGGGAGAACCATTCTTTGAATTCATCATGGCGGCTGCGGAAAAAACAAATTTTAGTGTCACGTTGCAGTAGATTCCAACCCTTTAATCTTGAACCTAAAAGTTCAGCCTGCTTCTTAGATAATTTCAAATCACGAACTAGGTCATTTAGATCTCCTTGTGACAGTAAATGTGGTTCATTGGAGGAACAGGTAGCCTGGAATGTTGGATCAGAAATGTCTTCATCTTTTTCCTCGTGATATGCTACAGCTACGTTTGATTCCTCATCACTTAAACTTACATGTTCAGGAGGATTTGGTACTGGAAGTTGAGCACTGTGAGGAACTGGTCTCATTGCAGACGGTAGATTAGGGTATTTCATAAGGCTCTTTGTTTTTGAAGTGATCCCCTTTGTATTTACCAGGAGGAAAATAGCAGTCTGTTGTGTGATCTTTGGGTTCCCTCCAAATCATTGGAATAGCAAATGGCATGTGACGTGAACCGTTTAGCCATCCTGTAAGTAGTCTTACACATGTCACACAACAAATGTGAGGGGCCCAACTCTTGTCCTGATCGCCTACTTTACATCCGAAATAAAGTTCATAGCATTTTTTTACTAATGGTGTAAAGTTACGTTTCTGGGATTTTGAAGTTAGATCACCACATACATAAAAGGAATTAGGATGATTCAGACAGTTCCGCGGCATTACAAAACATCTATATGAATACAACACTGGTGTAAAATTAACAAGAAGCAACAGACACTAGCTGTTAACACTGTGACATTTACAAGCAGACTGACTTGGAGCTGCTCTACACACAGAAACTAGGCTCATGTCTGAAGAGGTACAAACATGTTTCAACCTGCAGTCTGCTGCTCCGACCAAATTTATCCTGCCAGCATTATCAGAACTTTCTCCCCAAAGGAATAAATTGTACTAATTTTACAGAAAAATTAATACAACATATATATTAATATTAATATATTTTATTATAGTTATATTAATTAATATAATATATTATTATATTTATTATTTTTATAATGTTTTATATTATAATATTGTTATATACTTAATTATATATAATATGTTATTATTTTTTTATCCGGTGATCATGCTAAATGAGGAAAAAATGAACATAGCGTCACAAGTAAACTAAGCCTGATAGAAAAAATCTGATTTCATATTTAGATTCAGCATGAAAAAGTACACTTAGAGCACCCATCAAAACCCTTGTGACAAAATTGTTGTTGACCAGTGTAATTAATACTTTACATGAAATGTGCATGACTGGGCCGCAGTCAGAAGTGCGGATGCGGATGTTAAAAATGATGCGGATATCCGCAGCTGCGGATGCGGATATCCGGTCCACCACTAAATACACATATATGTATGCATATGCAAAGAAATCACAAAGCAACACGTGATCTTTTTAATAAACAAAGAACCGCAGGGAAAAGGAAAAGGAAACACGAAGTGAGTTTCGTTATAATACGAAGGTAAAGCGACTTATGGTCCACCCTGTATATCAGACTAATGGAGTCGTATAAAATAAATAACATACAAAGATTAAAAGTATTTTTAATAAAAAAAAATTGAATGATTTTGTCATTTCCACGCAATTATTCCATGCTTCCCGAGTATTTCGGGAATTTCTAGTCATGCCAGCGGGCCATTATGGACCTTTAGAAAAGAAGGACCCTCAGAGTTAGATTGATAATTTCTCTTTATCGTCCACATTCTACTTTTAGTTGGTTTTATTTTCATTTTTTTTTTCATTTTTAAATCAATTTATATATACGAGTAAATATATATATATGAGATGAATTTCACAATTAAACACATGAAATGAATGAATGCTGCAAGCCACAAGGAAAAAGAAAAAAGATTCCAAGGCCTTTCGTGTATTCAGAGCTACACCTCGTTAGGGAATGACGAGGTGTAGCTCTGAATACACGAAAGGCCTTGGAATCGTTTTTCTTTTTCCTTGTGGTTTTGCAGCATATATATATATATATATATATATATATATATATATATATATATATATGCGTGTGTGTGTGTGTGTGTACACACGAGTATATAATATATATATATATATTATATATAATATATATATATATATATATATATATATATATATATACTCTAAAAGCTACTGAGTTACTGAGTTATTTTAAGTGAGAGTCATTTGAAGTTAACGTATATTGATAAAGTTACACTTAAATTGATGAAACAGTTTGGAGATTCAATGTTTAAAAAAAAAAACCCTCTTCTAAGTGTGATTTATTATTTTGAAATCAACATTTATTTATTAAGTATTCCTATACAGACTTCAGGTGCCACTTCATTTATCGGAATTTTGTTTTCTTTTCAGGTGAGTGTTCGTCATTTCTCGTCAGTGAGCATTTCAGTGATAACGACTCAGAATATGTACTTACTCTATACTTTTCACATCAATGGTAAGTAAAAGAGTAAGTAATTAAATGTTTGCAGAGCATTTTATATATAATATATATATATTATGCGAAATCGTACGAATTCATGCATGATATTCTATGTAAGGGACCCCAGCGTTGCAGCAGATAATTTAAATGAAATGTTCGTCATTACTTCGAGTACAAGAGGGTTGACAGGTAAAAAATATCTCTGGACTTCGAAAGTGTTATGCGTTTCTTCGGTTGTTTAAACGTATAACAGGTTGTGGTAACTGTTATCCCGTCGTGGTGTAGTGACTACTGCCCTTACCTTCTATTCAAGAGGTAGTAGGCTCAAATTCTGGTGGTGACAATTTTTGCATTATGCAAAATCGGGCGTGTTCTTGGATGCTGTTATATATATATATATATATATATATATATATATATATATATATATATATATATATATATATATATATAATATATATATATATATATATATATATATATATTGTACAGAAAACTTGTCGGAAATTGGATTTGAGCTTCGTAAGAGATAAAACGTTTCTCGGAAATGAAACTAAAAAAACCCAAAAAACTTTTAACTATTAACTATTATATGCCTAAAACGAAACTTTACAACCTCTTCCGAAGGTAATGTTACTTAATGATAATAATAATTCACTATTACTATTCGTAATAATGGTAATAGTAATAATAATAATGTACGAGTCTAAATTTCTCTGTTAAATGTCTTGATAACATTTATTAACACGAAAACAAAAATGTGACGAATTGTGAAGCCAAAATGTTTTCAGTTTAAGAATTTTTAGGCATACGTCATAAAAAAGGTGTTAACCAAAAATTCTTTACTTCACAAATCGCGTATCTAAAACCTAAAAAAATATCCTGAAAAGATCGTTTGTTATGATTTCCTTAACAAATATTCTTACATTCAGAGTGAGACACGGGTCTAGTTTATGGCCATGTACGTAACTTGCAAGCCTCTTCTTTTGGCGTTTGTTCGCTCTTTCTCAGGTACCCCCCGCAAAAAAATGAGTGAGTTTACTGAGCTCTGATGTTTATGGTATCCTCTTGGTATGCAGGGAAAGCCAAAGCAGGCAGGGGAGAGGAGAAAATTATATTATATATACAGTATGTACGAGGGGTGGTCAGAAAATAAGTTTACACGGCGTATAATTTCGTAACTAAAGTACCTACATTGATTATGTTTGTATCAGGTGAATTCATTAATCATTGTTGGCAACAGTGCACGTCGATTCGGCTGCCATCTACCGTACATTGGTTATATGAGTCAGTTGAACATGACGACTCGACTGGAACAGTGCCCTGCCCTACGGAGCAGTCCAGGACGTTTACGTTTAATGACCGCTCGTAAACGTTCCAGTGTTGAACAATATGCAGCTGTATTGATTGTTGTGCGTTTTTGCATGAAGTCTGCGAGCAAAACGCCTTTGTGGTCCCAAAACACGGTAACCATCACTTTGACAGCGGACCTCACAATCTTGAACTTCTTTGGTCGCGGGGACCCAGGGTGCTTCCAGTCCATGCTGCCACGTTTTATTTCCGGAGTACGGTGATGAACCCATGTCTCGTCTCCTGTGACAATGCACTCGAGAAATTCTTGACCACTGACAGACTCGGAATATCGTTGCAGAAATGACAGGGCACTGTTCCAGTCGAGCCGCCATGTTCAACTGACTCGTATAACTAATGTACGGTAGATGGCAGCCGAATCGACGGTCACTGTTGCCAACAATGATTAACGAATTTACCTGATACAAACATAACACTGGGCAACACGTATTTTATTGAATGATATCTGACACTTGATTCTAGGTAATTTGGGTGCGCTGAATACGAATTTCAACTCGGTTTGGCTCTATCAGGTCCTGATTCTTGTCGACAGCCTATGTGCCATTTTCCAGATTTTTCAAATTAGGACTAAAAAATTAAGTCATGTGTTAAATTTTTTTTTCAAGTTTCATGAATACAAGCAGTTCAAACTACAGTAAAATTACATTATAACGATAGAAATGACTTAAAATAAAAAAACAAACAGATATGAAGCTTTCACTGTGGCAAAAATTTTCTTTTGTAAGACTTTCTAGCGTATTTGCTTGTTGATGGCAGGTCTCTTTTCAAGCACCAGCAGTAATCAGCCATCATGTGGGAATCCCAGCGGCCTTGGTACCGTTCCTCCATAATTTTGATATCTTGGTGGAATCTCTCCCCTTGTTCGTCACTTACATCACCTAAATTACTTGGAAATTGGTCAAGATGGCTATTCAAAAAATGCATTTTTATGCTCATATTGCAACCTAACTCTTTGTAGTCCCTTAAAAGTTTTTTTACGATTTCTTCGTAGTTATCTGCCCTATAATTGCCTAAAAAGTTTTCTATCAAGTCCACGAATGAGAACCAGCCATTTTTTCGCGTTCATTCATGACATTAGGAAAATTGCTGTCTTTAATCATTGTTCTTATTTGTGGACCGTCGAAAATTCCCGCCTTGATTTTTTCATAACTTAAACTTGGAAATTTTGAAGTTATGTATTTGAAACACTCGCCGTTCGTATCTAAAGCTTTTACATATTGTTTAATGAGGCCTAGTTTTATATGCAGAGGAGGAAATATGATTTTATCTCTGCTCACTAAAGGTGGATTAATTACGTTTTTTTCTCCGACAGTAAGTGATGTTCGTGCTGGCCAGATTTGTTTGAAATAATGTTCTTCCTTGGCTCTGCTGTCCCATAAGCAAAGGAAGCAGGGATATTTAGTATACCCTCCTTGTTGTCCTAGCAGAAAATTAACCATTTTTAAGTCAACACATATGATCCACTCGTGCTCCCTATATTTGATAAGATTTAAAACCTTTTCTATATGTTCATACTTTTCTTTTAATTTTGTTGAGTGCCCAATCGGTATCGAGCCGTATAGATTGCCATTATGCAACAACACACACTTAAGACTTCTTTTCGAACTGTCTAAAAACAAGCGCCAATCATTTGCATCGTAAGACTCAACCCCCATCTTCTTTAACAAACCAACTATGTCGCAGCAATATACTAAACTATCCTCTGTTCTAAAATATTTAACAAGTTCTTCTTCTCTTTTTCTGTAAAATGAAATGTATGTGTTTGAAGTAAGCAAGTTTTTCTCTTTAAGTCTTAAAGCTAAAATTTCCGCAGCCTTTTTTGGCAAATTTAGATCCCTTACAAGATCATTCAACTCGGCCTGGTTAAACTTTTGCGGATCGTTTTGACTTTCAAATACGCTGGGGTCAAAATCGGTGTCTGACTCCTCAAAGTGCATAACAATATTTTCAGGAACATCTTCAACTAATTCTTGAGTTGGCAGACCCTTAAATTTTGGAATGGGGATCTCATTTGAATGTAGCACAGGTCGTATCGCGGTGTCGAAATTTGGGTACTCGATACAATGTTTATTTTTCTTAGTGAAGCCCGAAGTCTTGACAAAGCAAAGGTAGCAATCGGTCTCGTGGTTAGTAGGCTCTCGCCACACCTGATATGGAAAAAAAATTGTAAAGCGTTAACAAAAGCGAACGAGAGACTTGTTTTTATGAATTTTATCAAAAGTTATCACCCAAACATTTAACATTTCTATGTGTTTCAACCTTATGCAATATTTGAGATTCTTATAAACATTTTCTGTAAATTTTTGTTTATGTACCTAAGTTACAATTACATTTAGGTAAGTTACAGTATACTAGTGATTAAATTATGTAGTTTTATGAAATCATAAACTTACCATCGGAACTCCAAAAGGTATTTTTGAATCCGAACCCTTCGTCCAATGTCGCAGTCTTTCAATGCATATAGTGCAGGCTTTATGTGGAGCCCACGATTTATCTTGGTCCCCCAGTTTTATGCCAAAATAAGCTAAGTAAGCTCTTTTTACGAAGTCAGTTATATTTGCTCGTTGATGTGGAAGTGTAAAATTTCCACATATATAACAGAAGGAATCAGGGTTGTTTTTGCATTTGAACTTTCTAGTGCTTGATGACATATTGCTTGTTTGTTCTGCCAATTTGTAAAGGTATTTAAAGCCCTTAATTCATATAAATTTAAGAAAATCTGAAATATAAACACAAAAATTAGTTTAAATAGGTACTTATTATGAAATAGGTACTTACAATCTATGAAATTAAACTAGAAACACGGATGAGTAGGTACAATATAAATTACGTCTAATTAAATCAACTATATTAAATCACGATGACAAAATTACTCACTAAATCATATGCCAATTCAAAATTATGTTAATGCCCAAACTTAATTAACTAACTCAACTGACTGACTGACTGACTGACTGATTGAATTGACTGATTAACTCTGGAAACGAGTCGCTTTTATATATTTTAGTTGTCCCTCTAGAATACTCTACAGAGAACAGGAACGCTCGAGAAAATTTTAGAATTCTATGATATTTTTAGCTTAATTTACTAATATTAAAATGGGTTAAAAATGACAAAATTAAAAATATTTTTAGGGTGTTACATATAAAAATATACATAATACAACAATACCATAACAATAGGTACAAATACCTAGATAAAAACCTAGTTGCATAATGTGTAACTGCAAAAAGACTTAGCGAGTATTGAGAAAAAACCTTTTTATGAATACGACGAAAGAGGAGGGGTGTTGAGCAAAATCAGGACCTGATAGAGCAAAACCGAGTAAACATTCGTGCTCAGCGCACCCAAATTACCTAGAAGTAACTGTCAAATCTAATTCAATAGACAAAAATTTGAAATTTGTTCCCCAGTGTAATCAATGTAAGTTCTTTAGTTACGAAATTATACGCCTTGTAAACTTATTTTCTGTCTGCCCCTCGTATATCTTGGTTACCTTTGTTTCACTTCCGCCCGAATTGTTCATTCTAACGAGGGTCAGGCGTGGGCCACCTTAGACCAATAGCTAAACGTGGAACCTGAACCACGACCCAACACAGGTGGTCAGAAATTACAAAGTCCTCGCCCAGACTCGATCTCACGACCTACTGATCAGGAGCCCAGCGTCTTAACCACTAGGGTATCCAGGGTACCCAATTATCTACCAACCAATTTTATTGTATGGAAGGATGAAAAGCTGGGTTTACCGCGCTTCGCCTGCCACCAACGGGAATCGAACCCGGGGCCGGTGGGTTCGTAGTCAACGATGCCACCCACTGCCAAGACGCATTATATATATACTTACTTACTTTGTGTGGGTTCGAACGATAGTTCAGAATCGACCTGCGGTCGACCCCTCTGCAGCATCCCGCCTCATTTGCGGGATTTGGTGAAGGAGGGAATTGCTGCCTGATCTCCTCCTGTCCTCGTAGCCAGCCACGCATGGCTGGTCAGGGACTTTGCACAGGAATCTGTCCAGCTGGTTCTTGAAGTTATTCAGGTCGGTGTGCTGGAGATTCCTTACTTCTCTCGGTAGGGCATTGAAAAGCTTTGGACCTCGTATTCTGAGGGTATTTTCCATATATATATATATATATATATATATATATATATATATATATATATATATATATACAGACCGTGCCCACGTCGGGCTAACATCATGAAAAAGAAAAACTATAGTATTTGTCATTTACCATTACTTATTCGGACTACAGTATAGTGGATTTAATCTTCCCAGAAGAGTTTCTTGTTCCATGACGGTCTGTGTGTATCATAAAAAACCTCAGAGGACCATTTCTGAGTTCAATCCCACTGTTATATATATATATATATATATATATATATATGAAACTCTTTTTACTGTTTTCTTTTATACGGACAAACCAGTCAAGCATAAATTACATACATACAAATATTTAAAGTTTGGAAGATTTACAAATGTTACAAAAGCTAAATCGAGTTTGGAGAAAAGACGATAACGGTTCTGGACACCTTTTGAGCCAAAACGAGGAGAATAGGAAGGGAAAAAACATAAAAGACATCTTTTTAAAGCTGAGACATGAATTTTAAGCTAAAAAAAGGAATTTTCACTCCGAAAAGGAAAAGTAACAAACACATTTGAATCATTATTGGAAGAATGTAAAGCAATTTACATTTTGTGTAAGTCTAAATAGTAATGCGAAACGTCTTGATTTTAATGGTGTTAATCAGTGATGTAATTGAGACCACCATGGCCGAAACCGAGATCGAGATCTAAGCACCTGAGACCGGGACCGAGACCTAAGCACCCGAGACCGAGACCAGGAAAAAGGTTTCGAGACCAGTCTTGAGACCAAGACCGAAAACGAGACCGAGAAAGTTTGTTCAATCTCTCCAATAGTTCTATAGAAATATCTTTTGAAAATTTGCGATGCCTTGACAGACAGTAATTTTTTTTGTAAAAATCGTCAATGTTTTTTATTTTGTCATCCAGAATGGTCAGTAAAAGAATATTTTAGTTTTCCTTGAATGAAAATTTCCTTAGATTGAAGAAATTTTCTCAAAATTTCTTTTGATCTAAATTTCCTTGTGCACTTCATTTAGATAGCCAAATTTCCTTAATTTGAAGAAATTTCTTTAAATGTGGAAGCCCTGGCTCTCAGGGTTGCCAAATTAAGTTAAGTTTACGTGTCATAAACAAATGCCATATACCACCAGCGACCTCAATTACTTGTTATGTTCTTAGTCTATTTCTATTACATAAACATTTTTATGATATTACAGTAAATAAATTTGTGGTCTCGAAAGATCACGAGCAAACCTTTGAGACCGAGACCCAGACCAGAAAAAAAGGTCTCGAGAATGGTCTTGACTCCTACATCACTGGTGGTAATCGTTCTGTCTCTTCGATTGGGAAGGAAAGGTGATCACAAATTGGAATTGCAGTACATAGAAAAATATTCTAGAAGTCCTTCCAAATGCCTTTTCATGCGAGAAAGCCCATGGCAGTTAATTTCATTTGAATTTTAGTTACATCCGTCTATAATGAGAATAGACGGTAAAGTTGCCGTAGTGTTAAAATCATGCGTTTCTGTTTCTGATATCTCCAATTCTTGTGGGTTAATTTTAAGTTTCGTGGAGACCAGATTACAATAGATTAGGTAGTTGTCTTAGATTAGTTAGTTATTTCCCACATGACCAGTTTTGGACAATCAGGGCCTTTGTAGCAAATTTCGACTTTGTCCAAAACACTGATCTCCGCGAAATTTATATTTATCCTTTTGTATTAAATAATTCAGTGTCTGTTATCTCATTTAACAGCGTTTCTGTTTCTGATATCTCCAATTCTTGTGGGTTAATTTTAAGTTTCGTGGAGACCAGATTACAATAGGTTAGGTAGTTGTCTTAGATTAGTTAGTTATTTCCCATATGACCAGTTTTGGATAATCAGGGCCTTTGTAGCAAATTTCGACTTTGTCCAAAACACTGATCTCCGCGAAATTTATATTTATCCTTTTGTATTAAATAATTCAGTGTCTGTTATCTCATTTAACAGCGTTTCTGTTTCTGATATCTCCAATTCTTGTGGGTTAATTTTAAGTTTCGTGGAGACCAGATTACAATAGGTTAGGTAGTTGTTTTAGATTAGTTAGTTATTTCCCACATGACCAGTTTTGGACAATCAGGGCCTTTGTAACAAATTTCGACTTTGTCCAAAACACTGATCTCCGCGAAATTTATATTTATCCTTTTGTATTAAATAATTCAGTGTCTGTTATCTCATATAACATTCATAACCATACTCTGGACTTTAGGTTGGCTCATTTGAAACAAAAACGTAAAGAAAGAATATAAAAATGAAAAAAAAAAGGAAATATATTCGGAGCTTCAGAATGTCGATATAATCTCGATGGCAGACGATTTAAGCCATTCGATTCACTTCACGCAACATCCTCAAATGAAGAGAATCGAAACTGAATTTATCATCTCTGAAATCCCTAAAAGGCGATATTTGTTACATTTTGATTCCCCCTTTTTCAAATCCAAAACATGAATCGGGTTTTTAACCCTGATTACCAAATTCTCTCCCTATAAAACTAGACTGAAAAATTAGCCGACTGAAAATTCGTGACTGGCATTCGTGGCATCTTTCAAATAAAGTATAGTGACCCCCCACAAATTGGGTATTCAGTTTGACAAAATAAAAGTGTAAATCTGCTGCACATGAATTGAAGGGATGGGGGATCTAGTATTGATTCCCATGAAGCCCCGAATTAAAGGATCGTAACGAAAGTTCAGGCTTTAACTCTGTTGTACAATTGGTGGACGGAAATCCGCTCGAGAGCCAATGAACTACGAGTGCAATTATAAAGAAAACTTAACTTTTTATGGATAAATTCCGGATAAAATAAACTCGATAAATTGTTTTAATTTAATGCAACTATATTCCCTTGTGGAAAAAACAACGAAGAAATATAAATAGATGACTAAAATTTACAGTATTTTCATATAATATATATATATATATATATATATATATATATATATATATATATATATATATATAGTATATCTGCTTTTAGCTAAAATTTTTGTATAAATTTTTTGTCCGTGATAATTCTAAGAGTCGGTAACTCGAAAAACTAATATTTTTTTTTTATTTTTCAGAGTTTTAATTATTTACGCTTTCGTTAGGGTAAGGGAGGGGAGTTCCATTAAAAAATTTACAGGAGGCGGTTCTTTACCCTATGCAATAATTATTTCCTCGAATTTCACCGGAGTTAAGATTTTAATTCAAAAAGTCGAAATTCAAATAACTCGGGATGATATTGTACCCAGGTTTTTATACACTGAGTTATTTGTTTTAGGTTACGTTAGGTTAGCCTTACCGTACCTAACCTAACCTCAAAATAATAACTCTGAGAACAAAATCTGGAATATTAATTTTGGAGCAAGTGTAGTTTACGTCCCCCTGTGGTGCCTAGTGTAGTTTTCGTTCCCCTACAATCTACATTATCCTAATGTAGTTTGCGTCCCCCAACTTTCTCCGTGTATATCTAATCAAATAAAAGTTAAAACTAACGAAAATATTACGACTTAACCTAACCAATCGTCAATTTATATATATAGTACTTACATATTATCGGGACTACCAAACTGTTTATGATGTATTTTTGCTCTCGTCATTTTCGTTTAAACTAACGAAAATATCACAACTTAACCTAACCAATCATCAATGACGTACAGTTAACCTAACCGGGCATTCAGTTGACCTAACCGGGCATTCAGTGAGTGCCTAATACGAAAAGATCAGAAGATATTTAGGTGAAATAACCAATATTAACCTGTTAGGTTAATTGAATGCCCGGTTAGGTCAACTGAATGCCCAGTTAAGTCAACTGAACGCCGGGTTAGGTCAACTGTACGCCCTTGATGATTGATTAGGTTAAGTTGGGATATTTTCGTTAGTTTAAACGAAAATGACGAGAGCAAAAATACATAATAGTCCCAATAATACGTAAGTACTATATATATATATATTGACGATTGGTTAGGTTAAGTCGTAATATTTTCGTTAGTTTTAATGTTTTATTTCATGGATTCACTTAAAAAATGTCTCCTAAAGATCCTAGTGTAGTTTACGTTCCCCAACTTTGACCGAGTGTAGTTTGTGTCTCCTTTTGCGGCGGCGTCAGGGGGACGTAAACTACACTTGCTCCTTAATTTTCTACGACAAGTATACTACGCAGTAATTCGGGTCCATTCTTTAAAGAATGATACTTATCATTATTTAAACTTATAAAATCATTGTTTATCACTGATAATTTATCGGTTATCATTGTTTTGAACTTAAATTAGTAAATAAGTAATTGTTGAACAACTTAAAAGTTTATTTTTAACATATTTTTAAGTTAAAAAACACAGTAATTTACGCATCAAAATTATTTTCTTTAAAGATTTTAGGAATAAAGACAAAAATAATAATAAAAAATTTACGCTCTGAAGAATTCCTAAGAATAAAATATTGCCGAGTATATCCCAGCAACCAAAGATACATTTAGGAAACGTTCACAGACGGTCTAAAAAAAAGCCATTCTCTAAGTAGCCATTGTTTGCTGGGTAATGGAGCAAATTTTGATTACGGACATTAATTCAGAAATGTCCCTCTTTACGTCATGATTTATATTAAATGATCGTGTAATTGTGTGGTTTTTGTAAATGACTTTGCAAGACTCACTGGAATGCATTTCATTAAAAACATCTAATTCTAATTTATTGTACAGTATTTTATTTGTTTCAATATATATGTATACAATTGGGTAGAGAATAAATCTAAAATATTATATATGAAGTACGTAAGGTGATTTATAATTTATAAAATTTATAATTTATATAATTTATAATTTATAAAATTTATATAATTTATAAAATTTATATAATTTATAAAATTATATAATTTATTATTTTATAATTTATAATTTATATAATTTATAATTTATATAATTTATAATTTATAAAATTTATAAAATTTATATAATTTATAATTTATATAATTTATAATTTATATAATTTATAATTTATAAATATTTATAACGAGAAAATCTATTGTTTCGCTATTATTTTTTTTTCTTTTTTGACTGTATTTGAATTCCTTTTTAGTAGTATGTGTAACGCAGTTTATTCAGTCTCAGATTATGGCTTGCGTGATCACGTTCAGGCCTTGCAAATTAAAAGTTATTTTGAACGAATGAAAACGTGCATCATATTAATTCTCGATTGTATGGACAAGGAATTTGGTGCCAAATGAAAAGCTCTGTCATTTGGTTCGCATAAATTCCGCTGTCAAGAGATCAAACGTAAACCTGATTCTGCATGTTTTATTCATGCAGGTTTTTAGCATTTAGTATATATATATATATATATATAAACTAAAACACTGTATGAATAAAACACACAGAACTGTGATTATATCTTATGTCTGAATATATACACGAGTATATTGATGCGCCATGGTTTTTGGGAATGATGCTGAACAGTAATTTTACTTAAATTATAAACCTAAAAGTGATCAAAAACGGCATAAAATCTTTTGCCATATCTTAAGATATTTTAAGATATCTTAAGATTTCTTAAGATATGTTCAGTATCGAGCGTAATTAATTTTAATATGTATTATCAAGTCGTCTTAAACCATATTCAAATGTGATTTAATTAAATGCTTAATAAAATACCAGCCTCAAAGGGATCAAATAAAGCAGAGAATCTTCTATGGCCATATCCTAAAGGCATATCGAGTTGATGATAATTAAGAGTAATTTAAATTATAATGTATTAAATTATAATGTATTAAATGTATTAAATTATAATGTATTAAATGTATTAAATTATAATGTATTAATTACATATGTGTAATTATTTTAATGTAGCCTATCATGGTATGGTTGGGATTTTAAATATGGCGTACTTTCCTATACCTGATTGCTACTCACTATTAAAATTGTGGAAGCGAGTTGAAAATATTTGATATCCTCTTGGGCAGGAGTCACGAGTAGACGGACCAGGGTTCGGATCCGGTCCACCGATGGATTTTATACTGACCGACGGGAATAAAACCTTACTCTGATTACAAGATGTACTTCAAAATATAATCAAACTTTGACCTTTTGAAAGGCTCAAATTCAAACTTTTTCTATTCATTTTGTAAAGTTTAAATTTAGTTTTCATGTGAAAGATTAAAAATGGTGATTTTAAGTTGATTTCTACCTTGATAAAGATACAGAAACGGTGGTATAACGTTTGCTTGCGTGCTATGTCGTGGCCACGTCGAAACGTTGTTTCCTGTTGGATTAGCGAAGTTCAGTGACATTCGGTATGTTCAGTAGTTGAATGGGTGAACTTTGTATTCAGATGATGTAGCGACCCGTGGTTCGGATCACACGTAATGCTGTAGGTCCCCTCCTTCACATAACTTCTTGTTACGAATGAGGTTAAACAGCACAAAATTTTACATGTTAATAGCGTTTGCGCCAAAATGTGTTCTTTTCTATCTTTTTGTTTGGGGCAAAGGGCATCTTTCGATTCCACTAAGTTTTATAGACTTTATATCTATCAGAGAATTCAACTAACCACTTGCCTAACCTAACCTAATATAGAAGTAGAAGAATTTCTCCTTCATTTGACCCAAAGGAAACGATATAAAATGAACACATTTCAGCTCATAAGTTAAATTTGAGCGCAAACGCTAGAGCGCGAGGGAAACGCCTCTATGGACCTCAAAGAGAAATTAATTGGTAACCCCCTGCTCTAGGGTCTAGACCTAACATTAATATAAAATCTTTTATAATTTTTACATGCATGATGGATATTTTTTTTTATAACATTCAGCAAGTACTCTATTGGTTATATCTATCTTTTTTATCTATATTTTTATCTATACTTATCTACAGTATATTTTTTTACTTGAAATTCAAAAGAAGCTAAAAATAGTTATTAAGACTACGCGATTACTTCCCATTCAATGCAATTCCCATTCCTATTCGCGATTCCCAAATGAGAATCCACAAAGTGAGAAATCTACATCTGAGTAAAAGTTTCTTAATTTGAGAAAGAATGTCACTTCTATTTGCATTCGAGCTAAAATCGTGAAATGAGAATGGCTAATATTTCCTAACCTAACCTGGACGAAAGTGGGAAAGCCGTGGATGAGCATGGGAATAGATGGATTTAAGAATTATCTCCTTTGAGATTTTCATTCAAGGAGTTCTCACTCTGTGCCACAGAATGAAATGGGAGTGATATTGAGTGGGATGATACTGCCTGGAAGTTTAGGTTTAATTAAAAGAAAACCCATTTTATATATTTCAACTATACATACAGAAGGTATCATCCCACTCAATATCATTCACACTTCATTCCTCGTCCAAGAGTGGGAAAAATGAGTGAGAATTTTAAAAGAGGAATTTTGAAATCGGTCTTTCCCCAATTCGTGTCATTCTCATCCACGGCTTTCGCATTTTGGTCTAGGTTAGGTTAACTTAGGTTAGGTTAGGTTACGATAGGCTAGGTTAGGTTAATTAAGTTGTTAGGTTCGATAGGTTAGGTTAATTAAGTTAGGTTTGGTTTGATAGGTTAGGTTAATTAAGTTAGGTTAGGTTAAGTTAGGTTCGGAAATATCAGCCGTTCCCATTTGGCGCCTTTATCGTGATTGGGAATAGTGACATTGTTTCTCAAATCAAGAAACTCTTTTTTTCAAATGTGAAAGACAAGAGGATCGGAATGAGAATGACACTGAGTGGGAAATAATCCATACAGAAGTCTTTTGGTTTTACAATATATAACAAATAATTGATTGAAACTATATATTTTATTTTCTATGTAAACATATATTTTATTGGATAGAAAAAAATGTATTTTTACAAAGAACAGTGAAAAAAGTTTTGCAACATCGCAAAACACACACACACACACACACACACACACACACACACAGTATATATATATATATATATACTGACCAGCCATGCGTGGCTGGCTACGAGGGCAGGAGGAGATCAGACAGCAATTCCCTCATTCACCAAATTCCGCAAATGAGACGGGATGCTGCAGAGGGGTCGACCGCAGGTCGATCCTGAACCGTCGTTCGAACTCGCGTAAAGTAACATAAAGTAAGTATGTAGGGGATGATGATGATGTCTGTTTGTTTAAGCACGCCTAAACGGTTAGGGCACCAAATTTAGTATACACATTAAGGAAGAACCAGGGAAGGCTTTAGTAACACAGCCACCCCTCCCAGTTCTCCTTCCTCGGGGTAGAACTGATAGAGAATCCTCTAAACAGCTAGGGTAATCTGCACCAAATTTAGTATACACATTAAAGGAAAACCAGGGTATGTTTTAGTAAGACACCCACCCCTCCCAGTTCTACCCCCCACTCCAGGTGGGAGACTGATAGTGGGGCCCTCATGTTCGTTTATACACGCCTAACAGCTAGGACAATCTGCACCAAATTTAGTATACACATTAAGGGAGAACCAGGGAAGGTTTTAATAACACATTCGCCCCTCCCAATCCCCCTCTTGGTTATGTTTCGGGTTTTTTTTAAGATGCACAATGCGCAGCGAGCATTCTAGCATATATTTATTTTTATTTTTTATTTTTTATTAATAACCTTTATTAATAATAAAATAAATACATTCTTTTCAATTTACAATGACATGAATAATTGTGAAGCTCGACTATTTATTTTGTTTAATTTGGCCCTTAAGCTTTAGGCTTTACTGGGCTCAATATATATATATGAAAATTATTTCACGAAAGTAACACGTGAAAAATATTTATGATGAATAAAACCACGAAAGAAAGGAAACACAGAATGGTGCTCAAGCGCTTTCGTCTAATGAGGAGCATTCTGAAGATGTCATTAGACGAAAGCGCTTGAGCACCATTCTGTGTTTCCTTTCCTTCGTGGTTTTATTCATCAATATATATATATATATATATATATATATATATATATATATATATGTGTGTGTGTGTGTGTGTGTGTGAAAATGAAAACCAAAATTCTAAATATTTTGACATCTTTTTTAGAGACAAGAAAGTCAGGAAGTAGAAGCGAGTAGACTGTGACCTTGACCTAAATTTCTTGAACATTTATCAATATATAAATCCATTCCTAAATTCCTCCTCTTCAGATTTATAACAAACGTCTTTATAATTCAAACATTTAAAAAAAAAATATATTAAAGTGTTAAATGTATCAAAGAAAATAATAAACTTGAAGGAGAAACGAATCGAAAAATTGCGTGTAAATCATTTCAAATAAATTTACGACCTCAAACGACAAATATAGACGATAGACTGTGTATCTAAATAACGTAATTTTGAAGAATTCTGATAGATATTAATACTGCCAAAGTAAGACGAGAAAAAAAATAGGAAATACGATAATGAAACCTTTAGACGATGATAAAATTAGATTTACATATTCATCAAGAGTGTATTAAATCCAAATGAAAAACGACTACTTTCGTGAGGGTGACCTGAATCCACTCTCAAAATGATGTATTCTGCTTGAATATCAAAATTTTAATTTGCGCTCAAAATTTAAAGTGTTACCGCTTTTCTATAGCAGAAAACTGAACCTCCGATTTGAATGCAAGCGACAAGGTTTGCAAGTTTGTCGCGATTTGAATGCGAGTGACAATGTTTGCAAGTTTGTCGCGATTTGAATGCGAGTGACGAGGTTTGCGAGTCCGCGCGATTGACACGCTGAATTACGTATCACTTGCAAACATTATCGACAGGGTTTTAACATTTGGGAACTTGCAAACCTCGTCGACAGTGTTTGCGAGTGATATATAATTCAGCGTGCCCCTTTCACTATAGGCTTAGACTTCAATTTACCAAACTCTAGAATTAATTTCTTTTTTAGATATTCTCATATTTGACGCTCTGAAACACAAAACTTTTCTATAATTTCAAAGTTTTTAAACTCTACACTAATTAACATGAAAGACGCAGTAATTATAAACGCTCTTGAAAAACATACATACATACATACAGTATATAAGAAGATCAAAGTAAAATGGGGAAGCGCAGAGGAGAGTTCTCGCGTCGCGAGACCACTTCCCGAGCACGTCTCTTTCTACTCCACCATCCGAGAAAGCAAAAAAAAAATTTCTTTCGTTTTATCTTGAGCTTTCACCAGAAAATGCACAAATAAACCTTCGGTAAAAATTGTATCGTAGAAAACTGCAATAAACGTAGAATGACTTTATACGAAGAGTGAAGTAAAACGCTCAGAGAACCTTCCTCTGCGCTGTACGTTTTACTTCAGTCTTCGTGTGAAATTAGTGTATGGTTATTGGAGTTTTCATGATACATACATACATACATACATACATACATACATACAAACATACGCACGTACATACGTACGTACATACATACATACATACATTATCTAAAAAGTCATTTCAGCTTCTCTATGGGATGGGTTCGACACTCGAACCTTTAACGAAAAACAGTTAGATCGATTAAACACACAAGGATACATAGGGATCACCACCGGGAATAAAAGTACTACCCCGAGCTCAGGAATCCAGTGCTACCTTTCATGACGAGGTTGCTGGGTATACCTCTTGTGATACGTCAGGTGAGACCAACATCTCCCTCCTCATTTACAGACCTTACAAACTGCTCGCATTCTTCTCTGTTTCTGGTAAATTCTAGTCACACATTTACACAAACCACATTTATTAATATGTAATAAACTTATATTTAATTGTATAAAATTAAATATAATAAATGCAAAATAAGCTTATTTAAATATTAAAAGATTAAAAGATAGAAATATAAATCACTAATTAGCAACAGAGAGAGAGAGAGAGAGAGAGAGAGATGTGAACCGACGCTGGAGACATAATGCGCTAATCCCTAAGGTCGACAGTCTTTTCATTGGTGTCTTAACGAGTAAGAATGTAATTTCATTGAATTCAAATTGTTTAGAATTAGTGTTACGTGCCTCTCTTTGCAGTGAATTTTAAAGCATAAAAGATCGCTCGCTTTTCTCCCTGTCATTATAACGAAAATTGTTGGGATCACCTGAAGATCAGGGCCCCCAGCCTTCTTTAGTTAGCTTTATAAGGCTAACTAACAAAAATATCACGACCTAACCTAACCAATCGTCAAGGGCGTACAGCTGACCTAATTATTGGTTAGGTTAGGTGGTGATATTTTCGTTAGTTAGCCTTATAAGGATAACTAAAGAAGGCTGGGGGCCCTGATCTTCAGGTGATCCAATTGTTGTTATTCCGAACCCTCCTTTTATTTAGACTGAGTGGAAAGCACTAAAAATTAGTACAAATAACGTAAATTAATAATAAAAACCATAATAATCATGAAACACGACTTTAATAATTACATCCATCCATCTTTTACACGGTCTTCCTCTACTTCTCACAGCTACACATTCCCTATTATGCACATTTTTCACAATTCCGTCATTATTCTTTCTCTTTACATGACCATGCCAACGTAGCATACTCTCCTTCATTCTCAAATTCTTAATAGAATTAGACGTTTCGTTAGATGTTTCATTGTTCCAGTTTTGTGAATTTTGAAATGTCTTTCAACATTTCAGTTAGTTGAAATATCATATTTCTTCCAACATTTCAGTTAGTTGAAATATTTCTTTCAACATTTCAGTTAGTTGAAATATCTAAATTGTCTCAATTTTGTAAACAATTAAAAATATTGATCTGAAATGTCTAATAAAATGTTTAATGAATTGGCTAACAATGAAATATCGGATCACCTGAAGATCAGGGCCCACAGCCTCAATTACCAAATGATATTTTCGTTAAAACTAACAAAAATATCACGATTTAACCTAACCAATCGTCAAGGGCGTACAATTGACCTAACCGGACATTCAATTTAATTTATTATTATATATTTGGTACTGTAAAGCGACAAACAAGAATACATGGGGGCCATGATCTTCAGGTGATCCGAAATATCTAATACATGAAAATTTAAAGAGTTTAAGTTTAACCCTGTAGCACTCGGAGGTCTTTTCCGAGACTGAATAAAATCATCTGGCGTTAACCAGAACAAACTCAGAAAAGTAACACTGGGTGCTATAGAGGGTTAAGTGAAAAGTATTAGTTTATAGGAAAAGAATTGCTTCACAGCATTACTCTCAAAAATTTTTTACTTTCAATTTATATCCATTTCTTCTTATAATAATTGACTCTGTATCCTTATCAAATAACTTCCTTGTAATTTGCATTATCAAAGCTAATTATCACTTTTAAATACTCGAATTAATTTCCATATAAGTCGACGGTTTTCGAGTAAATGCAAATTTAATTCAACTAAATTTTCCTCAAATAGTTTACTTCTCAGTTCTGGATTCATTTTGGTTGCTCTAACTAGGCCTGTAACAAGGATCGGAGTACAGGGGTGGCAAGGAAGGGAATAGGGGGGCCGATCACTAATTGGGTCAAACACACTATAATAATAATAATAGTAATAATAATAATAATAATAGTGATAGTGATGATAATAATAGCAATAATAATTAATCGTTTTTATTATATCAGTTAGATGATGTAATTACAGTAAATATCAAATAGAAAAGAATTAATAGGAAAAATTTTAATATAGCTAATATTGATAATAAGGCTAATAACTGTCTTTAGAAAATGTTCGTTAGTTCATGAATTTATGTAAAATTACTTTTAAACAATTGCAATTAAAACAATTGCAAATTCCGCTGTTTTTCAACAAATCTGCGCATAAATAAATTAAGATTGATGCTGTTCGTGCGTTTGGCTTCAAAGGCAAGCATAGCAAGTTCTGCTTTCCGATCACTTGTCACCCCTCTAGCCAAAGTTGGCTGGCAGTCTGGGCTTCAGGGGGGGGCTCAAAAATTGCCAGGGGTGGCGAAGCCCCCTCTCGCCCCCGCCGTAGTTGCGGGCCTGGCTCTAACCTGAACCCTTTCTAACTTGTCAGTGTCTTTTCTCAAGTATAGGCTATCTGACTAGAGAGTGAACTTAGGGTAGGCCTACTCTATATCAAGAGGCCTAGGTCTAAGGCTAGGCTTAGAGTCAGAAACTGGTTCCTAATCTTGAAAGCCTTTACTAGCCAAGGCATAGACAAATAAATAAAATTAATAAATTCACCAGTCTGCACCATATTTAATATAAACATTAAGGGAGAACCGAGGAAGGTTTTAGTAACACATCTGCCACTCCCAGTTACCCACAAGGTTGCTTCAGAAGGCTTTTGCTGTGCAGCGGACGTTCTAGTATATATATATTCGGGTGATTTGTTTAAACATTTAGCACTTTATAAGGTTTGTATTTTTTATTTCTTTTAGTGAAATAAAAGCATTAAATTTTTATTGTACCTTTTCTGTACATGGGAAATTAGTCCCCTAGTGCAAAACATGTTCAATGTTCATTGTCCTCTCAGCTCACGATGCTAACATTATACTTTCGACGGAAGAGTCACGTCCAACATAAGCACACCGGACAAAAAATTAGTCACCCCTCTCAGAATGTACCTAATAACGTGTGACGGCGCCTCTGGCCTTGATAACCGCACGAATCCGGCGAGGCAGAGACTCTAAGAGGTTGTGCATGTACTGAACATCGATTTGCTGCCACTCGTTCATCAGCCGGTCCCGAAGTTCCGCCAGAGTCCGTGGGTGTCTATTCCTGCGCTTCACTTTCTGTTTCCAGCCTGAACAACACCTTCGACGCATTCAGGATTAAAGGCTTCATTGGACCTGCGATGTACTCGTCGCCTCCCATCATTGGAAAACAACACAAAACGGGACTCATCGGACCAAATTACACGTTTCCAATCTGCCGCAGTCCAGTTTTTGTGCCTCTGAGCCCATTTATAACGTGCCAATTTGTGACTTGCTGTTAACAGCGGCCTCTTCCGTGGTACCCTGCTCCAGATGTCTATCGCATGCAGTTCTCGTCGCAATGTCTGTTCGGAAATTGGTCGCTGGAGAACCTCATTGGTTTCTTGGAGCAATTGTTCTCTGGTTTGAAAACGATTTGCAGTTACTAGACGAGAAACATGGCGGCGGCCCCTATTGTCGAGATTGTTTTCCGGCCACAGTTACGCCGTCGATTGTCAGTTGATTGCGAACTACACCACTCTTTGTAAACTCGCTGGACAGTACGCGTTGACACACCAACAAATTGGGCTACTTCAGACATTTTGTGTCCGTGGGCTCTGCCAAACACGATGGCTCCTTTTTGCCACTGAGTAACGTCTGCCTCACGACCCATTTTGCAGACTATATCCAACACACACTTTGTTCTTCACCACCTCACGAAACAGATCTGATCCGGTGTGCTACGTCACCGCTACTTGTCACTTACTAATGCTACATCAGCGCCCTCTGTGTGACCTTGAACTTCCTACTATCGGTTCTATTAGGGGTGACTAATTTTTTGTCCGGTGTGCTTATTTCCTGCACTTTATAATAAAGGAATATCATGGCCACCAACATCACCAGAGCTACACTCCTGTGACTTATCTGTGTGGTTATTTAAACGATAATGTTTAAACATAATCCACCCACAATAGAAGAATTGAAAGCATCAACTGAACAAAAAATTTCTCAGCAGATTTCAACAGATACTCTGTCTAGAGTACTTCAAAATTTTGTTGTTTGTGTGGAAAGAGTTAATGAGCTGAGAGGACATCACATAGAGCATTAGGGTGTGTGAATTTTAGCAAAGTCAACAATTCAAAAACTACTAATGCTCAAATGATGTCATATTATCTAGCAAACTTAGAAATATCTTTATTGTTGTTTAAAAAAGCCATTTACCTACTTATATTTGACCATAAAGGTTTGAAATATAACCTAAATATGACTTTAGCATCGTATATCAATGTGCCATTGATATGTGTGGTCAACTTTGGTTATTTTTGGTGTGCAGTATGGTTTCTAAGTTTCACATAGTCACAAATGCTGGAGTTTTGATTGTGAATGCATGTGTTTTCCCTCCTTTTCGACAATTTTGATTACTTCGCAATGTAAATATTGTGTAATTCAAATTATTCGAAATGTTATGTGTGACCCAAACTTTCTGTATATTTTGATATGATAGATATATGAAATTGTCATTACTTTGAATAATTAAGTTTTGTACCTATAACAACACAACCTTTTATCTGAGCTTGTAGGAAGATATTAAGAATTTCAATTAACTTAATTTTATGTAATCATAATCAGTAGGCCTATCCAAATTTCAATGACATTTTTTTTGTTCACAGGTCCACAAGATGAGTCAGAAAGAAATCAGAACTCGAAGCAAATCAAGTTGTCACCTAAGTCATTTGGTGGGGACTGGGAGGGAACTTCCCCCTGCTGAGTTGCCCACAACCAGAGATCTGCTGAGGTATGGTTTGTTGAGGAGAGAGATGAGTGAGGAAGACAGGAGGAATTACCCAGTTAATGACCTGATTAACAACGGCATTGTTCCAGGGCTACTGGCTCAGTGGAGAAAGGCCAACGCTCTATTTACAGGACCTGTAATCAACACTGAGGTCAGGATCAGGGCTAAAGTGAAGGCACTGTGGGATGAGGCAGTGAAGGTGTCCATTGGCAATGTGAAGCTAGAGGCCAAAGATAAGTTCATGATGAAACTGGACAAATTGGTGGACATCATGACCTGTCACTGTGTGATCAGGAGCTGCAGCGAGCTTGGGTGCAACCCTGTCTGCAACAGTGAGGTTCACATTGACTGCAGCTGCAGGAGCGAGCAGAAGATACCAGTGCAGGAGCTTGCCTTCATTAAAGGTCAGAGAGAAAAGGTGGGAAGTGTGGGGGCACACCAGATGGGTCTAGCTGATCACCCTGAGACCAGGAGACAGGAAGCAGTGCTGCAGAGACAGGAGCAGAGAAGAAGGCCGAGGAGAAGAGGAGGAGGAAGGCAGAGGAGTCAGCCAAGAAAGAAGAGGAGTTGAGGGAGGAGTCACTGCTGGAGATGGAGTTGGAGGAGACTGGAGATATACTGGAGGAGGCAGGGAGGAGAGAGGAGGACGAAGACTTCATACCAGAGGTTGCGACAACTTCTTCCTTGCCTGTGGCTAAGAAGAAGAAATACAACACTGAAGATATCACCAACATAGCTCTGGCTAGCTTGAGACATCACACTGGGCTGAGAGAGAGTGCGGAGATTGCCACTGCTGCCTGGATTGATGCTGGTCTTATCACATAGTTTGACACAGCACTGGTGATTGACCACAACAAGGTGAGGAGGGCTCAGGAGAGACTGACTAAGGAGCTGGTCAAGAAGTTTGATGAAGAGATTAGGGAAAATAACATCACCTGTATCTTCTTTGGTGGGAAAAGAGAGGACACCAAAGTGATGATGGAAGTTGAGGGCAGTGACAGGCAGTTTCCTGGCCTCATTAACGAAGAACACTGCACAGTGTGCAATGAACCAGGTGGAAAATATTTGTGACATTTTGTACCAAAGGAAGCTGCAGAGGAGAGAAGTCATGCTGAGGTCATTGCTGATCATCTGGTGAACTGGCTAAGAGAGAGAGGAGCAGACCAGACCCTTTTGGCCATAGGAGGTGACAGTACTAATGTGAATACTAGCTGGGAGGGAGGAGTAATGCATTATGTGGAGGCCAAGCTTAGCAGGAAGTTGGTGTGGATTGTCTGTGACTTGCACAGTGGGGAGCTGAGTCTCAGACACCTGGTAACTGCACTGGATGGCAAGACATTGAGCAACAACAAGTGGTCTGGGCCCCTAGGGAAGATGTTAGACACTGCCACTGAGCTGGAGATCAACCCAAACTTCACGAGGATCACTGTTGGTCCTCCTCTACCCCATCTCAGTCAGGAGGTAGTCAAGGACCTCAGCACAGACCAATCATATGGCTACAGAATCATCACTGCCATCAGATCGGGAGAGGTACCCCAGAGTCTAGCTCTCCTGGAGATTGGGCCAGTCTGTCACAGTAGGTGACTCACCACGGCTCTAAGGTTCTGCAGATTGTGGATTTCCAAACATGGGCTGAAGGGTAGGAACCTGAAGAATCTGCGGATAATTGTAGAATTCATAGTGGGAGTCTACATGCCAAACTGGTTCAACATCAAGTTAAATCACAGCTGGGTGGAGGGTCCCAGGCATGTACTGTACCAGCTGGAGCTGCTCAGAAGTCAGAAGAAGGAGGTGATAGGAATAGTGATGCGCACAGTGAAGAGATCAGCCTGGTATGCACACTCTGAGGCTGTGCTCCAGGCCATGCTGTGCAGTGAGGTGGAGGAGGAGAGGAGGGAGGCAGTGAAGAGGATACTGGAAATCAGAGGTGAAGGAGATGAGGACACACAGGTATGAGACTGCAGTGTCAGACCCAGGAAGACTCCTGACATCAACCCAGATGCCACCACACTCTCGGAGCTTATTGACTGGAACTCTGGCGTGACTGACCCTCCTCTGACCTGCTTCCTCACCACTGCTGCAATCAAGGAGTTTCTGGATAGACCAGTGGAAGTTCCTGCATGGCCCTCACACACACAGTCAGTAGAGAGGTGTGTAAGGATGACAACTGAAGCAGCACAACATGTTTACTCACAAGAGAGGAGGGAGGCGTACATCAGTGGCCAGGTGGCCAGTAGGGAGCTCATGTCCAGGAACAAGAGCAAGGCAGACATGGCATCCTTGGCAAAGTTCAAGAAACCTATCTATATTTCTAAGTTTTAATATTGAAATACAATCAAAATGTCTTTAATTGTATGTAATGTATGTAAAATGTAGTTATATACAATAAAAAAAATACTTGCAAAAATTGCTGATTTTTCGTAAACTTCAACTTCAAATATAAGTAGCCTGGAGTGGTCAAATCTGGATTTTAAAGCCATATTTCGATTTAGCACATAAAAATGCATCATTTGGTCACTAGTAGTCTTTGAAAATCTAAAGATTTCACTTTGCTCCCTAAAATTGACACATCCTAATAGAGCATGTCTTGCAGTAGGGGACTAATTTCTCATATGTAGAGAAGGTACAGTACAGTAAAAATTTCATGCTTTTATTTCAATTAATAAAAAAAATACAAACCTTTTAAAGTGTCAGATATTTTTAAAAAAATCACCCAATATACAGGGTGTTTCACAACCGGTCTGTCATACTTTGGGGGTGATATCGAGTAAAAAAGTTAATACAACATCGGTGCTATTTCCAACCGTTGCGGAGCTATGGACGTTTTAAGGCGCACGGAAAAAAATAAACGAGTATTAATCTGATGTATTTATTGCTACATTTTATGAGACACATTATAAATGTTCAAAATGCCTGCCTCGGTTTTCAATGCACAGCCTTGCTCGTTCCAAACAAGAGTCCACTGCCGATTGAATCATTTCGGGGTGTTCTCGTATGTAAGCGGCGGCATCCATAATCCGACGCAAGAGTTCCTTTCTCGTTTGTACTTTGATCTTGTAGACCATCTCTTTCATAAAGTTCCCATAAAAAGAAATGTAACGAGGTTAGGTCCGGAGATCTCGGGGGGCCACGATATTGGACCAGCACGACCAATCCAACGATTCCGGTACCGTTGATTCAAATAATCCGTAACATGACCAAAATGTGGTGGCGCCCCATCGTGCTGAAAGAACATTCTGCGCCTTTTCTCCAAGGGCATGTCCTCCATCAAAAGCGGCAATTCGTTCGTCAGGAAGTTCAAATAAATATCAGCAGTTAATCGCTGTTCCAAAATGAACAGTTCAATCAGCTGATCTCCAATTACACCGCACCAAACATTTACCAAGAATCGATGATGTTGAAAGTTTCCTTCAACGATACCGTAGGGATTATCGGCAGACCACAAGTGGGAATTCCGTCTATTGTTAATTCCATCCCGAATGAATTGTGCTTCATCACTAAACCGTATGCGATTAAGAATTTGGCGATGCATAACCATCCACTGGAAAAATTTAACACGTTTATCGTAATCATCCAGTTGAAGAACTTGCACACGTTGCAAATAATAGGAATAGAAACCCTCATCATGTATGGTTCTCCATACACGCAATGCGGATTCACCAATTCGTCTAGAAATCCTTCGAACTCTGGTAGTTGGGCTACGTTGTACTAGGTCCAGTATGCTCTCCTCCACAGCAACGGGCCGTCGTGCTACATGTTCTTGGTTACGTGGAACAATTGTCCCTCTTTCTCTTAATCTCTGGTGTGTGTCACTAAACACTTGCCTGTTCGGTATTCGGCGTTTCGGAAAACGTCTTCGATATTCCCGACCTGCCGCTCTGCTGTAACCATCACAGAATCCATAAATGAAATGGATACATATCAGCGTATTCAGCGAGTGTGAACTGTTGATTCATTTTGATTGTTCACCTCAGCGCAACAGTGTCTCATACCACAGATCAGAACGAACTGAAAGAAAAAACTGAGGATTAGTAGTGGTAACTTCGTTAACCGAAATTACCACCAGTGCTGCCATCTATCGAATTACACACAAGTAGTGATTTATTGTTTGCACATCTTAAAACGTCCGTAGCTCCGCAATGGTTGGAAATAGCACCTATGTTGAATTAACTTTTTTACTCGATATCACCCCTTAAATCACCCCCCCCCCCCCCCCGAAAGTATGGCAGACCGGTTGTGAAACACCCTGTGTGTGTGTGTGTGTGTGTGTGTGTACACACATATATATATATATATATATATATATATATATATATACAGGGTGGGCCGTAAGTTTCCATACATAGGAAAAATAAACATTTTTTTATGGACAACCATTTTTATTTATATAATATGCTCTACATGGTTGCCATTGTTTTGAAAACACATTTCAATACGTGTTCCCCACTGTTGATGAACACGCATTAGCACAGTTGACGTTATGCTTGTAATGGCGTTGGTGATACGTTCCTTTAGATGATTTATGTCTCGTATCTTTTCCTGATACACCATGGCCTTCAAGTGCCCCCAAAGATAGAAATCAAGGGGGGTGAGATGTGGGGATCTGGGAGGCCACTCCACAGGACCACGCCGACCAATCCAAGCATCCGGAAACTGCTGCTGATCCAAATACCGACGCACGTGAAGACCATAATGAGGTGGAGCTCCATCTTGCTGGAAGTAAACTGGGAAGTTACCTTCCTCGTTTACCAGGGATGGGAAAATCTCTTCTTGCAACATGTTAAGATACCTTTCGACATTAAGATTTCCACTGACAAAAATTGGTCCAATAATTCTGTCACCCCATATCCCGGCCCACACCATCACTTTACCGGCACCTTGCATCTTCGTCGGACTCAGCCAGTTAGGGTTAGCATTACTCCAATAACGTATGTTTTGCCGATTAACCTCTCCATTGACGTAAAAATTTGCTTCATCAGTAAACAAGATCTTACGTCAAACGCATATTCTTAGGGTATCTGAAACATAAAAACAAACGTCTAATTTTTCCTATGTATGGAAACTTACGGCCCACCCTGTATATATATACACCTTGGTTAGCTTAGTTTTGCTTCCAACCGAATTGTTCATTCTGACGAAGGTCAAGCTTGTCACTCTACCTTAGACCTACAGTTTAACGTGGAATCCGAACCACGCCCCACCAGCAGCCCAGCGTCTCAACCACTAGGTTACCCAGGGTATATATATATATATATATATATATATATATTATATACACAGAGAGAGAGAGAGAGAAAGAGAACATACATAAAAGAATACAATTGTGTTATTTACAGAATTCTTAGTGGATGAATAATGTTAAAAACGATAACAAAATTTGGTCTGGGGAAAGGGAAAAAAAGGTTCCTCGACTTTTGATATGCGAATTATAGCACCGTTTGTTTGATATCGCTTGAAATTTTAATGAAGATAATAAAACCGACAGTTGTTTCTCTTTCATATAATGTGAGAACGTTCTTTTTCGTTGTTCCATATACGTTTAAAAAAAAACGGACTCTCTCATTAAGTGTACTTCCACTTTGGAAAAAAATTCGACTAAAAGTATAAATTCCGAAACGCATACAAAAAAAAAAAAAAAAATTACTGATCAGTTATGACTTGGTTTTTCTATTTGAAATTTATTAGGGTCACCCCAAAAAAGATAAAATATTACCAATTAGTAATTTCTTTATGCTTTCTAGAAGAACTTTTTTCGGAAACTGTACATCCAGAAAATATATATATATATTGTATTTCAGAAAATAGCCTACATGACACGTTTTTTGATTAATTAATTATTTATCTTTCTTTCGTGCTGCCTTGCTGTCTTATGTATTTCTGTCTGTTTGTCTGTATGTTCTGTCTGAGCTTCCATTATTTTTTTATTTGTCTTGTCTGCATATTTCATTGTGGGTAAAATACACAGGCCATAGGAAAATTTATTTCATGAAGTGGCCGATCATCTTATAATTTTATACACACCCACGCGCACCCACACCCACATATATAGGTTGAAAAGGCTTGTTTGTTCCTAGGGAACCTAAATCTCAAGCTGAAAGGGAATAAAACGCAGGCACAGACATTTTTTTACATCTCGTCAAACGTTTCGAAATTAACGTTTCATCATCAGTGAGTTATAACATTAAGAGACTTCAAAATCATCTTCAAAAACTTAACGATTTCGAAGTTTTTTTTTTAACAAAATGAAATCGAATTTGACTGATAACAACTCAGCTTTTAAACTTAATATTAGGGTATAACTCACTGATGATAAAACGTTAGTTTCGAAACTTTTCCCTGGAACGCTATTTATATACAGTTTTTGACTCATTCTTTATAAATGATTGTTTGAATCAATATATATATATAAAGAGAGAGAGAGAGAGAGAGAGAGAGAGAGAGAGAGAGAGCGAACTTCATGAACTTAGAAATGTATCAAATGATAAATCTTTTATTGCGAACGCATTTTGTCACGAAATTGTATATAATATAAAACGATTTGCTCAACTTTCTGTCCATGTTATAAGGGATATTTTCAATAATTTATTCAGATTACAGAACAAAGTTAGTAGACGATTTACGAAACTAGAATTAACTCACGAATTCGTGAGGATAATTTGCTTTTTCGTTTTTAATTTGGAACGTCACCGGGTATTACAGTCTGAAGGGCTCCCCCAAACATTCATAAAATGAGAAATTCATTGATACCTATTTTATCCGCCATTAAAATATGATACCCAAAAGTTTTTGGTTCCTATCATTGCCTCATTATATAAAATTGCATGGATATAATATAGTTGACATATTAATGCGTATTAGAGAATTTTTGGAACTATAAATTTATATTAAAGGCCGTATAATGACTGTTTTTTATGTTAAATCGTTGCCTACTGACATTTGGTTAAGTAAAACAGTTAATATATATAGTACTTTATGCTCTCAGTTATGCAACGACTCTGCCACCGTCTCTCGCTTTAAGAAAAATCAATCGATGGAAATACAAAATTTAGCAGTGAATATCATACTTATGTTTGACAGTAAATTCTATAAACAAGCCGATAGAGTGGTTATGTGGTTTCCCTTAGGATTTCCCTTTTGTGTGTGAGTGTGTGTGTGTGTGTGTGTGTGTGTTTTTTGGGACATAATGGTTGGTTGACTGTTTTCACACATTCAAATGGTTGGTTGACTGTTTCCACACATTCAAACTCTACTCTGTATGCTCTATCATGTTCTATCGCAGGTTCATTGATGAACTCTTTATACTGTTTAAATCTATTGATTCCATTCCATTTTCTAAATTATATTAATTCTAAAGCCGAAATTAATAATAGGTTCCCCTTTGAGGACGTTCTTATCACTAGAACCCCAACATGGCTACAAACTTCAATCTACTTTCATTGGCCTAACGACGCAATTCATGCCTTTTTTTTCCATTAAAATTTAAATGAAATCTGGTGTATACTTAAGTTAATAGCGTCCATAAAATCTTCTCGGATTACTTTACTGTTCAACTAGAACTTGGAATTTATTCTTAATCTCTTACAGAAGAATGGATATGCATTTAACTTAATTAATGTATCATTTAGCACTGCATTAAATAAATTAATCAGTCCTTCTGTTCTCCAGACTTACAAACCGTTCCTAGAACCACATAAAAAAATAACATAAATTTACCAAAACATCTGTGAAGGAATTTTCTGGTCAAATAATACTGAAAATGTATTTAAAATCATACAAAACTGAGCAAAATCTGTTAAATTTTAAAGATAGACTACCACTTAAGCTGAATTCAAGAGTCTACGAATATACGTGTGGTCACTGTATGAAGTCGTAGGACGGAAATATGGTACATCTCCTTACGTCTCGTATTTATGAACGTTTTAGGAAATGAATCCGTACAAATCCCCCTAAATTTAAGTAAAGCACCTTACTCCTTAATACGAGAACATTCATACCACTATCACCACCCCATGTCAGATTCAGACTTCAGAGGGTTAGTTGATAGCAGTCTAGTTCTTGATTTAGCCATTACAGTATATGGAATTACTCTTTATTATATACAGTATATATATGTATAATTATATATGTACAAACTAGATATAAATTGGAATGCATTATTTGCATAATTATCGTGTTTTCAGTAATTTGTTTTATATTTTATGTTGTCATTAGTTTTACTTTTGTATATTTAACCCTTCATTAGTCGCGTCGGGTGAGTATGACCCGACGCAATGTAAGAAACACTGTTATATCTTTCCACTCGACTAATGAAGGGTTAAGATTTTAAATCATATTATCCCAATCACTAAATTTTTTGTCAAATATTTTAAAAAGTTGGATCAATGAAAGAAAGCCACCCCCAGCCTTCTTTAGTTAGCTTTATAAGGCTAACTAACAAAAATATCACGACCTAACCTAACCAATTGTTAGGTCAACTGTACGCCCTTGACGATTGGTTAGGTTAGGTCCTTATATTTTCGTTAGTTAGCCTTTATTATAAAGCTAACTAAAGAAGGCTGGGGGTGGCTTTCTTTCATTGATCCAAAAAGTCTTGTAATTGCTAAATTTTGTTATTTTTGCATCAAATTTCTCTCACCGGTTCACTTTCCTTCATTTCTGAAGTAAATATATTAGTTTTGTAATATAAATGTATATAAATCGGTTTTTTTTTTTTCATTTTTTCATTTTTTTCATTTTTCATTTTGATTCATTAAACTGAAATGACGACGTATGATAGAATACTGCGCCACTTCAATTTTATTTACTTTTATTCATTATAACAACTTTCAAGTTCGTACATCTTTCCTTTATCACCGAAATTTTAATAAACATTTACAAATAATAAATTTTATCATTTCACCTGTTGACTATATCTGTAGTTTCCTGTAAAAAAGTATACTGATAATTGAGACAGGCATTTTACATTAAAAATACAAATATCCTTTAAAAAATATGAAAAAATATTCGAAATATACTCTGATTTTCAATTTTGCTTATCATGTTGGTAATTTTAATTAAGTTTCATTCATATTTAAATGTAATTCAATTTATAATTTTTTGGTATTGAGAATGAAATCAATAAGTCTCGAAGTGTGGACAACCACTAGCGAGACACTGTCTCGGGGTTACTACGTCGTAACCTACGATTGACGTACCTCATACGACAATGGACCCTTGGTAACAGCTTCCGTGGTGTTAACCTAAACCAGTGATACCACGTTCTCGGCGTACTGTTATTAACCATTATCAACAATGTAACATAAAACGAACAATAAACACTGATCTGGAACTCCAATTACGAATCCTTGGTCGTAATCTGCCACATGATGACGTCCCTGATTGTCACTTCACGATTTTCTGTCAGGCTACTTCGCGAGAAGTAACCTTCTTAATCAAGAATATCACGCCTTTATTAGGATAATCAGGAGCGCAGCCAGGATTTTGTAAAGGGGGGGCTCAAGCCAGCGATCGTTACCAGCAGCATTGATCTACACACACACACACACACACACACACACACAAATTCCCATGAACCATTCACAACTTAATTAATGGAATATGATAAAAACAATAAATAAATAAATAAACGAATGATACAAGCATCGACAAGGTATGTTTTCCCGCAACACCAAAGAGCACCTCCCTTCTTCGAATAAGAAACCCCCACTCTCTCGCCGCAACCTCTGGTATAAGTTCTTTCGAAGCAACGTCTTCCCAGTTGTTGCTTTGCGTCCGACTTCGTCCTCTTTATTTATTTTCCCATGAGCATCCTGTAACTGAAAGGAACTTAAAAACGGTAGTTTTAACAATTATAATTAAATACACCTACAGTATGTTAATGAGCAATTTATATTATTAAAATACTTCTAAGTTGGACTATTATCAGTTATAATTTTTAGTATTAAAGTATTTGATAAAAGTTATAATTGTTTCGCGCTTCATATCTATCGGAATTCTCACGGCCTTTTAACGTGAACCGTCATCATTGGGCCAGATTCGGGCGCGCCATGACGTCAGTGGGAGTACAGAAGCGCGATTGGCCGAAAGCAACTCTCATGACTCAAAATGGCTTAGGCGCAGGCGCACTATAGTACATAGTGCGCATGTTAAATTGATGCGCAGTCACGTGACTCCTTTGTACTGGAGGTGAGGCCCCCTTAGCTTTGTGCGAAATGCACAGTGGCTGCTGGATGAATTGACGTCAATATGCAAAATGGCCAAAATGTTTTCTAAATTTTTCTAAAATTTGAATAAATTTTAACCTCATATTCATGTATAAATAATTCTAACAATACCCAATTTTTTTCACTCCTAACACCATATTTGTAACTGTGCTAGCCTATTTGAATTCTACGCGCACGGAAATTGACGTCAAATGAAGTACCTAACTTTGCGCGCACTAGGAAATTGCCTCAAAATGTAGTTTATATTTTTTTATAGATACAAATCGTAAGCCTAAATCTATAATTTCTGGGCGTACATTATGAGATTTTTGTAATATGATAGGGAAGATGTTACATGCTCAACGGATGTTATTTGTTACTCTACCCCCCCCCCCCCCTCCGTTCCATCCATCCAGATCTTTTGCTCACGGTACGCCGATGCTTAGGGTACAGGAAAACTCTAGTTTTGTTCAAAAGATACGACCTTGAATTCCAGTGTCTAATTAAACATCTTCGAACAACATGCTCTGAGAACAATGCAGGAAGGCGGATGTTCCTGGCTTCAGCAGGCAGTGTACTTACCACATAGCTAAAATTGTGAAAGAATGATATTTGAAAGTCACTTTTCAACCTTGGAAAGGTCTGTTAACTCTTCTGACCTCAGTCCGACTGAGAACATATGAAAACTTTTGAAAGTGAAAGCCTCTGAAAAGAAACTAGAATACCACGAAGATCTTTGCTCTACTAAAAGACAACTTGGCAGTCAGAAATGACTGTAATTGTACCAAAACCTTATCATGTCTGTGCCGAACAGGAGTAAGGCAGTAATTAATGGGAAAGAAGGGTCCATTAAACGCGTAGTAAATATAATTCATTGAAACTTCCTTTGAGTTTATACGTTTTTAAACGAATGTAATTATTTCGTCTACGTTTTAATTAAGAGTTCGACTTAGGTTTCATCTCAGAATTACAAAATTTAGGTTGTCGTAGCTAGGCTAACCTTTGCGCGCTGCTTCTTGAGTAAATATTTCCTTCTTGTTCAATTAATGTTGAGTAAGGAACGTTATGTGTGGATGCAGCACGTTTATAACCTATTTCTCCATTCAATACTCTGCCCAGAGTTTATACATGTTTTCCTTCTACCAACTTTGTTTTGGGGTTTACGTTCATAGTTTCTCTTTTAATGAGTGAGTAGAAAAGCTTCTGCTATTAACCTAATGGGATATATATATATATATATATATATATATATAATAGTGAAACAGGAGTTCAAGTTCAGTTGTTACTAACTCCCTCGTAACTAAGGACGAACGTGACATCATCACTCATAATTTTCTTCAATTAAAGGAAACAAGGAAATTTATGTCCAAAGCTTTAGTATTTTTCACATTGTTTATTTTTATAAGTTAAAGAAGGAAATAAACAAATAAATAGGCAATTATAAGAACCTCATTGTTTCATACGAACTTCAATATAACTGAAATTATCATATTTTACTACATCTAAATCCTGCTAAACTGTAAAAGTAAAAGAAAGAAAATTGTATAATAAATGGAATGGATCGCCTGAAGATCTTCAGGGGCCCCCCAGCCTTCTTTAGTTAGCTTTATAAGGCTAACTAACGAAAATATCACGACCTAACCTAACCTATCGTCAAGGCGTACAGTTGACCTAACGATTGGTTAGGTTAGGTCGTGATATTTTCGTTAGTTAGCCTTATAAGGCTAACTAGAGAAGGCTGGGGGCCCTGAGCTTCAGGTGACCCGAAATTTGTTTTATATTTATTAACTGCCGAGAGAGAGAGAGAGAAATTCGTTTTTAAATCCTAGTTGGTATATTGTGTGTTAAAATCTATACTTGGCAAACCTGCGCCTCATTTTAAAACCAGATTTTCGCTAAAAGTTGTGATTGCAAGACGTATTGTGTTTTATAGTGTTCTATCATAGTGTTTTTATTTAAATTCCGCTAATTATAGTCTGCTTAGGACAACTTAACCTCTCTCTCTCTTTTCAATGTCATATTCATCTTAATTCGTCACGACCTTTAATCACCGTGGTTTAAAAGTTAAATTGAATAAAATCATATAAAATCTATTTTGTGATCCGGCTTCCCCTATGTTAGACCAAACCAGACACAAGCTAATTAATGCAGTCAATAAGCAGCAAAATCGTTCACTTTTTCATAAAAGCGCCAAATTTGGCACAGATGTTGCTTGACAAATATTATTTCATATAAGGATTGGTACCAAGAAAAATCTTAAGGTTAAAGTGGTGGAACCCTTGAAACAAGAAAAATTAAAAAGTTCGTCCTAGAATGTTTTTTCTAGAACTTAGGTACATTTTATATAATCTCCAAAACCCATTTAAATTATTCATGTCATGTTTGGGTCACTTGAAGTACATTAGGAATTAATATGGAAGATTTTTCTCCACGACAACAAACAGCATTAAAAATAATGTGAGGTCACTGAGGGGAGGAAACTTCACACTGTATGTGGAAGTGCTTGACCAGCTGGCACCATGGTTATTTGCCCTAGACCATATGCACTACTCCCGCTGGTTACCAGTACACATTCAAGATATGGTGAGCTTGAAAGAAATGTATCTTGGAGTGTTTGAAGAGTTTGAGAAGGCAATTTTGTTGTCCAGAGATCTAGCAACAATTTTTTTCTCATCGCACTTGACTAGTCTCATGAACAGCCTAACGAGTATGTGAAAGGGGAAGGAGGAGCAGTTGGGTTAACAGAAAATCCTTCAGCTCTTCGAAGGTGGATGCTAGCAGGGCCAGAGATGGCTACAGTTGTCTCAGAATTTGAGGAGTCCACAGATGATGACAGAGAGGTGTTAGCTAACAGACACCATGAACAGGTTTCACACCTGCAAGCATCACTTGTCAAAGATGTCATTGGCCGCAGCCTTTGAAGGGCTTGAAAACCCCTTCCTTGAGGTGAGTGATGAACTGATTGCACTTGACACCAAGAACATAATGTCTGTCAAAGTGATAGAGTCCATTTTGTGCTTGCTCTGGACAGTGCTGTGGACAAGAGCACTTAGTGCATGGTGTTAATCATATACAGTAGTATGTTATGACCAAAATTTGTGTTTGTTTTGTTAAACATACTATTTTATGACTGAAATGTGTATATTGTATTCTAAATTTTAAGTACCAACTTGAAGACAATGCTGCATTTGAAAAAGTTTATGTATTAATTCATGCTTTGACAAAAGTGGTTAGATGATTTACTATGTGTACTCTTAATGTCAAATAGACTATAGGGTGATTTGGTACCAGTTATAAATAAACTTACTTTGAACAGTAAATTCTCAACTCACGCCTGATTTTCCATTTCGCATAAATTGGTTATCCTCTTATTGTTAAGAATACCACCCCTAAACCTTGAGATTTTTCTTGGCACCCATCCTTGTACGAAAAAGTATACATCAAAATATATCTGTGCCAAATTTGGTGCTTTTATCAAAAAATGAACGATTTCACCAAAATTTGGAGCTTACGCGCTGGACTAAATCGAGTTCAATGCAGTTAAACGCTAGTCAAAATAGGAAGGCCATTAAAGTTTCCGATACAGTATAAGTTCGATATAACAAATATCATTATGATATAAGTAAACAAAAATCACATTAATACAATAAAAAAATCATCTATCTATAAGTAAAAAACTTTGCGCGGTTTTGAGCAGAGTAACAAATATCTCTTTCGCTCATTCGCCTGTTATGATTGGCTGATTCGCGTAAAGTGGGTGGGGCTAATATCTCTCGCTCAGTCGCCCGTTAGGGTCGGATCTATCAAGATGAGTGCCGTTAAAGATCACGAAGTGATCACAAGCCCTACCCGTAGGGTTAGGAGCCGAAGGCGCCGCTTGTTACCTTAAAAGAAACCACTGCAATTGCAGCCGGTTGCATCAAGCCGGGTTACTGTCAACTGTCAACTCGTACCCAAGATAATTCTTACCCACCAGAGTCAACTCGTACCCAATTTAAAGACAACTCGTACCTAATTAGGGGCAATAGTAGCGGTGGCTGTTATAGCACCTAACCTAACCTAATGATATGAAGAAAAGCAGATCACGACAGCACAGTTCTTAAGTTCCTGCATCAGTCTGTAAGATAATTTAAGAGTAAATTTGTGACGATAACATATTTGGGACGATAACATATGGACTTTATTTTAATACTGATATTTGTTTGACCTTTTGCATATGTAAATAAATTTTTTAAACATACCGATATTTGTTTCTGGGTACGAGTTGACCTGTTCCGGCGGGTACTGTCCAGCGTCCCATCACGCCAACACTTTTGCCTAAGCAATTACAAAAAATTTAAAAGCAAACCGACATTATTATTATGAATAATAAATAGATGTTACTGGACGAATTAATTGCGAGGCAAAAATATCATGATCATCCGGTTTTGTCTATCTGGTTGTGTTCAACAGCTTACAATGAAGATGAAACAATCCTCCGCTTCTAGTCTTAAATTCTAAAGCCAGTTTTAATACCTGTTTTAAGAATTGAAATAGTGGACTGTATTTTTATGGAGTCACAAAGTACAAAAAAAAAAGAAGCTTCCTAGGTGTCCTCTCGGAAAAATAAAAATCCTATAAATAAGATCGCCCGCGTTTATAACCGAAAATTTTGTGCTTTCTCTTTTCACAAATGTTTCAAGTTTATGCGTGATACTAAATGATCATCTGTCAATTGCATATAATCAGGCCCTCTCAGAGGTCCAGAGAGGCCCAGGCCACTTCCAGCTTTTGAGGCCCATAGCTAAACCCAATTATTACTTTCACTGCAAAACATTATATTCAAACCTGAAAGTTTCTAAATTTGAGGCCCCCCTTAAGCTTGAGGCCCAGGCCAAATGGCCCTCCTAGCCCCCCATCTGATAGGCCCTGCATATAATCATCGAAAGTTGCCAATACTCGCTTCGAAAAAAGGTACGTACCTGGTCTTGGCTCACTATCCAGTTCTACCTCGAAGATCTAAATCAAACAATAAATTTAATGACATTAAGTATATACATTTAAGGATATTTCGCAAAAGATTTGATTTGTAGCTCTGAGGATCCAGATACCAAACAAATTTAATACCAACTGTTAAAATCAATATTCAGTTATCAGTGAATAATTTATATTTACATAATTGTAAAATTTAATCCTTATTGAAAGATTGGCAGATGGAAATGTCTTAAAAGCAGAGAATATGAATTACGGTAATTAATTCATGAAATAATGCTTTTGCATTTTTTACATAAATTTAGTGTACGATCTAAATGCCTATTTAAGTAATATACGAGACTCATCTTTTCATTAGACTTTGATTGCTCTGTGTTTTTCGTGTAATTAACGTGCAATGTTATGTTTCAAACGCATGCAAGTGGAAAGTTGAAACTAATAATGGTTTATATATTACTTGGGTTCCCAGTTTTTTCCCAACTTCTTCAAAAGCGTTTCTTCAACCGTGTGTGTATAATACGACTTTCTATGACTTGCCATGTGAAAAATTTAATCACAAATAGTCGACCCCATTTGTCTTGATTCAGAGGTTTCTTGAGATATACGACGGATGAACATAGGCCGTGTGTACATAGGAACACATAGAATCTATGTCTGCAGAAAGTCATTCATGTAAGTTTACATTTGTGTAGGTTCAGTTATGGTTTGCAGCCACAGACTGCGGAGCCGCACTCGTCTTAAGGGATGTTTTTAAGTCCTTCCAATTAGACGAAATGAGAGCTTTAAAGGTTGTCTCGATGAGGTCGCTGAGGAAAGTCGCTTTATTGCGAGTGACGTCATTATGGGACGCTGCCTCCGAGTCCGCTAATTGACGGCGTTCCTTCTAATTGCGTCAGAAAGTCACGACGCACACATACATTTGGAAGTTGTACACGTGGTCAGAATCCGTTAGGCGAAGTCCGTTTTGGAGGAAATATTTTTGGTAAATCTCCATTTGAGATGAAAGGAAAAAACTAGAAAGAAATGTAATCATAAATTAATTAATTTCGGTACTCATTTGTTTTAATGAACGCAGGACAAATTTTGAAGGAATTTACATGCTTTAACAGGTCCTTAAGGATAAGTAAACTTTATCAGCACGTATATCTTTAAAACTACACACACACACACACACCCACACAAGTGTGTATATACAGGGTGATTCAAAAGTCAGGTTACATAGGGATATACTGTATTATGTAATAATACAGGGGAATAGTCACATCACATGTTCGATATGGCCACCGTTAACGGCAATGCACTTGTGCAGCCAGCTAGGAATATCACATCAATGCGCTCCTCCTTCGATAACATCTCGTAACTCATTTACCTGCAAAGAAACAGAAAAGCCCTATGTAACCCGACTTTTGAATCACCCTGTATATATATATATATATATATATATATATATGATGAAAACTCGCAAGGAAAAAGAAGAAATTATTCCAAAACCTTTTGTGTATTCAGTGACGAGGTGTATTGCTGAATACATGAAAAGCCTTGGAATATTTTTTTCTTTTTCCTTGTGGCTTTGCATCATTCATTCATTTCACGCGTTTAAGTGTGAAATTCATCCCATATATATTACACACGCACGTCTTAATGGTGTGGTGGTTCGATACCCAGAGATGGCAGGCGGCGCTCAGTTCACCCAGCTGTTTATCCTTCCATACACAAAAAAAATTGGTTAGTAGATAAATGGTACCCTGGGTAACTTAGTGGTTAAGATGCTAGGCTGCTAATCGGGAGGTTGTGAGATCGAATCCGAGCGAGGACTTTGTAATTGCGAGGATTTTGTAATTTCTGACCACCCATGGATGTTCGTGGTTCATATTCTACATTAAATTGTAGGTCAAAGGTAGGGCAACAAGCTTGACCTTTGTCAGAATGAACAATTTGGGAGTAAAGCAAAATCAAAACCAAGATATATATATATATATATCGTAAAGAACGACGCTTGTATAGGAGATATTCCGCGCAAGACGAGAAAGAGAAAACAACAAATGAAAAAATGAAGTACCACCTGGGAATCGAACCCGGGATCTTCCGATTGCCGGTCAGACGCGATACCACTACACCATGGTCTTCACTCTTCCAAATGCCGTAATTCCTCTACATACTCGCAGAAACCAATGCCCCAAGGGGGCACCTCCCGCATGCCGTAACATTATATACATTCAACTGCAAAGAACACGCAGTATAAATAACGTAAAGAACGACGCTTGTATAGGAGATATTCCGCGCAAGACGAGAAAGAGAAAAACAACAAATGAAAAAATGAAGTACCACCTGGGAATCGAACCGGGATCTTCCGATTGCCGGTCAGACGCGATACCACTACACCATGGTCTTCACTCTTCCAAATGCCGTAATTCCTCTACATACTCGCAGAAACCAATGCCCCAAGGGGGCACCTCCCGCATGCCGTAACATTATATACATTCAATGCAAAGAACACGCAGTATAAATAACGTAAAGAACGACGCTTGTATAGGAGATATTCCGCGCAAGACGAGAAAGAGAAAACAACAAATGAAAAAATGAAGTACCACTGGGAATCGAACCCGGGATCTTCCGATTGCCGGTCAGACGCGATACCACTACACCATGGTCTTCACTCTTCCAAATGCCGTAATTCCTCTACATACTCGCAGAAACCAATGCCCCAAGGGGGCACCTCCCGCATGCCGTAACATTATATACATTCAACTGCAAAGAACACGCAGTATAAATAACGTAAAGAACGACGCTTGTATAGGAGATATTCCGCGCAAGACGAGAAAGAGAAAACAACAAATGAAAAAATGAAGTACCACCTGGGAATCGAACCCGGGATCTTCCGATTGCCGGTCAGACGCGATACCACTACACCATGGTCTTCACTCTTCCAAATGCCGTAATTCCTCTACATACTCGCAGAAACCAATGCCCCAAGGGGGCACCTCCCGCATGCCGTAACATTATATACATTCAACTGCAAAGAACACGCAGTATAAATAACGTAAAGAACGACGCTTGTATAGGAGATATTCCGCGCAAGACGAGAAAGAGAAAACAACAAATGAAAAAATGAAGTACCACCTGGGAATCGGAAGATCCCGGGTTCGATTCCCAGTGGTACTTCATTTTTCATGTTGTTTTCTCTTTTCGTCTTGCGCGGAATATCTCCTATACAAGCGTCGTTCTTTACGTTATTTATACTGCGTGTTCTTTGCAGTTGAATGTATATATATATATATATATATTCTTGTTGCCTTTAGATACATTTATTTTTATATTTATTTTAATTTTATATCTTCTTTATTCGTTATGGTCCATCATCTCTTGAGAGAAATGTTGCCATAAAATGATCCAATAATTACTGCAACATTTTTTGGCAAATTGCTTGGAAAATGATTATGGGGAAGTTTACATCGTGTGTGTATATATATATATATATATATATATATAAACTACACGAAAATAAAATAATACAAATACTTTTTTCAAGTTAATAATTAGCTTTGCGTGTAAAGTGTCTGTCAGACAAAAAAATTCTGACTTTGTTACATCTAAATAACATTATTGTAATTTATTTATTTATTGTATTGCACGAACCATGCCAAGATTTCATATTTAAAATATATGGTAACTACTGCAAACGAATTTTCTCAACTGGATCACACAAGCATACGTATAGCTAGCTGGCTGTGTAACTGCATGGGTATTTGTGCACACAGAGGAGGGTTAAGTATGATCTGGTGACCTTCAGAGCTCTCAGCTCATCCCGCCCATTAATTCACTTCCTGCGATGCATCCTGCGCTTATTTGTTCGCCCTAGTTCTCCCTTTCAGAGAGTGTTGCAGACAATGCAAGACGCTTTGCATATTCGCATGTGAAGTTTACTTCGGGTTTCACACTTATGCGATAACTCTTATATTCAATAAAATTATAAATAAAGCATATAGATCAATTTACAGTGGCGCTGATCTGTCACCACATTTATGATAGTTTCAAGAACTTGACCAATATATGGTTTGGTGGTAAGATAATTTAACTGCAACTATATTGTTTAATATAAAATTTGTTGGTTATGAGTACGAAATTCAGTCATATCATTTTTATGGATTATTTTTATTGTTTACTTTACAATCAAGAATCAAGATTCAGGATGGATTATAACCATTTCAAGTTCTTGGTTCATCTTAAGGATCACCCGAAGATCAGGGCCCCCAGCCTTCTTTAGTTAGCCTTATAAGGCTAACTAACGAAAATATCACGACCTAACCTAACCAATAGTTAGGTCTTCGGGTGATCCCGTCTTAATTCGAGAATATACCTACACGCGTATACGGAATGGTCAGAAAGTTCCTTTGCAGTGACATTACAGCATATCTGTATGTTGCCCTTGTTTTTCATGCAAAGGGGCTTTGTGGCCACCCTGTAGAGATGAAAGCCCGTATAAAAAACTTATATTTAATGAACTCAAACTACATTTATTAATATAAAGATAACCAACTTTTCGAGCCTTAAAATTTCGGGGAATAAAATTTGGGTTAAGTTAAAATTAAGACTTTGAGAGCGTTTGTTATTAAGTTATTATTAGGAAATCTAGGATCACCTGAAGATCAGGGCCCCCAGCCTTCGTTAGTTAGCCTTATAAGGCTAACTAACGAAAATATCACGACTTAACCTAACCAATCGTTAGGTCAACTGTACAGTGTACACCCTTGACGATTGGTTAGGTTAAGTCGTGATATTTTCGGTAGTTAAAGAAGGTTGGGGGCCCTGAGCTTCAGGTGATCCGGAATCTATCAGATATTAATTAAATAATTCTAAAAATATGATTCTAAATTAAGAGTCAGACCTTATCACTTCAAGTAATCAATACATGTAATGACACAAATCCACTTATTTATTATTGATATAAAAGACAATTGGTTAAATGCCAACTGCAGTAACATTAACGTTTCACATACGTTTATTTGAATACCACTGTTATTACGTGGTTTGTAATCTAATAGCCTGTATTACTGAACTAACATTTATACTTTGGTCTATGGTCTGTTACCTAATTAAAGAACATTAAATGGTGTGACATTAGCTATAAACAACAACTCTATTCTTGGCAATAATATGCTTATAATCCGTAGCTTCCTTTTAATAAATAACACAGACTGTTTCATTTGCTTTAAGCTTTACACTTAAAGTCGTTAAAATTAACTTATTTTAAACTTTAATACATTATTTACTAGAATTTATTACTAAATTTGTACTGGAGTAAGTTATTTATCATTGCTTCTTATTTATTCTCTCTCTCTCTCTCTCTCTCTCTCTCTCTCTCTCTCTCTCTCTCTCACCGATTTATTGGTTACTGTTGTAAGTTCTTCAAAGCTTAAATGCAAGGATTATTTGGTTTATTCTCAGAGCTACAAAAAGTTGAATTTCTCCGGTTACGCAATCTAATTGGCGTAAACGGTGTTAATGAACAAAATTTTATTATATAACATGACACTTAACCCTTATTTCATAACCATGGGAAATTATATCAAGGGTATGTTTTATTCAGGTAAAACATACCCTGATAAGCCTTCTGATATGTACAAAAGGTTAAAAATTGAAAGGGTTAAAATATGTACAAACTCAGAATATAAATTTACATGGTTGATAGAACCCAGAGGAGAGAGTGAGCTAAAAACCGAATATTAGAGGTTCTTAGTATTGTTGGAGAGTGAAATGTTTATATCTTTTCATTTAACCTTTGAAGAGCTACGTCGTGGCTACGTCGTAATACCATTAGATCAGGTTAGGTTAAGCGATGTTAAGTCTGCTCAGTAGTGAATGTTTGACCGTCCTTCGCGTTCAGATGATGTAGCGACTAGCGACCCGTGGTTTGGAGCCCGCGTAAAACTGGTTGACCCTCTCCGTTGCATGACCTTTGCCGTTACGAAAGAGGTTAAACAACCCCAAAACATTATTATTATTAACCTTCGGAAGTTAATCCTGATTTATCGCTTTGGTGCACAGGATTTCGAAATATGACAAATTGCAGTGCCAATGGCGGATATTAGAAGCCAATAACTAAGGAATATATAAGACTATATAATCCTGAATCATTCTGGAGTAAAATAGGGCAGAACAATATATACTGCACATATATAATGAATTTCACAATTACATATATATATATATATATATATATATATATATATATATATATATATATATATATATATATGAATGACAATGTGTTCCAAAAGTTACACGAGCCTAAATTTAAAAATTCATTATTTTTTTTTAATATTAAGCATACTGCAACTAGTCAGACCTTTACTTTAAGTATAATTTTTCTTCTGTTTTGGAGTGGTATACATGGCATTTCCCATACTTTGATCTGTCTCATATTTTAGCAATAATTAGACGAAGTCGCTAACAAAAATCTGGGAAAAGCCGGTGGGAGACGATAGAGCGTGTAGCATTGTATACTTACCGCTGGAGCCAAAACTGATTTTAAAAGTGTTTAAAAGTTACAGTCCTGAAAAGTGTTGAATATCGAAGTCAAGAGTATGTGCCGGAAGTGTCCACTACTCCTTTTTTTATGCAGAAAGGACGGCATGTCTGTACTTCATGTCTTTGGATGTATGCCCTCACTCGCATGCATTTATATCCACTTTGGGAACTTTTTGGGTGAACTTGTAATATGCGCACGTCGTCGAAGAGAAATTTCATCGCCACTCTGATAATTTTATCTAATCTGACCTAATTTAACGAAATGTTGTTAACCCGGTAGTAGTAGGGATCGGTCAGTAACTTGGCAAGAGGTTTGTGTTTTAGGATTGCCAAAATGGCCACTTCAGGGTATGCTGGCACTATACGAAGGTTTATGTTCTGTGGCAACAATGAAAAGTCTCATCTCCTGCCATTATTTTTTAAATTTTTTACCATGACATCGTTAAAAGGAAAATAATATAGAATAGAAGCGTGGCGAATCTTGATTCGGCTGAACAGCTGTGCACTGAGTTTGCTAAATGTTCGGCTAAACAGCCAAATCCATATTAAAAAAATAAATTCAATAAAGAAATCCACAAACGGTTTATTAAAATGATAAAAATATTAATAACAATATAAGTATTAAGGACATAGATAAAGCCAAACGTGGGCAAACAGGCAGAATACTAAATTTTCATCGAATGTTTGGTACACAACTACGAGTAATATTAGGTAGTGAACTATCCTATACAACGAAAGTTGCTATAGTGCAGTATAACATTGCAAACCCTTAAACAGAAAAGAGAAATGGGAGAAACTATTTTAAAAATTAATTTGGAACATGGGCAAACCTCGCCCTCTATCACAATCCTCAAGAAACACTCTTGGACTATACTCCTCTACACGTATCCATGGCAACCGTTGCCATGAGTACACCATTTTTACCTACCTTGTTCTTATTTTCTATAATATAATTTTATTATTTATTTATTGTCTAGTTTTATTTCATTACTGATTACCTTTCCTGCCTCATTATTATTATTAATATATATATATTTACAATGTCGTTGTTGACCTTCGTTATCCCAACGCGTACTGCGAAGTTCCGGAATTAGTCCGGTGTGCTTGGCGCGGTGGTCATGCAGGAGATGATCCTGAATCATCTCCGACGCGTAGTATTATAAGGTAGTGTACTCGTAGTGTAGTGTACTTGTAGGAATAACTTTAGTTTTCGACCAAAATAAACACAGCTACAAAGATTGAGATGCCTTTCCCAGCTTTATAATTCATACATGACTTAAAATCGTGGTTCGGACCCCACCTAAAGCTGTAGGTCCCCTCCGTTGTATGACCTTAGATGTTGTAAAGTAGGTTAAACAACCCCGTCAAACAATATATATATATATATATATATATACAGGGTGTCCCATAAGTCCAGTCTCATAGGAAAATTTATTTTCAATTAAATTTACAAAAATAATACATTAGAACTAAAACGAATGTTCAAATTGATGTCTTGTTTTGGGACCTTTCTTTTTTTTGTTGCAGGTAGAATAACACGCAGTGGCTAATATGAAAGTGAGTTACACTCCTGAGGAAAAGGCCTCCGCCTTTTCCATATTAGCTATTGCGCGTTATTCTACCCGCAGCGAAAAAAAGGTCCCAAAACAAGACATCAATTTGGACATTTTTTTAGTTATAATTTATTACTTTCATAACTGTAATTGAAAATAAATTTTCCTATGAGACCGGACTTATGGGACACCCTGTATAGAGATAGATAGACAGACAAATAGATAGTTTATAATGCTTTATATTAGTTTATATTTTCATATTTACTGCTTTAGCTAATTTTACACACGACCTTTTACATCGATTCACATAAGCAATAAAACAAGCTTCAGTATAAAGTAGGTCTATATATATATATATAATATATATATATATATATATATATATATACAGGGTGTCTCAAAAGTCGCGCACCATTGGCTAATATAGATTCATTCACTTTATTAATTATTTTAAGATAGCTTTTTGATTATTTATACATACCATTCATTTTTTAACATTATCGAACATATATTGTAATTAAACATCACTTCTAAATTATTTCGACTCGTAAACCTCGTAAGTCTGAATTAAAGCCTATGGTGCGCGACTTTTGAGACACCCTGTATATATACAGTATATATATATATATATATATATATATTTGTTGAAAATTAGTTTATTTCTTAGTGAATTTACTTTCATTTATGTTCTCCGCATTCGTTTCTATTGATTTACATTTTACACTGATTTACTTCGTTAGCTGCTTCATAGGTAGCTTGGAAACGAGACAAGAACGTAAAGCACGGAGACATTTTAAACGAACGAGGAGGAGGGATTTTGGAATAACGACAGTTTTTAATCGTTTAACTGATTTATGTAGTTTTAAAGTATAATGAAGGAGAGAGGCGGACTGAGATACGCTGTTGCACTTTAATGAAAAAAAGAGAGAGAAAAATATTTATATAATTTGTTTAAAACTACATTTTAATGACAAATGCAGGAAGCAACGCCCTCATCTATAACATGCCAGGAGCATACTGAAATGTTTAATATCGTAGACCCGAAGACTACCCACCCCCATCCCCCCCTTAGCCCCTTCGATTGATTAATTCTTTTTTCTCGATCTATTTTACATAGAATACTTTTGTTCCATTTGAAATAGACATTATTTAATTTTATATTAAATTCAACACATTGTAATATATATATATATATATATATATATGGGCTACGTCGTGGCCGATGTCGTAACACCGCTTCCCGGAGATCAGCGAAGTTAAGCGACTTTGGGTCTGGGTAGTAGTTGGATGGGAGACCGTCCTCTGCTCCCAGATTATATAGCGACCCGTGGTTCGGATCCAACGTAAAGCTGTAGGTCCCCTCCGTCATATGACCTTCGATGTTGCGAAGGAGGTTAAACAACCCCAATTAATATATATTTTTTATTACAATATTAGAGGCGGGGCCACCAGCTTGACCTCCGTGTGAAGAGAGACCAACGCACGAAATAACATAACGTTCATAAGGTGTGTATATATGTATATATATATATATATATATATGGGATGAATTTCACAATTAAACACGTGAAATGAATGAATGATGCAAACCCACAAGGAAAAAGAAAAATGATTCCAAGGCCTTTCGTGTATTCAGAAGTACACCTCGTCATTCCCTGACGAGGTGTACTTCTGAATACACGAAAGGCCTTGGAATCATTTTTCTTTTCCCTTGTGAGTTTTTTAAAAAATATGACACTTTAAAAAGTTCTAAAAATTTTTATTAACTGAATGAAGTAAAAGAATTAATTTTCTGGTGCAAAACATACTTTATTTATATGATGTCCTCTCAGCTCATTAACTCTTTGCACACGAACAACAAAATTTTGCAGTACTCTGGACAGAGTATCTGTTGAAATCTGAGAAAGTTCCTGTCCAATTAATGTTTTTAATTCTTTTATTGGGTGTAAATTCCATTTAAATACTATATTTTAAATAACTTCACAGAAAAAGTCACGTGAGTTTAGATCTGGTGATGTTGGTAGCCATGATATTCCTTTATTATAAAGTGCAGGAAATCTGTTGGACAGGACTCTTCCGTCGTAAGTATTGTGAGTTGAGAGGACATCATGTAAGTGCATGGTTTGCACTAGAGGACTAATTCTCCATGTGTAGAGTGGAGAAGGTACAGTAAAAATTATATGCTTCTATTTCACTTAATACAAAATACAAACCTTTTAAAGTGCCAGATGTTTAAACAAATCACCCGAATATATATATATATATATATATATATACACACACAGACAACCCTTTTAAAGTGTCGGATTTTTAAAGAAATCACCCGATATGTGTGTGTGTGTGTGTGTGTGTGTGTGTGTGACCGACAAACGTACATTTATATATATGTGTAGGCAAAATAGGAAAAAGAGGAAATTTATATTTCGCAGCTCTTCCATAAGCCTCAGTAACGGCTATAGGACACTTCTGTTGCGGGAGGGAACAAATTTTTGTGGAATAGCATCGTCAAGATTTAGGAATAGCTCGGTTAAAGTTTTTTTCACCTCCTAAGATATATTACAAATAAATTGTAGCTTGAACGAAGCAAGAACATTTTCATTTAATTTCATCACTTCGCAGGTTCTCCATCTTTCTTTCACCTTCATGTGTGTGTGTGTGCGTATAGGCAACTGGGCATAAGTAAAGTCGAGTGTGTGATAATTCACAATTGTAGTGGGTAATTGTTTTAGTGAGATAACACTTTTGCTCTTTCGGAATATTGAAAAATTTATATTAAAAAATCTAAAAACTTTTTTGGTGTCAGAAAAAATGTATTTGCCTTAATTTGGTTAAGTTATATCAGTTTAGGTTATGATTAGCTTAGGTTAGTTAGGTTAATTAGTCCTTAAATATACAGGGTATCCATAAAGTCACGTATCGTAGGAAAATACATTTATTTTGTTTATTTATTTATTTTATTTTATTTATTTGTTCGAAATGATTCCCACCAATCTCAAAACATGTTTGTGAACGAAAAAGCAGGTTTCTTTGAATGTTCCTCAACATATTTGGCCTGATAGAGACATAAATAAATAGACATTGTTTATGTTCCTATGGTACGTGACTTTATGGACACCCTGTATGTCATAAAAATAGTCAGTTCAAGACAAAAATAATCGGAGTTGAAAAGTTTCATATTTTACACAGAATATTATTCCGCCCATACGCCCATTTCAGGATACGAGCAGCTCGCAGCAGTATTGGCGAGTAAATATATTAATAGGATCGTTGGTACTAACCAAGGCCTCCGTACATGGCTCATCACCACTGAAAGCAATCATGTTCCGCGTTATCATAATTCAAAGAATATCAAAATCCGCATCCAGTGTTTTATGCAAATCTCATTAGTTTGTATTGCAGACACTTCTAGTTATTATCAGTCCCAGTGCATGATTCTTCAGGAGTAAGATGTACCATTAGACTGTATTTTCTCCCCAAGGCGACACAAATATATTTGTTTTTAATCAGAATCGCATTTAAATCACCTCAGGCTTGCTCTACACAAATTGGACCAAAAGCCAAAAGTATGTTAAAGTATGTTAAAATCGTTATAACTGTAATATTTATATGTTATCAGATTTCATAAGGGTGAAGTTATATATCTCAGAATTCCACTCTCCAACGCAGCTCTCTCCATCATCCAATCACACCATTATAGATCTCTCTCTCTCTCTCTCTCTCTCTCTCTCTCTCTCTCTCCATATAATATATATATATATATATATATATATATATATATATATATATATAATATATATATATATATTTCCTTTCAACCTTTCAGGTGTTCCGCACGATAATTCCTTATTTCACGGAGATCAGGCATGTTGCCCCTCCTCTTGAGGTGGCTTAGTGAAGTAGAGTGTTGGTTTCTTGCGCTTTCCACTTCACATAACCAGGTACTTCCTGCTCATCTGTAATTGTTCTGAGCTATATATATAAATACACATCAGTGATGTAGTCTTGAGTCTTGACCACTATGGCCGAAACCGAGACCTAAGCACCTGAGACCGAGACCGAGAGCAGAAGAAAGGTCTTGAGACAGGTCTCGAGACCGTATGCAATTTTTGCACGTATTCACTATTATGCAATGCCTAATTTTTAAGCTCTGTCTTTCACATTCAAGAATAAAGATTCTAAAGAGGTTATCAAATGACAATTGCAAAATTTACTCATAATTTATTCACAAATTCATAGTTTGTAAAATTTTTCAGCAGTTAACTCCCTACTTAAAACAAGATGAGTGTTCTTATATATATTAACGATTTAGATGTTGGCCTAGTCAGTACAGTTTCAAAGTTTGCGGATGACACGAAGCTGGGTGGTAGGGCGATTAATGACGAAGACAGAGGTAAAATCCAGGAAGATCTGAATAAAATCGTTGATTGGTAAGTCAAATGGCAAATGAGATTTAACGTGGATAAGTGCAAAATTTTCCATATAGGTTCGCGTAACGGTAATTTTGCGTATAGTATGTCAGGGAAAGATTTAACAAGCGTAGAGCAGGAAAAAGATTTAGGAGTTATAGTCACTGGTGATTTAAAAGTAGCGAAACAAAGTACAGCAGCGGTCAATAAGGCGAACAAAGTGTTAGGTTTTATAGCTCGAAATTTTGAGTACAAATCGCGCGATATTATAGTTCCTCTTTATAAATCATTAGTTAGACCCCATTTGGAGAACGCAGTCCAATTTTGGAATCCGCATATGCGCAAAGATATAGACAAAATCGAAAGAGTTCAAAGACGAGCAACTAAGATGATTCCGTCGCTTAGGTCAAAGTCGTACGAGGATAGGCTTAAGGAGTTAAAATTGACAACACTCGAGACTAGGAGGCTAAGGGGTGATCTAATCCAGGTTTTCAAAATTATGAATGGGTTCGATAACGTAGATAGAGATAGCTTTTTCGAAATAGCTCAGTATAATAGGACTAGAAATAACGGGTGTAAGTTGACAAGTAGAAGGTTCGAGACAACAGTTGCAAAAACTTTTTTACGCATAGAATAGTTAATAGCTGGAATAGTTTGCCGGTAGAAGTAATTAGTAGCACGTCCATAAACATGTTTAAAAATCGATTAGACGCATATGTTGATAGATTGGGTATAGTTTAACGTAGTAAAATTAAAACTTTGTGGTGATAGATCCCACAGCTCAACACAAGTGTTGTGGGATATAGGGAGGCAGCATCTTGGGTTAGGGGATACTCTCTGTCCTTACACACCCCATTTAAAGAGATTCCTCTGCCGAGCGGTGCCCCCCATAGTACTGTGAGGTATTGAAAAACTCATGATCTTCACATGCCCCACAAACACCTTTAAATGGGAGACCCAAAATGGGTGCACACACATTTCTACATTACTGTACAGTCTTTTCAGCCACACCTACACTTTTCCTCCTAATGTATATGGTTGTAAATTTTGACTTGGTCCGCAATCGATATGGACCGTGACTTATTTTTCGTTGGCAAGGTACTAGTATTGTCGGATACCGTAATGAAATTGACTGGATTCTTTGGATCTGATATATTTGCATGTCGGCTATAAATAGATATAGAGTGTAACATATTTGTGGATAGTAGTCTATTATGACTTAATCCTCTGGATACAGAGATTCTATCTTTAGTTTTAAATCGATAATTAATTAGTTTTAAATTGATAATTATTTAGTTTTGTAAAAATTGGTCGTTGCCAATGTACAGGCAGTTTTTGCATAAATTTCTTATGTTCTTGTGGTTCGGAACCCACGTAAAGTTGTAGGTCCCCTCCGCCACCACGGAGGACATACACAATACACAATTACGAACACAGTTAGGTAGACCAGCCATGAGTGGATCCTAGGGTCTTTGTTGGTCTGAAACATTATAACATTATAACATTATAACATTTGAAGAACATCACAATGATGTAGTTGAGGCCAATATGGCCGAGACCTCAGCGAACGAGACCGAGACTGAGACCGAGACCAGTCTCGAGTCCTACATCACTGATATATATATATAATATATATATATATATATATATATATATATATATATATATATATATATATATATATATATACACTGCGTTTGCACGTATTAAGCAGATTACATTTTCTCCAATGTTTTCAAAAGTTTTTCCCCGATTTCAATGAAATTTGTCGCAAATAATCACTATATGTAGCAGCATTGATGGTATTCATTTCGATAAACTATTTTGCTAATTAAAATAATTATCTCATTTTATTGAAAAATATGTAAAATATTGTGTTCCGAATTATTAAGCAAGTATTCTATTTACGCATCTAAATGGTGAAAATGGGTAAGAAGAAGGATTTAACACTAACTGAGAAAAGAAAAATAGTCAAGTTACTCGCTGAAAATATAAAATCTATTGAAATTGCGAAGCAGTTTGGCAGAGCTTATCGAACTGTAAACAGGTTTGTAGCAGAGGATGCCAAACTGAGGCAGCGAAGTGACAAAGGAGCTATAAGAAAAGTGACAAGGCGGCAGATATCTGTAATCAAGCGCAAACTGCAAAGCATCCATTGTCATTAAGTAAAGAGATTTTTGAGCAGGCTGGCATACATAATGTACCAAGAACATCTCGATGTGGAATCCTCCAAACAATTGGCAAGACGTGTAAACCTACGATTCAGTCACCATTAACACCCAGGTACAAGAAGCAGCGTGTTGAATGGGCGCGTCAGTACGGGAAAACAGATTTTAATACTGTATTGTTAACTGATGAATGAAGAGCAACCCTTGAGGGATCTGATGGTTGGTCAAGAAGATGGATTGCTAAGGGTCAATCTCTACCATGGAATGAGGTTTTCTTTTAGAAAGTTTGTGTAAGACTGGGCATTCATTTTTACACCATCAGGCACTCTGTATGGGACAGCTACTTCATTGCCTATCAAGCCTGCCCAAAACATTTCCCTACCTCCACCTTGTTGGCGTCTTAATCTCGATGGTAGAAATTGGCTCTCAGCAATCCATCTTCTTGACCAAACATCAAGTCCCTCAAGGGTTGCTTTTCATTCATCGGTGAACAATACAGTATTAAAATCTGTTTTCACGTACTGACGCGCCCATTCAACACGCTGCTTCTTGTACTTGAGTGTTAATGGTGACTGAACCGTAGGTTTACACGTCTTGCCAATTGTTTGGAGGATTCCATATCGAGATGTTCTTGGTACATTATGTATGCCAGCCTGCTCAAAAACCTCTTTACTTGAGGACAATGGATGCTTTGCAATTTGCGCTTGATTACAGATATCTGCCGCCTTGTCACTTTTCTTATAGCTCCTTTATCACTTCGCTGCCTCAGTTTGGTACCCTCCGCTACAAACTTGTTTACAGTTCGATAACCTCTGCCAAATTGCTTCGCAATTTCAATAGATTTTATATTTTCAGCGAGTAACTTGACTATTTTTCTTTTCTCAGTTAATGTTAAATCCTTCTTCTTACCCATTTTCACCATTTAGATCCGTAAATAGAATACTTGCTTAATAATTCGGAACACAATATTTTACATATTTTTCAATAAAATGAGATAATTATTTTAATTAGTAAAATATTTTGTCCAAATGAATACCATCAATGCTGCTATATATAGTGATTATTTGCTACAAATTCCATTGAAATCGGGGAAAAACCTTTGAAAACATTGGAGAAAATGTAATCTGCTTAATAAGTGCAAACGCAGTGTATATATATATACAGGGCGTCCCAAAAAAATGTATACACACTTTAACAGCTGATAGCTCAATTGATGTTTCTTTCTTTCCAAGTTAAACCCATTAGAATTAATAATGGCAGTCAGACTAAGCTTTGAACAAAGGAAATTCATTCTAAAATGCTACTGGAAGTGTGAAAACGCAGTTGAAGTGCAAAGACAGTTTAGGAGGGAGTTTCAAACAGATCCACCAACGCGACTTACCATCACTCGAATTAGAGATAAGTTTGAAGCCGATGGAACTGTTCAGAATGTCCACAAGAAGCGTTCCGGAAGACCACGGACATCGACAAGCCCCACAAAGCAAGAAAGAGTACTGGAAACGTATCACCAAAGTCCAAGAAAATCTGTGCGGCAAGCGAGTCGTGAGGTAGGAATTTCAGAATCGTCTGTCCAACGCATTTTGAAGCGCTGTCAATGGAAAAGTTAAATTCCAAGATTAGTCCATGCTATTAATGAAGATGATCCGGAACGAAGAGTGGAGTATTGCGAGTGGTACTTGGCACGATGTGGATGTGGACTGGACGAAGGGGTTCGTAGAATACCCTCCGCGTTCACCAGACCTCACACCACTAGACTTTTTTTATGGGGATACTTAAAAGACAAAGTCTACGCTATAAAACCTGCAACAGTCGCTGAATTGAGAGCAGCCATTGAACGAGAATGCACACAAATACCAAACGAAATGTTTCGTGATGTTTGCGATTCCATTGCTTCGCGTTATCAGCAGTGCCTGGACCAGAACGGACGTCAGTTTGAAACAGGCGTTGACAAAACAATTAAATAATGTCTGTAGATTCTATTACATTTTGAAAATGAAATGTATTTTAATAAACACTGCCTTTATAATTATTTAAAGTGTGTATACATTTTTTTGGAACGCCCTGTATATATATATATATACACTGACCGTACATGAAACAAGGAACTCTTTCCCAGAAGAGTTCCTTGTTCCATGCACGGTCTGTGAGTACCATAAAAAACCTCAGGGAACCATTCTGAGTTCATTCCCATATATATATATATATATTCATATATATATATATATATATATATATATATATATATATATACACACAGTTTACATAATTTATCACCAATTTTAACGTATATATTCAAAACGAAATACGGTTGGCATTCGAGAAAGTTTGAAACAAAGCAGGAAAAAGGTCATAAAACGCAAAGGTCAGAAAACCCTCGAAATACCCTCGACCATCGAAAGGAAAGAAACAGAAATAAAAATAAAAATAAATAAAGAATTTGTGTGGGTATTTCTTCTTAAGCTAATTAAGGAATATCATGGATATGGGTCCAAATTCTCACTTAATCTGTAATTTGTGCAATTTAGTAACAACGGAAAACCTAGCGATTAGATGTGATTTCTGCCAACGATTAAACGACTTTAACTGCATGAATTGGAATGATCGGGAAATAACTCTTGTCTCGAACGCGAAACACGTCGTGGGGATCAAATTTCTATGTGGCGCATGTACACAGACTTCTTTCGCGGTCTTTAAAGAAATGGAGATAGCAGACTCGAAAGTTACAAAAAAGAATGAAATAATGGGGACACATGGTCCGAAATGGTCCCAACGAAAAACAGGGTGGATGAGAGAGAAGACGAAATAACGATAACAGCATAATAACGAACAACAATTTAATAACAAATAACGATATAAACAATAATACGGAAGGAAGACATAGATGAAAGGAAAGAAATAAGTAAAAGTGGCGAAGTAGACAAACGGTCCAACGAGCGAAATGATAAAAAGATAACTAAAAACGTAGAAAATAAACAGCCAAAGAAAAATAATGATAATGCCAAAATAAGAACTTGAAAATAATAAGAAAGAAGCAGAAGCGTAGAAAATATCGTATGCAAATACTACGCGAAAGGAAACTGCAGATATCGGGATGGGCAATGCATATATGCACATCCCACATTATGCAAAATGCATTACACAAGTGGATACTGCAAGTTTGATAAGAAATGCATGTTCCACCATCTTACGGTCTGCAACACTTATGAAAGATATGGGAGTTGCAAATACGAAAAAAAATGCCGATACCACCACCCTCAAAGGAACGCAACGAGGGAACAGAAAAAACGAACATCAAAGAAGAGTGGAATTTTTTAGACGCAGCCAACACATTTCAGCTGCTAAATACTCTCCAGCAATTACAAAACCAGCTGACAAATATAAAGAAATCCGAGAGCCGGACAGAAGGTACGAACAAAGGCACTTCATGCGTTATCGGGACAACAGGTACCGACAAAGATAAAAAGAGGTAAATTCTCGGAGGACCACAAGGCAACGAAACCGGCACCCCCATTGGAAAACAAACGGAACCACCTGTATGCGAAAAAGAAAGAGAAAAAATAAAAATAATCCTAGCCAACATACAGGGCCTTAAATCAAACCATCCACGAACAAAGTTGCATACCTGAAAGGACTCATGCAAGAAGCCGGAGCAGACTTTGCATGCCTCACGGAAACTCATCTAAAGGACTGCCAGGCGAACTGTGAAAATTGTGAGTCCTGTATTGACAAAAAAAAATACAAATTGACAACTATAACATCCTCCGAGCCGACAGAACAGTGAGACGTAAAGGAGGATGTGCTATTTACACACGCGAAAGGCACATAGCAGAAATGGCTATAAGTACCTCAAACAACTACGTAGAATGTGTAGCAGCAAAAATTGAAAAATTAAATATGGTACTAATTGTAATGTACAGACCCCCAAACACGCCAACCTCAAAATTTTCAGATTCCATTACAGAGGTAAGAAACTTAGTAAAAGATCTACACTCTCCAACCCCAAATATTTTTCTCTGTGGTGATTTTAATTTCCCATTCATGAAATATAAAAGGATAGGAAAAAATATATGTATCACCAGGACAAGGGGGGCACACGAGAAGACCAGGAGCAGGTAAAAATGCTACTAGCTTTAGCTGATGAATTTATGTTAACGCAAGAAATAACAGAAAACACAAGAAAAAACAACTGCCTAGATTTGGTATTCACAAACAACAGTAATCTAATTGATAATGTAGAAATATCCCCAACTATGATATCAGACCACAATATCATTGAAATAACAACTAATATAAAGGCAACAGGAAAGGAAAGAACACGCACAACAGAAAGAAGCAAATTCGAAATTTTTAATTTTCACTCCAAAGCTATAAACTGGGAAGATGTGACATCCAGCATGGAAGTAATAGATTGGAAAACCATTTTCGAGGCCAAGACAACGGAAGAGATGCTAATGACGTTAGAGGAGAAGACGTTAGAAATTGTGGAAAAACATGTCCCAAAGATACAACAAAGAGGAAAGAGAAGCAGGTTCGAAAGACAAAAGAGGGCATTGTTCCGAAAGAGAAAAAGAGTGACTGCAAAATTAAGTAATTGTAAAGATAACATCAGAAAAATATTAAATGATAAACTACAAAGTATCGATGTCGTCATACAGGAACAATCGAGAAGCATACAGAAAAAGAAGAAGACGACGCTATAGAAGCGATAAAGGCTAACTCAAAGTACTTCTATAATTTCGCAAAAAGAAAGTCGAAAAACCAAGCGACTATCGGACCTTTAAAAAATGAGAACAGTGATTTATCTGATGATCTAACAGAAGTATCTGAAATATTAAAAGCTCAGTATGAATCATCTTTCAGTATCCCAAAAACTGACAAATTGATATGCGATAGAAACGCGTTCTTTGAAGAAGAACCACAAGGGGAAAGTATAACGGATTTCGACTTTACGACGGATGATATTACACAAGCCATAGGGAAACTAAAAACACACTCAGCGGCAGGACCGGATAAATGGAATGCCACACTGATCAAAAACTGCAAGAATGCAATCGCTGAGCCCCTATACTGGATATGGAGACGATCATTACACGGGAGAAATACCGGGCATCCTGAAGAGCGCGAACATAGTCCCAATATATAAAGGAGGAGATCGATCCGAGGCCAAAAACTATAGGCCAGTGTCGCTTACATCTCATCTCACTAAAATATTTGAAAGAATAGTTAGACAGAAAATCTATGACTTTTTGGAAACTCAGAAAAAATTCAATGATAACCAACACGGGTTTCGGTCAGGCAGATCATGCCTATCACAACTAATGGAACACTACAACAACATTATTGATTCACTTGAAAGTAATGAAAACTATGATGTACTATACACAGACTTTGCTAAAGCGTTCGACAAGTGTGACCACGGAATCATAATACATAAACTGAAATATATGGGAATAACAGGAAAAGTAGGGAAATGGATATATAATTTCCTTAGTGAGCGGAGGCAAGTCGTTACAGTACAAGGAGTATCTTCATCAGAATCAGAGGTCCTCAGCTCAGTACCACAAGGAACAGTATTAGCTCCACTACTCTTCATAATCATGCTAACTGACATAGATGAGGACGTTACCAGAGACAGCACAGTAACATCCTTTGCGGATGACACAAAGATCAGTAGAAAAATAAGAAACCCAGAAGACATAGGATCTCTACAAACCGACATAAACAAATCTACAAGTGGACGAAGACAACAATATGAAGTTTAACACCGAGAAATTTCAGCTATTACGGTACGGAAAAAGAGAAGACCTAAAGTCCATGGAATATTATACCCCAAATGGACAGGAAATTCAGAGAAATTCCAGAGCAAAAGATTTAGGGGTTGTAATGACAGATGATGCGAAATTTGAAACACAAAATAAGATAGCAGTAAACAGAGCAAAGAGAATAACGGGTCAGATATTGAGAACCTTTAAACGAAGGGATAGGAATGTAATGATTCCTCTACTGAAAACCCTGATAATACCCAAATTGGAATACTGCTCGGTCCTAACATCCCCATATAAAAAAGAAGACATTAGACAGCTGGAGGGGATCCAAAGAAGCTTCACAGCCAAGATCAATGGGTGCAAAGAACTAAATTACTGGGAAAGGTTACGAGAACTAGACCTATATTCACTGGAAAGGAGAAGAGAGATACACCATTATTTACACTTGGAAAATAATGGAGAAACTAGTCCCTAATCTTACTCTGAATCCCATAACTCCCCAAACAACGGTGGAAAGTAGAAGCGGTAGACTGTGTCGTATTCCCAAATTGAAGGCGAGACAGGGAACATCCTTAACCCTGAAAGAAAATAGTTTTGTAGTGAGAGGACCAAAACTGTTTAATCAGTTGCCCAAAGACCTAAGAAACACGAAGGGAGTTGCAGTGGAAATCTTCAAAAGAAGACTAGACGCCTGGCTCAGAACAATCCCCGATGAGCCGGGCGTACCTGGCTATGTGAGGTGGAGAGCGCAAGAATCCAACTCACTACTTCACCAGGCCAACTCGAGAGGAGGGGCGACAAGCTTGACCTTCGCGAAATGAGAAATCATCGCGAACCTTTGTAAGGTTGTAAGGTAAGGTGTATATATATATATATATATATATATATATATTATATAATATTAGTGATGGATCGAGTGGTCGGTTTTTCACAACCGCGGTTGCGGTTGTCGAATTTTTTCCAACCGCGGTTGCGGTTGCGGTTATCATATACTAGGAAAAATGCGTAATTATTAACTGGATTTAGCCACTATAGTGCGATTCAGCCACACTTGGTACATAATATATACTAAATAGTATTTATTTAGTAAATACCTTATGTTGAACACAAGTTTTGCAATACACCGCTACCGCTATTTGTGTGTTGCAAAACTTGTGTTCAACATAAGGTATTTACTAAATAAATACTATTTAAATGAAGTATATTCTAAACTTATATAGCTATTATGAAAGAATAGGTCAAATTAATTAAAACCATATTTTGCACTAAGTGTTACCAGGATGAGGGACGAGGACCCATCGCACTGTTCATCCCACCTACCACTTTCCCCAGCCTCCACCCATTGGAAAGTTATGCATTATTATTCATTTGAAAAACTGATGTCAAACTTAATGACAGGCAGTGTGAATTTCAAGAATAATATTTTTGCTGCATTTTCACCTTTCAAGCGGCAACGCCTCTCATCGTACAACGTTCCCGCTCCACTGAAGAGCTGCTCGCTTGGAATGCTACTTGAAGGGCAAGCAAGATATGTTCTTGCAATACAGCCAAGTTCTTTGTATTTTAGTTCGTTATCTTTCCACCACTGAAGAGGATCATCGTCGGGAGCAATTCTTTTTTCTTTGTGATAGTTGTCTAGAAGAACCGCAACCGCACTTATGGAACGGCGGTTGCGGTTACGGTTGCGGTTGTGAATTTTTGTGCGGTTGTAGTGCGGTTGCAGTTGCGGTTATTCGATCCATCACTAATATATATATATATATATATATATATATATATATATATATATATATATATATGCCTCACCGGATACAGTTCATCCATTTTCAATAGCCAGTTACATATCTGTATGCGTTTGTATATTGATTAACGAGTCTCTCTGTCAGAATTATCTCTTTCAATCATACACTGACTGTCACACCAGTCCTCTTATCTAATTTTTTAACTTCACAATACTATTCATAACCTTCATTTCTTTTCAGTCCTTTTAATAAGAGTTCAAATGTAACATAGATAATTTAAGGCCTCATCAAGTGCGACTGAGGAGGGTGTATATTTCATTATTCCATTCATTTCTCTTTAAATTTTATTTCATTACAATATCTTACAAAACATTTTCTTTCTTATCAACTTATTTCCCCTTATCGTTATTTTGTTACTTATCTTTCGCTTCCAAGTGTGTTGTTTATTTCTACTCTCGACAACTTTTTCATTCTAAAAAAATACAGTGTGTGTGTGTGTGTGTGTGTGGTGTGTGTGTGTGTGTGTGACATCACATGGTTCAAATGTAATATGGATAATTTAACACACTGATATCAACACAATAACTCAACACACTAACTCGACAGACTGATAAAATAATCACAGCATTTAGAGCCACGCTACGTTCATACTTTTAACTCTATTATTATTAATATTATTATTATTATTATTATTATTATTATAATACTCAAAGTTAAAATAGAACTAAATTCATAATGTATACTGAGTTAACTTAAATGAAATACTCACTCAATGTTAATATTCGTTTATTATTCACTAAGTAACAGATACTAATTAATTTAAGAAGAATACGCGTTCAGGAATTTTCCATCAACCGAAGTGGTATCATTCATCTTTATGTCGACGTAAAACGTTATTAGAACGTTCCTTACCCTTTTTCCATTACTCGAACCTTCATATAAACATTTATATGAAACATAAATTGAAAATCATCTATTAGCGAAGTATTGCATTTCACCATTTTCTTTATCAAAATGGAACATAAAATCGCATCAGGCAGTCCATTCATCGTATACATGAGGTAGGTTATTCAAAAGAAAAATGCCTGGAGGCCGTTGTGGAAATTCGACTGCCCGGATTTGTCACGTAATTTCGCAAAGGGAAGGATACTTTGAACGTGCCTGCAAAAATAATCCCATCCTTCCACAATAATCGTGTGTGTGTATATATAGTGATTACAAAGGCTTTGTGCAACTTTAAACTTTTGATATAGGCCCTACACATGATAGAAACAAACTGTAAACGGTGTATGAAAGCATAATTATTGTATTGAAGTTTTTAACACACTACATTACAAACTTGTAGGCTTCAACATAACCGCCATCTTTCTCGATACATCGTTCAATCCGATTTTCCAAACACCTGAAAACATTCTCCAGTTGTGGCTGAGTGATATCATGAAGTGCATTTGTGATCCTGACGATAAGTTTATCCGCCACAATTGCTACATTTGGGGGACAAAGAGACATCACAAAGTCTGGCAACATAAAAGGGACTCTCTCTCTCTTTATATATATATATATATATATATATATATATTTTTTTTTTCATATATATATATATATATATATATATATATATATATAGGCCCAATGGGTTCAGTTCGAATAGCTGTGGCCTAGTCTTTGCAAAACCGCTGTTTTGACAAAATCGAGCAAAACTAACTGTCGACTCTGTTCAAGTTGTCTCTTCGCATTTTCCTTTCAGTATTAACAGAAGTCTTTGGTAGCTTTTATTCAGTTTGAACCTTTCGTCTTCGGGTATTAGTCAGTGTTAATTGAAGAAAGTGACTTCAAAGCTAATCACGAAATAATTTTTTTTCTCGAACTTATTAAACCTCGCGTAAAGTTATTTACAACATTTATTCTTTTCTCAAATAACTCAGCAACTTATTCAGAGACAATATTCATTCATTCATTTAAAGTGAAGTTAAATTTTCATACTTTTAATTCACGATTATCATTATTATTATTATTATTATTATTATTATTAGTATTATTATTAGTAGTAGTAGTAAACAATGAGAGTGAAGATGTGAAAATATTCTACTGTCCATGTGAGGCTCATGCTAAAAATATTCCTTTCCGCGAGGGAATATATAATCTTTCTCCATACATTTGTGTAGAAATGTCGTTTGTCCAGCGAGCGACTTCGTTCTCCGAGGCTTTCAAGATAGAAATATTCGCTAAAGCGAAGCGTCTTTTTTACTTTTATTTCAACGAAGGCAGGACCGTGATACGGTGATTACATCGTGGCTGAATGTGTTAATTAGTCTTCTGAAGGGTTTGTTGCTCGCTTTCTTAATTTATTCGTCTGGGGGAAAGACTGGGGGGAAAGACTAAATGGATAAACGGACGATCGGGTCTTCATGTAATTGGTTCACAGGAGTCGATTTCGTCCTGTTCCAAGTTTGTCTAGTTTCGAATAAAAAGTAAATATTTTGGAAGTGGAGTTACACTGAATATTTACCTGCAGAAATGTAACATTGTAAATGATTTTTCTACAGAATTTGCATTTAAAACATTAATTATAAAGGGCCGAGCAACTTATTTTTATTTATTTTTGTATGTAAAAATTACGTTAATCCTGGAAGGTACGCAATAAACCCCCTCCCTACTACCCAATAAATTAAAGTTCCTATACATTTTTATTAATTTTGAAGCCCAAAAATGACTGCTTCCAAACCGGTGACGGAAGGCCTTCTTTCTCTATACAGGGTGAGTCCAAAGTCTGGACACAGAGGAACAATGTTTTTTTCAATGTAAATATATATATACATATATTTGCATTGAAAAAGCATAGTTCCTATGTTTCCAGACTTTTGACTTACCTTGTATATACATTTTCTTTAATTTTGCATGTAAAACGTAGCCTACAGATAATATACTTGAAGGGGATGTTCACATCTTACGTAATGAAAAAATTATGGTTTCAGATCTTCCATTTTCCCCCCCTGTAACACTTGTAACAAATTACGAAACTCCCCCTATAATAATAGTATGCAAAACACTGAACTTTTAACCCCTTTCTTCGCATTTATCTCTTTAACTTATGATGGATGTTTTATTAAAAAACATGAAAGAAAACAATTTTTAATTAAACTTTTATTTTCTATTGACGTTTACGAAATCTACTCTCAAAGGCTGGACGTGAAAGTTTTCGCATCTGTAATGATGAATACCGATTTGAAATCATTAACTGCCTCTCCACCCAAAGAGTCTGTCGTTTCTTTTCCGAGAGCATCATTTTGAGTCATCATCAACTTTATCTCTTTAGGTTGCAGTCACTCTGGTCGTATGAGAAGGGTTTTGGCTAGGCTGTCTTTACGAGCTTCTGATTTGCATCAATTTGTATGCGCTGCTAATGACTCTGATTGGCGTGACGAATGTGGGAATATATTTTGCAGAATGAACCAAGAAGTGGTGGGCGGCAGAGGTCTTAGTGGTATCTGAAATATAGCAGTGCGAACAAGAAAAGATCTGTAATTTTTAATTTAAAAATATATATTACTCTTTTACGAATCCCTAAATTTTATCATATTTCGAAAAACTCAAGTACTAAAATGTCTAACATCAAAATAAAATTCACTTGATTCATTCTGACCTTCTCGTGGCAGAACAAAGAAAACAATATACAATGTTCCTATTGGTTTAGTAGGAAGGGATGGTGCTCGAAGGTCGGGCAAATGTTGAACTATAACTGGAGTTGGAAATAAAAAACGTTCTCTCGATATTGTTTTCGAATGAGATCGACATTCTTTGCAGCATGAAGATTTGTAACATCTTATAATGTGAAGGAAATGCTGCTAAAACTCTCTAAGACTCTGACATGAACACTTCCATTTAGCATCTTTTGCTTCTGGTATTATTGTAACTTTTCAAATGAGTGAAAAGATTAACCTATCGTATTGTGCTTAATTAAAATAACAAAATTATCAGTCATTTTGGTATGAAATTATTTGAAGAACTTATCTTTCTCCAAACTCAAGCAGCTATCCTTTCATATTCAAATTTGACAATTGCATTTGTTGGAATCCCATTTGAAGAAACATGCATACTTCATTAGTTTCTAATGGAAAACCACTTCTTCCTCATTTCTTATGCCGTTGTAGGTTTCCTCTTGCCTAAAATAAGCTTTCTTATAGTCTACAAATGAAAATTCACGAGTCACCTGAAGTGAAAATCTACAGCACCATTATGTCACGATTCACGAATAACCAGTAACTGTCAGAACAGAAAAAGGAAAAGACACCTAACAACACATGTGCCTCAGACCTGTGCCAGAGTTGTTAGATTTCATCGCTTTTGAGAAATTTAAATTTTCATAATTCAAAACACTTCATTTTCATTTTTTAAATTTTTTTATTGGAGTAATTAAAGAATTTGTGTTATGTAAAACTTCAGCAAACCACCCCCTCCTTCCATGAAACACTTCGTAACAGTCGCAAACTCTTTCCTTCCCCCAGGAAGCGTTAGAAATATGTGATCGGCCATTATACTTTCCTAAGACATAAAACTAAGAAATTAGAGAATTTACAGTTTCCCTTAATTAGATTTTTCACAGTACAAATTATTATGAGTTATACGGACGTGGAGTGTCAGAAAGGAAGACTATGAAGCCACTCCAGTCAATTTTCGAGACTTTACAATCGAGAGAAGAGATCATTAAAATTTTCTATTATCGTCTACAGACTCTACGTAATGATAATATGATTTTTAATGCATTATTACATTCGCTTTACGATTATAGGATTATATGGTGAAATAGGCATAAACAATCTCTTTATATTAAGAAAATGTCGTCAACAATCACTTATACAAATACAGAATGGAAAGTACAAGCAGTTTCTTTGCCGCAGTGACGTGCGGTAGGTATGTCCACAGGGTAACCGGTAGATGCAAATATATACAGTATATATGTATACAAGCATCATAACTTTATATTAGTTTTCGATTACTGTAGTAATATACTGACTTTTTGGAATTTGACTTTTAGCCGGGTCGGCGGCGCATGCCTAGCTTACCCTGTATGCACGCCCCTCATACAGTCATACACTCATACAGGGTGTATGATAAGTAACTCCCTATTTTAAAATTCGTATAACTTTCATCTTTCTTAATCAATTCTAATGAAACAAACTGTAAATTATTCAGTATTTATTGAGGTTTTCATCCACAAACATTCGTATGCACTTTACACTTCCACATATGCTCCTGCACTATCACAACATTTCCTTAGACGAACAGGTATGTTGCCCACTGCTGCTCGTAACATGCGTTCAGGAACATTGTTGAGAACATGGTTAATTCTTACCCCTAGCTCATCAAGATCTTTAGGTTTGTGGCGATAAACTTCTTCTTTAGCCCAACCTCACCGAAAGAACAAAGAAGTCACGAGGTGTTAGGTCTGGGCTGCGAGTAGGCCATTCATGCGCACCACGTCTTCCAATCCATCGTCCTGGAAATTTGTCATGCAGCCACGCCCGCACATCGTTAGAAAAATGAGGAGGTGCTCCGTCCTGCATGAAATGAAGATTATCAATGTTATTCCATTACGAAATCACTGGCCATACACGATTTTTCAACATTTGCAGGTATCTTTCAGCATTCACTGTGTTCCGAATGATAAAAGGTCCAACAATGGTTGTGGACAGTGTTGCCAGATCTACAGATATATCTGTAGATCTACAGATTTTATGAAGCAATTCAGATTTTCAGATTTTTTCAATAATTTATGCATAATCTACAGATTTTTAATCCAGCAAGCAATCATTATTATTTACTTCCAAAATTTACAACAAGGAAATATTAGGCCTACAGTCTCAATCAATAGGACACAAATGTTCTCGGTATTCAGTTTCAGAAGTCGAGTCGACTCGCTTCTGACTACGATATACATGCCGATTAAATCATTTAATCGGCGCTGATTGGTTGATATTCCCTCTACGTCATGGTAGCATGGAATGTTTTTGTTTTTGTTGAAAAAAATGATATTTATCGGTTTAAATCTAAAAAGGATTTTTTTTTGTTTCATTTATGTGTATGAATTAAAGAAGTATTCCGGTGTTCTTATAGTTATTACAGCAATAACCAAAAGGTATTTCCTTTGTCACAAAGTAACGGAATTCAATTTGTTTACTTTCATTTACTTTACTTTTTTTTTGTTAAAGTGCCATATTTATATAAGTTTATAAAAATAAACAAAATATTATACAAGATTTTATCATTGATAATACCTTAAGACAGTAAATTAAATAAAAATATGTAAAAATTATTATTTAGATAAATATTATAAATCTACAGATTTCTACAGATTTTTTAATCAGATTTATCAGATTTTTAAAAATTCCATCTGGCAACACTGGTTGTGGATGTCATACCACACCGAACCGTCAGCTTTGCCCAACAGAAAGCTCAATACAGAGAAACTCAATAAATACTGAATAATTTACAGTTTATTTCATTAAAATTGAGTAAGAAATAGAGAAATTAAACGAATTTTAAAATAAATAGGGAGTTACTTATCATACACCCTGTATATACACGAATAAAACACCAACGTTAAAAGTTAAACCGCCAAAACCCGCGAAACTTTAAGAGAGCAACTTCCCCCATCATTAGGCGGCAAAACTAAAACTAAACACAAAAAGTCATACTCAAAAAGATATATAATAAAACGTCATGCTTCAGGCAGCTCAAATTGAGGAGAATACCTGAAAAACAGGAGATTTTGAGAGCCAGAAATTGGTCGTAAGATCAAGTGGAAAAGTTTAAATATTATATTGAAATTATTAATATTTTTTATAATGAAAGATTAAGCAAGTTTTCGTTTGACGTTGTTCTTAATATTAAGGAGTAACTTGGGGTTATTAATATCAATGTTACGTTCTTTATATGAACGATGCCTATGTAAGGCGGAATTTTCGCCAGCTGTTTTTAAATTATATTTATGTTGGTAAAGGAGTATTTTACAGTCGATAGTTTCGCCGATGTAATTCTTACTTAGAACAGCCTTTGGATCAATGAAAGAAAGCCACCCCCAGCCTTCTTTAGTTAGCTTTATAAGGCTAACTAACGAAAATATCACGACCTAACCTAACCAGTCGTTAGGTCAACTGTACACCTTTGACGATTGGTTAGGGTAGGTCGTTATATTTTAGTTAGTTAGCCTTATAAAGCTAACTAAAGAAGGCTGGGGGGGTTGGCTTTCTTTCAGTGATCCCAGCCTTTGAATGAACTTTTATATATTCCAGAATTAAAAGGAGAGTTAGAGAATTGAATTTTATTTATTTATTTATTTTTTTTTTGTAAAAGACTGCAGGTAGAGCATGAAATCTGTGACACCATATTAAGGTAGGGGAAGGGCAACGGAACGTAATGACTGCATTTTTTAAAAGGGACTATCAAAACATCCCAAAAAGGCTTATTCTGGGTAGTATTGCTGTACAACTTTTTTTTCCAGGATCTTATCAATAAACTTAAGAGGATATCTCAATTTTGTGAAAGCATTCCTGATGTATTGGAATTAAGAATCCAGATAAGAGGGTCTACAGATCCTAACTAACGGCTCGTAACAACATTCCCATAAGAATGCCCTTTTTAGCGGATAGACTGTGGGAAGAAAACCAATAGACATAAATATTAGAATGAGTGGCTTTTCTATAAACACTGAAAATAGGTCTATCGTTAAAAATTGAAAAAGAAAGTTTGGTAAAATTTTACTACCCAGATAGTGTTCAGAGAGAGAGTCCATATAGGGCCCTAATTACCAACCTAACCTAACCTAATCAACCATAATTAACCTAACCTAGCTTAATCTAACCTTATCTAATCTAATTTAACATATTACCAAGCTGTTTTGCCAAAAGCTATTATTATTACTAACACTAATATGCCGATCTAACTTATAATGTTTTCTAGCTTAGTGTAGTTCAACCTACTTTACCACTACAACATAGCAATGTAACACTGAATCATGGCAAAAAAAAAAAAAATATATATATATATATATATATATATACAAATCTCGCAAATGAGGCGGGATGCTGCAGAAGGGTCGACCGTAGGTCGATCCTGAACCGTCGTTCGAACTCACCTAAAGTAACCTTAAGTAAGTAAGTATATATATATATATATATATATATATATACACACAATTTTGCATTGAACATGCTTCAAAATGATGAGTTTTTGAAATAAAACACATGCTAACATACACAGAAATAGACGTTAACTTCTTCGAACCTCAGCCTCAGTCAGTTATTCTGACATTAGAGAAAAGAACAGGAAAAGCTTACTTTAGATAAGTTATAACTTATGGTTAAGTTGGGAATGCAAGACTTTTCTTGGGGGGAAGCAGGTTGTTTAACCTCCTTCGTAACGACAAAGGTCGTATGACGGAGAAGATCTACAGCTTTACGTAGAATCCGAACCAGGGGTCGCTGCATTATCTGGACGAAGAGGAACAGCCACCCATCCAACGATAACCTAGACCCAGTATCACTTAAATTCAATGACGTAAGAGAAGTGGTGTTTTGACAATGACCATGACGTAGCTAGCCCACTGTAGCCCACACCCCACAGAAGTTCGGTGGCGCACTTTGCGTACGCGCGAGTCTATTCACGAGGAATATAAGAAATTTCCCTATCCACAAAAAAACTTTTGATTTGGTTATGCCCTCACTTGTATCGATTAAGGATGTTAAACGAAACAACCAAACATTGGTTGTGCCTCGTGACCTTCCACAATTTACGCAACATGTCTTCCCCTCCAAAACAGAAAGAAACATTGCAAATGCTAAAAGGAAATCCAAGAATTGTGAATTTAGCAAAACAAAACGGAAATAACCTTGTTTTTACGATCACGATACAAAAATGTTATATAAATATATAATATATATATATATATATATACAGGGTGGCGCAAAAGTCGCGCATCATAAGAATTTTCAGTGTTGATTATAATATATTATTATAATCAACCTTATATATAATCTTATATATGAATCGATACAGAATTTAAGTTCTGTACCGATTCATCAATTTCTTGTACCTGGTATTCCATACATTAAAACCAAACTCACCCTCTCGCCTATTGTTAATTTCGCAGCCATCCCCTACTTAGAAAAATATATATATATATTATAGTCAACACTGAAAATTCCTATGCTGTAAGGCTTTTGCGCCACCCTGTGTGTATATATATATATATATATATATATATATATACGCCTAGGTGGTGTAGTGATTAGCATCACTTACTACGAATCCACTGGCCCCGCGTTTGATTCCCGACGAAAGCAGACGGCACGCAGCTTACCCAGCTGTTCATACTTCCAAAAAAAATTGGTTGGTAGATAAATGGATCCCCTGGGTGGCCTAGTGGTTAAGACGCTGGACTGTTGATCGGGAGGTCATGAGATCGAGTCCGGGTCGTGTCCAGTCCGGGTCCTGGTTCGGATTCCACTTAAGCTGTAGGCCCAAGGTGGAGCAACAAGCTTGACCTTCATCAGAATAAACAATTCGGGCGGAAGCAAAACCAAGGTTAACCAAGGTATATAGTATATATATATGTGTGTGTGTGTGTGTGTGTGTGTGTGTGCTGTGTATGTGTGTGTGTTAAGAAAGTACATAATTTTAGGTGCGTTTTCAATATTTGAAAATGGATGAAAATGAATTTGAAATTAATTATTAATTAACTATTTTCTTTTTACGTTCGACAATTATTTCAGCGTTCCATTAATTAATGCTGTCATTTACCTGTCAAATAGTTCTTGTGTGTGTGTGTATATATATATATATATAACGTCTGCGGTTGTTTAATGTAGCTATTATACGAGGTGTTCAAAAGGAAAGGCAACCCATTAGAGAATGCATATATCATTGTAAACCTAACCTTTTTATTTTTTGGTTGCGTTTCTTTTTGAACACCCTGTATATATATCAGATATATGGGTAAATTGCCTCTATATCCCTTTATTTTGTCTCTTTACCTTATCAGCGAGAAATTCCTTTATCAGGAATTTTTTTTAAACTTTTACTCAAATTAAGATCCCTACGATTCAGCCCGATATATGGCAATTATTGAAACCGATGTACAATTGCGGCGGAAATTTTGTCGGCATCCTTATATGGCTATGTATGATATGTATGTATATGTCGAAAGCTCATTGGTGACGTTTTGGATGCTGATTGGTGGAAGATTTAGAGTCATAGGATTGGGTGAAAAATATAATTTTTTTTTTCACTAAGCCCTATCTTTCAATTTTACATATTATATACGAAATAATCTATACTATTAAAACTGTAAAGACGTGCGTGTGTATGTAATGCAAAAATTTGGGGATCACCTGAAGATCAGGGCCCCCAGCCTCAATTACCAAATGATATCTTCGTTAAACTAACGAAAATATCACGACTTAACCTAACCAATCATCAAGGGCGTACAGTTGACCTAACTGGGCATTCAATTTAATTTATTATTATATTTGGTACTGTAAAGCAAAAAACAAGAATACATGGGGCCCTGATCTTCAGGGGATCCAAATTTAGTTATAACAACTAAAAAAATAAAAATAATAATAGTTAAAATATTAATAGTTAAAATATTAATAGTTAAAATACTAAAATATGACTCAAAACGAAAAAATAAAGAATCAAAACAATTTGAAAGAATTAACTGGCGAAGTGAGCAAAAAGCTCTCTTTGAAGTTGTTAACAAAGCAACAGACCAAATTGCTAGAGGATTTTTTTTCTAGATGCTCCTGGTGTAACGGGGAAAACATTCTTGTTAAACCTATTACTCGCAAAGATACGGTCAAAAAATGAAATTGCTCTTGCCACAGCAAGCTCAAGACTTGCCGCAACACTACTGTCTGGTAGAAGAACAGCGCATTCACTGTTTAACATTCCCCTCAATGCGCATAACCAACAGAATTCATTCTGTTTCATTTCTAAAAACTCAGACAAAGCAACTCTTCTTAAGAATGTAAAATTGATAATTTGGGATGAAGGAACACTATGCCAAAAGTCAGCGTTTGAGACATCAAATAGAACACTAGTAGACATCACTGATAAAAACCGGGCAATGGGAGGAATAGTTATTGTTATTGCAAGAAATTTCAGACAAGTTTTGCCGGTTTTGAGGAGAGGCAGTAGAGCAGATATAGCGCAGGCGTGTATTAAAAAGTCTTACCTTTGGAAACATGCCAAGACACTTAGACTGAAAACAAACACGAGAGCCTACTTAAAAAAAGATAAAAACTGTACAGACTTTTCAAACACATTTCTTGAAATAGAAGAAGGAAGATACCCATATGACGACCGAAATGACAAAATAATTAGGTTAACCAATGCTATATGTGAAATGGTAAAAGACCTGACAGATCTCAAGCACAGTACTTACCCAGACTTACATCTTCATGAAGGTGACGATGAGTGGTTAAGCAAACGCTCAATTCTTATACCTTTGACTGAAAAAGCAAAAATGATTAATCTTGTTAATCATGAGCTTCTTCAAGAGCTACCAGTTGTGTTAGAGTTTATAAAACCATTAACAAAGTTGCTGATTGTAATGACAGCGTTATGCTATATCTACTAGTTTCTCAATAGCTTAGAAATATCAGGGCTTCCATCACATGAACTTGAATTAAAAGTAGGAATGCCTATTATGGCACTACGAGCAACAACAGATAAGGTGCAAAATAGAACAAGAATGATAGTTAATCAACTCCTCGAAAATGTAATTGAGGCTATCAATGCATCAGGAACCAATGCAGGTAGTAAGGTCTTAATACCTCAGATTCCTTTAATTTATAACAGACAGTCCTTATCCCTTTGTATTTTCAAGGCGCCAGTTTCCAATCAAATGTTGTTTTGCAATAACTATTAACAAAGCTCAAGGCCAAACTTTCAGTCGAGTCGATGTCTTCTTGCCAGCATCTGAGTCCACGAATGGACAATTTTATGTCAATCTATCCAGAGTGAGTTTAAGTAAAGATGCCTTTGTTTGTGCATCCAATAATACCACAAAGAATGTAGTGTATGAAGAGATTCTTCAGTAGCATGATTATTGCTCAGACCAAGCTTCTATTTTGTTCTGTAGATTTAATAAAACGTTATCAAGTACCAAAAAAATAATAATAAAAATAAAAAAAGAAATAAATAAAATTAGATGCTTACTTTCTTTGTTCTTACGTTGATTCACGTACTTGTTTTTGCCTTCCACGTGGTTGTTTGCTCTGATTTTGTCTACCCAAATGACGAGCGCTTTTTTCTTAAAAAACCCTCCATGTATGTAACCCTCGACGTCGTCATGGAGCTTTTTACCAATAGTCTACTGTAGAAAATGCTCGTGATGGACGGGCATATCAGCTAGTAAATATATGCTACAGGGAATCTGTGTAAATAGGGATTTAATGAAATCCCTAAAATGTTCAGGGATTTCATGTAAGGTTAAGTCGTGATATTTTTGTTAAACCTACAGGAAAATTATTGAATACCCAATTAGGTTAATTGAATGCCCGGTTAGGTCAACTATACGCCCTTGACGATTGGTTAGGTTAAGTCGTGATATTTTCATTAAAACTAACGAAAATTTCACGACTTAACCTTACATGAAATCCCTGAACGTTTTAGGGATTTCATGAAATCCCTAGTTACACAGATTCCCTATAACACATATAAATCGTTATGTTCTCTTAATAACTATTTTATTGAGTATGGAAAATGCATATTTGAAAAAAAAGTACCGTGTATATATACAGAAAAAATCACAGAATAACACGTGATCTTATTCATAAGCAAACAACCACAGGGAAAAAGGAAAAAGAAACACGAAATCCGAGCGCTTTCGTGATATATTCACATCTTCAGGGAAAAGAAGATGTGAATATATCACGAAAGCGCTCGGATTTCGTGTTTCTTTTTCCTTTTTCCCTGTGGTTGTTTGCTTATATATATATATATATATTATATATATACACACACCACGAATGTTTATGAAAACTTTATTATATATGAAGTGTGCGTTATTATAACTGCGCACGTGAAAGGAAACAGTAATCTGCGTTTCAGCAGGTTTGTTAAATACGTGGGTGTTGTGTTCGGCTTTCTTTACCAGGGTGACGTCCCTTCCCCGGTGATCCCCATCAGTGAAACTGATCCAGTCATCCATTACTCCGTTCGTACGTGGGTGTGACGAAGTTGCACTTTGTAAATACACAGACATTATTAATGCGCAATACGGGTTACACTTGATACGGTAGCGTGAGACCAGTGATGTCTTTCTTCGTATTAATTTTTTAACTTCAACCGAGGAACTAACATTGTTTATCGTTATAATTTGAAAACATACTTTTCTTTGTTATGAAAACACTTTTAAGTTTTTACCTTTAAACCACTAATATACCGAGATATTATGAAACATCGTTGTTTTATACTTTTAATCTTATGTTCATTCACAAGTTAAATTAACTTTATCCTTACGTTATACAGTTAATAAAGGGAATAGGTTTTGATCGGAATTCAAATAGGTTTAAGGAAATGAATAATATGACCTAGCGCGGGACAAGACTAACTCTAGGGCCTGAAGGAAAGATTCCTTCAAGTATATCCTTGGAGAGAATTGAATTTAATTTACTGGGCTAAGTTCATCTTGAAAGTGGGTCCCATTTCCCACGGGCAAGATGGGACTGTTAAAACAGAAAATGACAAGGGAATTTCTGATGGACTGATGTAGACTTGCTCTCTATGACAAACTCTTCTCCACTGACTCACTCTTTTCCGCTGCGTTCTCCCTTTTTTCCCATCCAGATTATAGTTTCCCATCAATAATTGCGTCAGACGGGATGCTTTTACAAATTTCTGTTGTATAAACCTGGAATTACGAAGAACTTTTAATATAGGTACTATTTTAGGAGTTTTTTAAAATTCCTATCTGTATTTTATCGTTTAATTAACTTATTTGACCTATTGGACAAGATTAAATTAATACATGATTGAACGAAACGGAGGTGGGCATCACGTGACTGCTATTCTTGTTTCCTATTTGTGGAACCTTTATTCATTCTATTACACGTATGAACGTGTTTAAACTTGTCTGGCTGGTCTCGTGCCAGAAGTCACGTAGTCAATTAAATTCATCTGAGGCCTATTTTCTAACTTTATAATCTATCTATTAAACCTAACTTATGTTTCTCATATATGTTACAAAAATAAAATCTATCATAAATCATATTAATTAACCCCCAATTTTGCAATCCCAACATGGGAAAAAAATAACTGGGGTGATTTGCCGATACCTTCCTCAGTAGCAAAGGCTACTTTCGTAGGTTTCGTACCTTTGTCACAGAAGATATGAAATCTCGAGTGATTAAGCTGGTACTAAAAAAATAAATAATAACTAACTAAATAAATAAATTTAAACGAAAACTGTTTGTGCCAATTTTCCTCTGTTTTGAAATTACTGTATAAATATCAGTCTCTTAAGCACATTTGGACCCAACTACTGTTTTTCCTCCAGGAGAAAAAGAGTTGATGTTATGTGTATTTCAGTAAATCTTGGATCAGCTCATTGATCAGCCGTTAACAAAACAAAAATCAATTTAAACAAGGATTAATGATTGGACCGACTGATCTGGCCTTTTAGTAGTCGATTAATCTTGACACTCTAGAGTGTGTGTATTATATATATATATTATATATATATAATATATATATATATATATATATATATATATATATGTAATAAGTATAAAATAGGTATATTAAACTTCAATGAAGTATAGTTTTTATGTTGAATATGTAAAAGAATTTTCTTATAGTATCAGAAAATCACTGCTGTACCGTTCCAATCAAATTTTTCATAACTGACGAGCTGGGCATCCGAATGGGTCACCAAACATAGCATAACCGAACCTAACTCAGCTTAGCCTAACCTAACCTACGTGAATTAAATTAACCTAATCTGGAAACGCTAAGTTTGTAATTCAGAGCACCACAAAACATTGCGAGTGTGTTTCAGACAAATATTCAAATCGTTTAAAAATAAAAAACTTAGTTCAACTTCAACTTCTGAACACAATAAAAAAACTTTTGATGTTAACTGTGTAAATATCAAAACGTTTGATAAGCACTCGTGAACTTTCGCTTCTGGGAAAATATTAAAAAATATATATATATTTTTAAAATATTTTTAGACGAAATAATAATATTTAAAGTTGAAGGTTTGCTTAATATTTAAAATTCCATCTCGGTTTCGCTTAAAAAATGCCAAAATGTTCACGGAAATTGAAATTTATATCGTAAAATGGAGAGAGTTTGAATCGCGAATAAAAATGCTCATTTTAAGCCCGCTGCCTTTCAGGCGTCCGGCAGAGATTATGTATGATGCAGTCTTTATAGAGAAGAAAATCGTTTTGAAATTATTCCACAAGCGAATGGTTGGTTAGTTGGTTGGATGGTTGGGTGGTTGCTCGTTTACATTTTTTAACCATGCAGAGTAACTGAGATAGGTAAAAATACCACCGATGAGGGACATAACACTATTGACACATGTTGATCAAGATCAAACCAGAGTATTGCAAACAGCAGAACACAGCTGGCCTAACTCATTTTAGATGACTGAGGTATGTTTTTGAGAAGGAAACTTATCTCAGCCGGTAGCTTGGCTCCATTCTCATTAGCGGAACGCTAATGTGACTGGAGCTAATAGGAATTGTTGAAATGGAAATTCCAGATTTGGGAAACTATTTTCCAAATTTGGGAACGTATAAAACGCAGGCTGTGATGCACTTGCAGGTCCGAGGGATATTTTCTATGAAAATTCCAACTTAAAGTGGGAAATCACATACCCTGAGAATAGGAATGGATCGATTTGAAAATTGCCCCCTTTGAGATTCCCACTTTCAGATTTCTCAATTTTAGACGAAGACTGAGATGGAAATGAGCAAGATTGGGAAGATACCTTTAAAAGAAATCAAATTAATGATCATCCTTCGAATGTTAATTAACAATATTTATACAATAAACATACATTTAAAGTAAAGACTTTTTCGTAAACTTTAAAGTTAATTAGTTTTAAAGTTTATAAATACTATTTTTAAATATTATCAAACTGCGTTCGAAGCGTGTATATTGAAGTGTAGACATTAGTCTTTAGCGTGGAAAAAACGCTTACCATGATTTTACTGTTTATAGGGGGAACCGAGCACCTTTCCCAGAAAATTGAGCAGCTTCAAACACTCAAAATTGAAGTCAGCGAAGAAAGTGACAGTTTTACATAGTTTTATTTCGTCAAATGGGGTGCCTGGGGCCGAGTCATGCAACAGTGCTGTGACCTTCATTGTGGACCCACTTTAATGTCAATAATGACGTATTCCTGAAATATATTTTACAGTAATGATTCTAAAATTTAAGAAGCTATGGACTAAATTCGTAAAATTACTTCCCACTTCACACCATTCTGATTGTTATTCGTGATACAGAAGGGAGAAGTTTCAAATTAAGAGCTAACATCACCCTATAATTAACTAAACCGCACTTAACCTACCTAACCCCTGACCGAAGCGGGAAGTCCTACAGGATGAGAAAGGGAATAACGTGGATTGAAACGATTTCATTTGACAAACTTTATTCATAAAATATTTTAAATGACGTGAATGGAGTTTTGAGTCGATCTTAATAATGATCCTAAACAGATCAATATTCATGCAGGAAATATGTATATTAACTTCCGGCAAAGAATGAAATTAATCTCAGAGTGTATATAGTACAATTATTCACTATTTTATTCGAGTCCATTAAAGCAAAAAGCATTTATATTTGGCTAAAATCCAGTATGGAGCAAAGTAGCTTCTACATGAAAACAAATAGTTTGTTTGGTTCATTAGTCTTTGTTTTCAGTTTCAACATTGTACCGCTTCCAGTCTCACATAAAATATTAAAATAATAATAGAAGCTACAGTCGTAAAATGGCTGAGCAAACAGTTGATCCAAATAATCCTAGTGTGAAGGATCGTTTTAGTTTACAGTCGTACATACAGTAACCTAAATTAAAATGAAATGTAAGGAAAAACTAAGGGTAAAAAAAAACCCAGGGTAAAAAACGTCTAGTTCTTATAACGGGGTTGTTTTTGTGAGTATAAGTACATTAGCTTCGCAAGTAATTAATCAGAAAACATTTTCTCCATTTCCTACCAAATATTCTTTTGTAAGTCGGAGAAAAATGGAATTGGAAATGTGATTTTTAATGGCAAAGAAGAACAATGCTTGAAAGATAAAGCAGAAGGAAAGTTTAATTTAAGGAATATTTAACGTTATTTGGTAACGTTCCACTAACAAAGATTTCGTTACAAAAATATCTGGGTTACACTAACTTAAGAAGCCTATTATAGAGGTATTTTATTAGATGCGATTTACGTCATTTACATCACAGGGAGAAATTACAAAACTTTTTCCATCACCCCAATTCGGCGAAACTTACTTGCACAAAAACTTATATATAGCACCATCTCCTCCAAACTATCGAGTACGTTAATGGAATACCTAACTTATTATTAGGAATTTGTAGTTAGTGACATTTAGCATCTCTTCATTGATATTTGTTTTAATTACATTTTATTATATATTATTACGAAAGAGAGTTACGCTCTATATTATTATATATTATTATTATTATTATTATTATTATAGAAATGTGCATATAAAAATAAGGTACGTTTGCATTATCCTCCCAACACTAATTTTTTTTTATAATGAAAGGAAAATAACCTAACCTAACCTAACCTAACCTAACCTAACTTGAAGCCGGCTAACTACGGCTAACGCCTGCGGCGGGCTGTTTTTAACCTAAGCTAACCTAACCTAACCTAACCTAATCCCAACACTAATTTTTTTTATAATGGAAGGAAAATAAAGTACCATAACCAAAACCAAACCAACATTATATAAAAAAATTAGTGTTGGGAGGATAATGCAAAAGAACCAAAAATAATTAGGTTCTCTTTTCCCGGTATAAACCCTCCATTGCTCGTTCAACTTGTTATTTTTGTTGTCAGGATTTCTCCAAATTTTATCCAGAATCAGTGAACCGATCGATCCAAAACGTGGTGTAAATGAGGACTGCCGATTCAGGCTCGTTCAAGGGAAGTCTCTAGGTTAACAAACGTAGTTGTCATCGACCAAGCAACATTAAGGAAATCCTTCTAGAAGTGCTTAAAAAGGAAAACGTATTTTGGAGCAAGTGTAGTTTACGTCAAAACGCAAAAAGGGACACAAATTATACTAGGTTAAAGTTGGCGAACGTAAACTACACTAGGATCTTTAGGAGACAGTTTTTAAATGAATCCATCAAATAAAACGTTAAAACTAACGAAAATATTACGACTTAACCTAACCAATCGTCAATTTGAAATAATTTTTCTTTTTCCTTGTGGGTTTGCATCATAATATATATATATATATATATATATATATATATATATATTCTCGTTAGTTTTAACGTTTTATTTGATTAGGTATACGCGGACAAAGTTGGGGAACGCAATCTACACTAGGATAATGTAGGGGAATGTAAACTACACTAGGCACCACAGGGGGACGTAAACTACACTTGCTCCTTTATTTTTTATATATATTTTTGTGCTATTTGAATTTGTACTATAGAGGGTTGACAAAAGTAAATAGACACCCCGATGATTGTCCTCAACAACAAATGGCAAAGCTCATCAGTGGAATGCCAGAACGTGTGTCAGCTTTACACAATACAAAGGGAAAACCAACACGATTCTAAATATATTCATTCAATAAATCTTATTATTTATTGACTTTTATTATCAAATAAAAACCTACGGAAAAATTGAAGATGTCTATTTACTTTTGTCCACATCTGTACATACTACTTTTAAAAAAGCCCAAAATTCAGCAGTTCTAGAAAGGTTTCGTAAACGTTGATTCAACTCTTTCTTGATTTTGAAATCCGCCAAGGTAACTTGTGGTAGAATGCCGGACTCATAATCTGAAAGTCCTAGGTTCGACTCTTAGCTGGGATTTCAGATTTCAGCGATTAAGGTTTTTATGTGCGTCTTCATTGGTGGGGAGAAGGGTTCTGTTCTGAACCCACGAAAAGCTGTAAGTTCTCTCCGTCACGTGATCTTAACCATTACGAAGGAGGTTAAACAACTCAAGAAACATTTTATTATTAGTGATATTGGGAAACTAATGTCCCCTTAAAGTCAACCAGGAAGTGTTTTTGGTTCCTGTTTTATGTATAAAGTTAAGTGGAATTTAAGGTCACTTCCCAATCGTGGTCATTGTCCAGTAAGTATATTCCCACTCAATGTCATTCCCATCTCATTTTTCACCCAAGATTAAGAATCTCAAAGGAGGTAATTCTCAAATCGATCCGTTATCATACTCGCTGTAGAATTCGGTATTTTGTTAGCTTTTTCATAGGAAATGTTCCTCGAGGCCCGCAGCTGGGTCACAACCCTCTCTTCACCCTTTTCCAAAATCGGAAGCTCTTTTGCCAGATATGAAATATCCACTTCGAATATTCCCAAAGGTGAATGGGAATAGCGCCAGATAGGAAGTAATCGAACTTAACACTCAGTAGTGTTGTTCTTTTAATAAGAAATTTAAAATTGTTTAATAAGAAATTTAATAATGTTGGTTGAAGTATAATAAAATTATTAAAATTGTATGAAATTAAGATAATGGAAAATGTAAAATGTTTGAAATATAAAAACCTATTTGGTAACACTTGAAATGCACTAATGAGGCGGGAAGCATAAAATACCCAAAAGGCTAGTTTCGGACCCAGTGGGGTATAAGAAAGCGTGTTTTGTTCAATTAAGATGAAATTGTGATTTAAAGTTAACTAAAAACTCTCTCCACGATCAAAATTTTAAATTATAAATCCGCAGTTGCTTTCCCCCGTCTTGTTCATTGTTTAAACATAAATAAAAATCAGAAAATAGTGATAATCGTTGTAATTTCCATCCTCCCTCGCTTTGTTCCTTATACTGTAAGTTTCAATGGCGGATCATGCTATCGGCTACCCGTTTATAAAATACAGAGAAATCAGTGTAAATAAGTAGGAGTGATAATAACTAAGAATAAAGAAAAGTAATCAGAAATTAAAGCCATGTTCACTACACAATGACGAACCCGCTGCACATAATGTATTCGGCTTGATCCAGTTTTTCTTTTAATGAGGACTTATTTTTCCCGGTTGGGGACGTTACCACCCATCTCAGGGCCCTCAGACGAAAGACGTAAAACGTGTGTGTGTGTGTGTGTGTGTGTGTGTGTGTGTGTTTAAAATAATCTATAACCTATAACATAATGTTAATTTAATTCAAGAATAATTATCAGCCTTTATGTTGCTGTAACATTTGTTTTTAATGTTTAATTTGTAAATATTTTAACTGTAAAATGTTTGAATAATATCGTCTAAACATCGTAATCGATTTAACATTGAAGTATCGTTAAAAATCTGCATTAAAACGTAAAAGTTAATTTTATATTAGGTGAATGCCACAATTTAACATGCAATCAAAGTCCGTGACTTAAAAGAGATATTACAGTAGCGTTTTGCGTTAATGAGGTAAGTTCCCCATCAAACTCATTCCCAGGTCATTTGGATCAGTGTTCCATTTTGGGGGTCACCATTCACTCGATGCTGCCACGTTCGAGCAACTCATCAGCCAGGATTGGTTGGTTGGTTGTTCAGTTTAACGTCCTTCGTCCAACTGAGGGCATTAAGACGGGATCAGGGGGGGATTAAACTCTCTTCAAAAGGTTTTATTTCACGACACGTTGCGCATGCGCCGCTCTTCTTGTCTTCCTTCCTTCCTTCCTTCCGACGCTTCCCTCCCGCCATTTCCCTCGGAGGGAGGAACACTGCTAGGTAATGAGAGTTTTTACACATTTGTCTGGCGTCTCTCTCCTGAATAATTCTGTGCCTGAACGATAAACAATACAAGACTGTAATTAAATTAAATAAATGGTACCGTGAATAAAGACGATATAAAAAGAAACATTAAATTTGTTAGTAAAAATTCGCCACGGAAATTAGTCCGTTTCAGCCATGAATTATCAATTTTATTCATTGTAACGGAAGTTCTTTCATCAATAATCGATGAAGAAGTGATCAAGTTACTTGATTAACTTTCACACTTAAATAAAAATACTAAAGAGCTACATCAAATATATATATATATATATATATATATACACACACACACTCGTATATGAGGAATTAATGTATGAATTCCCAATGACCACTATACGTGCTTATTATATATGTTTCGAGAGTGCCTCTCCATGTCCAGTCCTAAACTAAATTCTTCCCGAATGGCGCTTGAAATGGTAGAAAAGGAGTAAAACGCCTCTTTATTATTTTCTTGTTCCTGCTGAAGGACAGGTTTGGTAGAGCATAAGCCGATTAGCCAAGCCAATATGGCTGCGCTCACTTAACAACAGTTGCGGGATTAAACGTTAATAGGTGGAAATCCATTCATTATAAGTGAAGATCGCTTATCTGAAGGAGTTACACTTTGGCTGGGAAGTTAATTTAAATGACCATTTTGTCGCAGAAAGAAGTACAGGGTAAACCACATAAAAGCGGCCCCAACAAAATATTTCATATTTTTTATTTAGGTGTAAAATTTTCATGGGGCCGCTTTTATGTGGCTCGCCCTGTATAAATGTAGTTTCTTATCACATTTTGCAAAATTTCTCCAAATTATTTCCTACATTTTATATTTCGGTCAATTATACTTTTGGAATATATATATATATATATATATATATATATATATATAATATATATATATATATATATATATATATATATATATATATATGATGCAAACCCACAAGGAAAAAGAAAAATGATTCCAAGGCCTTTCGTGTATTCAGAAGTACACCTCGTCGTCCATGACGAGGTGTACTTCTGAATACACGAAAGAGCTTGGAATCATTTTTCTTTTTACTTGTGGGTTTGCATCATTCATTTATTTCACGTGTTTAGTTGTGAAATTCATCCCGTGTGTGTGTGTGCGTGTGTGTGTATATATATATATATATATATATATAGCCTAGTTTTATTAAATATTGCATAAATACAGTATATTATTATCAAGTGATTTACACCTCATATTCAGGTTTCTAAAACTGATACACGCACGTACGTAACGTCAAAATTTAGAGCTGAAAATTAATTTCACACCGAAAATGTAAACATGTCACGAATACCGTGAAGATATACGAGACATGAAAGCTTGAATTTGCACGTTATTATCAACATTTCTATATTCATTTCCTAATCAATAGCTGGAAACATTCTTTCTTTTTCGCTCCACTCCTTATCTTACTCCTGAGAGGAAATATGACCTCCAATAAACAAGAAGACAAAGGAATACGTGGAGTGGGAGTCGAAAACGTAATCAGGTGGCACTGCAATAGAGAGACGGAAGGAAAGGGGAGAATTTTAGTTTTTAATTCCCCTCTACGTACACCATCATTTCACCAATTTATTCCGTCTAAACCGTGAAACAAATGATGAAGGTTTAAGAGAATAGCTGCTGAAGCTCCATTTACGAAAAATAAAGAATAAATTAAAGAGAATATGAAATGACTAACGATTAAACAAAGAGAGAAGGAAGGTGGTTATGGAAGAAGAGGAATAAGAAGAATGGCCTTTAATATAACTTCCCCTCATAAATATCATTTCTTTTTGAGGGGAAACGTTAAAGGCCTAACTTTTCGCATTCCATAAATCAAGTATGGGAGTAATTGCGTGTCTAGGTGTTGCTGCATTCGTTTTATAGGTTCTAGTGCCTGTTAACATCTTCCTTCTTGGTTCACGGTTGGTTATTTGGATAAGGGGCTGTCATTCGCACTTAAACCAATTAATTTTGGTATGCTGCTATGTAACCCAATCTTGGCCATCTTGCAAACTTAATTCCTTATTAAGGGGACGATAAATAAACTGAAGATACGCGAGAGGCATTATTTATTAGCACCAATCAAAACTAATTTAAGCTCTTGTAAAGAAAATGTTTTTGGAGGGACTTTAGTCAAGGTATGACGCGGAAAGTTATTTTAGATTCCAAAATCAACCGCGATAAATTAAACAAATGAAGCTCACTGTACCCGTACTGTTCACGTTTTATAAATAGAAATGAATAATGTACCTGATAAAATGCATAAAGTCGCATTTCCCTTAAAGCTTGTGACCATGAAACATAAATTATAATTTCAATAAAAACGTATATAAAATTTGAAGATGGTTTTGAAAACCTTTTAAAATATTATGGAGGTAGGTTATTTTTACATTATTGCGTGCAGCTACAGTCATTATACTTTGGTACTGCGTGAAAATCTTGCCTGACATGCCACGGTATGTTTTAATGAAACGAAATGTCATAATTTAATTACTAGTTATTACGATAAGTAGGACGCATCTTTTGTATGAATTTAGTATTTATATTTTAATACTGTACAGGGTGGCCACAAAGTCCCTTTGCAGTGAAATTACAGCGTATCTGCATGGGCGCCCGCAGGATTTTTTCCAAGGGGGGGTAAAATTTAATTTAAGGGGGGACTTCTGAACAAATAAAAAGGTAGCAACCTTTTATCATGCACACAAATAAAAATTTTCACCCTTTAGGAGGCAGTTGGATACTTTTCAGCAAGTTTAGAATATAAATATTTTCTTAGAAAATATTTAATATATTTTCTTGGCATTTCAAGGGGGGGCAAACGCCCCCCCCCTTTGCCCCTACCTGCGGGCGCCCATGCGTATCTGTATGTTGCCTTCGTTTTTCATGCAAAGGAACTTTGTGGCAACCCTGTATGTACTGTCTCTTTAATATTTCATAAACTGCTCTCTCTTCTCTATTTTTTCTCTTTTTTATATTTGTGCACGAAAAACTATACTTTTTAATACTACTTTATGGCAAACATATAAATTACACATCGCAGAATAACATTATTCATTAATGTTTCCTTTACATGAAGCCTAGAAAAGAAACGTATATTTCGATACAGGGTGATGCGAAACATTTCCTACAAAGAAATGATCTTAGCGCACTTCAACTTCGATTATACGACGATCACACTACGCATTTTTTCGTCGTATTTTTGTTTTAAATGTATTTTTCTCCGAATTTTGTTGACAGTGTGAACGATTTTGGAACAAACAATCCTCGTTCTTGGAGGCTTTTGAAGGATTTTTCGTTCCGTTTTCGAATTTAGGAACAAGGAACTAATTCCGAAAAAGTCCCGAAGAACATATTGGCAAAAAGTGGTCAAATCTTCCTCCAACAAGACCAAAAACAAATTTAATTTATTTTTACCAACGAAAAAGTAATTTTATTCAAATGAATTTTTCCAAAGTATAGACGATAAATGACTGTAAATGAAGGATCGCTTTCATGTCAGCAAAACCTTGCGAAGACAGCGCAAATGGCTTGAAAACTAAATTTTAAAAAAAAGTCTTCTCATACTTAGGTTCTGTTTACTTTCGGTTACCTTTTAGGAATGAACAATTGTGTGTATATATATATATATATATATATATATATATATATATATATATGAGAGGATTAACCTCTTTAAGAAGGTAATAGGGTACATAAATGAGGACGGCATTAAATGAGGATCTGACCCCTCAATCCTTGGGCTACAGCCCCACCACTCCCGCAGACTGGCTATACCAGGCTCTCTAGCAGGCATCTAATCCACTAGCTCAAAAATGCTGGCTTCAAAGGTGTCTTTTAACGCTTTAAGGGCGGAATTTTTTTGTAGGGTTAACTTAGGAATGTGTGTATTTGAAACGCTACTAATTTGTACCAGTCGTCCTGAAAGGGTTAAATCACCCAACTGCAACATATGGTTCACCAGCTTTTTGGGTTGCGTTGGTGGATTAGATGTCTGCTAGAGAGCCTGGCGTAGCCAGCCATTGCAGTAGCGGTGGAGCTGCAGCCTTCGGGTTGAAAGGTCAAATCTTCATTTAGTGCTGTTCCCATATATATATATATATATATATATATATATAGGGTGAACCAAATGTAGGTGGGACAGTAAATGATAACGTTTATTTTGAGAATACATATTTAATTTTTTTTGTATACTATAATACAAAATAAAATTTAAATAAATTTAGTTATAATATTTAATATAATAAAACACAAACACCATAGTTATAATGAACACCATAGTTATAATATAATATAACACAAACCGTATTCAACCTACTGTCCACCTACTTTTGGTTCACCGTGTATATGATGCAAAATCCACAAGGAAAAGAAAATGATTCCAAATCCTTTCGCATATTCAGAAGTACACTTCGTCAGGGAATGAAAGAAAAAGGCCAGATGACGAAAATATATACATATGTACAACAGGACAGATAAATAAAAAGATTAGCACATGAATAACAAGAGTTGATTAAAGGCAAAAGGTATTTTAACAGGATATTGTCAATTTAAAATACCTTTTGCCTTTAATCAACGCTTGTTAATAATGTGCTAATCTTGTTATTTCTCTGTCCCATTGTACCTATATATATATTTTCGTCATCTCGCTTTCTCCTTTCATTCCCTGACGAGGTGTACTTCTGAATACACGAAAGGCCTTGGAATCATTTTTCTTTTTCCTTGTGGATTTGCATCATTCATTCGTTTCACGTGTTCAATTGTGAAATTCATTATATACACCTTGTGTCCTTATGAATTATTGTTGAATAATAGGTGGAATACTGTTTCCTCAAGTCGATATTTCTTTGAGTTCTGAATGGGAATTCGGCTTTTAACATATGAATACAAAAACCGTTATTAAAGGGGCGGAGTTTCCTTATTCGTTGTCATGGAAACTGTTCCCACGTACTTTTTTTTCTAAACTATACTACTGTTATTTTACATCCTCTTTAGTATTTACCTCTTATAACTGCATTATTGTTGCCATATATATATATATATATATATTATATATATATATAGAGTGTCACGCTTCAGGTTATTTCCTTATATGGGCACAACTCGTTTTGAGAGAGGACTTCACACACGTTTTCATCGTTATGCATGAAACGTTTTTATGGAGTACATATGGAGGAATACATAAACATTTCCTCCATCGAATTTTATTGATTAACTCAAGTCCGAGCTATCGAAGGTTATCACAGAGAGTCAAAAACTTACACCTGCGTCAGAAAAAACATCACAAAGAACCCTTTTTGGTTCTCACCAAGCTAGCGAAGGTTATCACAAAAGGTCAGAAACCTGCACTAGCGTTAGAAAACCATCACGAGGAACCCTTTTGGTTCTCACCGAGTTGGATTTTACGTGTTTACTTTTGAAAGAAAACAACCATTCCTCACCACACCGACGAAGTATTTTCTCTAGCCTTTAAGGAGTGAAATAAAAAGTCAGTCCGTTTTCAAGTATCACCGTATAAACATCTTATTATAGGCCCTCTCGTCTTCCCGCGTATACCTTCATATAAATATCTTGCTTATAGACTCTCACATAAACTCTGTAACCCTTTTGTATAGGTCAACTCACTTGTTCTACAGTGTTTACATTGTCGTGCTAGGTTACTTTGTTATACAGCCTATAAATTCAGACAAACTCTCAGCCCAACCGCACAGGCTACCGGAATGTTTCCAATATTGAGAATCAGACTCGCATATTTTTATGCTAATGTAATACCATATGTAGTAGGCTTGGTACTGCTTATTAAGTACTGCATTTTATCATCCTAATTATTTATTGGTCTTAATACCATCGCATCACTGAACTTTTGTCTTGTATGAAATCACTCACTCCTTTATTTTCAGCAATCATTAGTCATAATATTGCACATTTCAATCTAAACTAACTGTTACTTACTCTAAAGAATTATTCTTTTACTTTTACTAATTAAACAAAAATTACGAAGCCTCTTTATCACTTTTATTAATGACCCTATTTATTTGGTCGAAAGACCAAATTGGTGACTCATAAATATCGTTAATTAACTTAGTTATCTTATTAGAGAGGGCCTGCTGTCAACAGGAATATATATTTTAGAAATTAAGGTATTAATCTTTTAATTTTTAACACATTCACTTTTTATTAAGAAGGTAACCAGCCACCGCCAGCATTTTTGTAAGTTTTTTTACCCAACTACAAGGTCTCACCAACAATATAACCAAAAATTAAAATTAAAGATATCTCTAAACAAGATATACCAAAATAAAGCTTATAATGTATTGTACAGTTGCCCGCATATGTAATGTTCCTCGCCTCACAGGCGACTCCGTACATATGGCAACGCCGCAGCGATAGTCAAGGTACCACAACTGGGGGAAGGTTGGGTGGAGGCGGGACAACCGAGTCCAACAACATATAATACAGGTAAGGCGCCGTTCAAACATTATGTAACGCTATTTTTGCTAAAACCTGACAATCCCCCTTGTAACGTTCCATAACGTGTGGGGTGTGGGAAGTGTTACATAACATCTTAGGGGGTGCCTGGTCTACCGTTACAGAACGTTCCTGGGGGCTCTGGGGTGTCAAGTTTTACCGAAAATAGCGTTACGTAATTTTTGAACGACCCCTAATTATAATTTAATGTCGGAGTTCAACGCTGTTCACTATCATATTAATCGTTTATCTTTATGAATGTTTACTAGTTTTATACAGTAATAAGGTTATATTATGATTACTGCAAGTCTATATGAACAGATACCACAATACAACTTTTTATATATTAGTGAATTTGAACCAAAAGTAGACATTATACAACCATCTTCCACACTCCTTCATTCCCCTTCCCCACCCACCAGTCTCTCGTATATTAAATCATTATGTAACAATACTAATAAAGCTGTTTGTAGAGTCCGTGTGCAGCTTTAAACCTTTACTAACTTACGAATCTACATGGTTTTATACATATATATATATATAATATATATATATATATATATATGTGTGTATGTATTGACATTGAGCGAAAAAAATATTGAGACAGTGTGAGAGAAAGCGAGGTAGAGGGGCAGAGAGAGTTACTGGGAAATGGCTTATCGATTGTTACACAAAGAACTTGCTCACAGTTTCGATCTGAATAACAGTAACTGATTATCATAATCACATAAGAATAATCCACGGTTATACTAGTATAAACATATTTATATATACTTATAAATTCATACAATATTATAATTAATGTTTGTGAAATGACGTTGATGGACCAAACCGTGGTGTTGACATGGTTACTTGCTGTCGCCGTCCAGAAGAGACTACATATGGGCGTGTCAATGGAAACCGTATGGTGACGGTTGCATGAAGCAGGATATCACCACCGGCTTGTGGCTGATGCCTATTATATTAATAGTGTTTTCCAGATTGTATTTGTATTATTAATGTGGAAAGATAATGATTTAATCACGATGGACAGGTAAGCCCATTAATGTTTTCCAGATTTCCTGTTGCATTATCAATGTGGAGATATTACTAGATCTTAACAAGGAATATATATATATATACAATAAAACACCAATTCTTTATTACAACAAATATGCAATGGTTGAGAATGTTTACTAAATAGTTTATTATACAAAATGCTCACAATCTGCCATAGATTAACATAAATGGCACAGCTATACCCGGTTCATATTTAGTATTTGGTCCATCCTCCATTATTGTCTATTACATCTTGTAATCTGTGTGGCATAGATGCAACATGGTTATGTATGATGTGTGAGTTCCTTCGGAACATCTCCCACTCAGCCATAGTGTGATCCAGCAGCTGGCGGCTGGTCCGCTCCTGCCCAGGTTCCCACGAGTTCACCACATTCCCCCGCACGTTCTTAATGGGGGTTGAGGTCACACCCCTTACTAGGCCAGTCCAGTAGTTCTAAATTTCGCTCCTCCTCAAACCACCTTCTAACAAGCCTGGCAGTGTGGATGGGAGAGTTGTCCTGCAAGTGGATTTTAAATATTAAAAGTACAGGGTGGGCCGTAAGTTTCCATACATAGGAAAAATAAATTTTTTTTTATGGACAACCATTTTTATTTATATAATATGCTCTACATGGTTGCCATTGTTTTGAAAACACATTTCAATACGTGTTCCCCACTGTTGATGAACACGCATTAGCACAGTTGACGTTATGCTTGTAATGGCGTTGGTGATACGTTCCTTTAGATGATTTATGTCTCGTATCTTTTCCTGATACACCATGGCCTTCAAGTGCCCCAAAGATAGAAATCAAGGGGGTGAGATGTGGGGATCTGGGAGGCCACTCCACAGGACCACGCCGACCAATCCAAGCATCCGGAAACTGCTGATCCAAATACCGACGCACGTGAAGACCATAATGAGGTGGAGCTCCATCTTGCTGGAAGTAAACTGGGAAGTTACCTTCCTCGTTTAGCAGGGATGGGAAAATCTCTTCTTGCAACATGTTAAGATACCTTTCGGCATTAAGATTTCCACTGACAAAAATTGGTCCAATAATTCTGTCACCCCATATCCCGGCCCACACCATCACTTTACCGGCACCTTGCATCTTCGTCGGACTCAGCCAGTTAGGGTTAGCATTACTCCAATAACGTATGTTTTGCCGATTAACCTCTCCATTGACGTAAAAATTTGCTTCATCAGTAAACAAGATCTTACGTCAAACGCATATTCTTAGGGTATCTGAAACATAAAAACAAACGTTTAATTTTTCCTATGTATGGAAACTTACGGCCCACCCTGTAGAATTATATTTCATCCATACGCTTCATCAGTAGCCCACTATTCGAGATAGGTTTTAACCCCTTTGTATTAGGGGTTTCTCTCATACAAATGTAATTGTGCGCCGTTATACAAATAATACAGTCTGCAGTTATCCAGAATAAAATCCTAAAGTGTTGACATAGTACTGAAAGAGTTACAGAACAATTTTATGACCATTATTCGTCCCATGTAAATGTGGAAACTGGACATACAAATGCGTGTAATACATAAATCTTACTCTAGTAATAGCATAATATTTTATAACACAAATACAACATACCTGCATAAAAATAATCTGCTCAGGATAGGGCAAGGCATACGCGCGTACGGAAGGCAGCATCACCTCCTCCATGATCTCTATATATCAGGGATGGGAAATTGAAATCTTTTTCGATTCAAATTCGAATCCGATTTTCACGCAATTAGAAATATAGATTCGAATTCGGATTCAAATTTTTCGGTTTTTATCGATTCGAATTTTTTTCTGATTCGGATTATTTCTTTTTCGATTTCGATCCGATTCGAATCCGATTCGGATCCAGGCCTAATTTTTCTTGATTTTTATGAGTTCATTTAATAAAATTATACCTATCATCGTTGTTTTAGTCAAGGGGTGGCTATTATTAATAAGTTTCATTTTTAATAAATAATACAGATAATTCTCAGTCTATTAACGATCTAAGTAATAACTTTAGATTTACTCTTAATAAGGTGCAAAAAAAATCATTCATATAAGCTAATTTATTAAACAATTAAGGCTCATATATACAAGAAATATTAATTATAGCATACATAAAAATTAAAATATGATAATAATACTTTAAGAAATATATCCACTGTATAGATACAAATTTACAAATTAAAATTAGCCCTGACAACTAAGATATTTTCAATGTTCGAAGGCAAAAGGTTATTTCTTTGAGGAGCGTGTGAAATTGTCACACTCGGACAATACCAAAATTTAAGGATTAGGATTAGCACCTTAATGGATGGAGTATAGGATTAGTATGATTTTTGTCCGAGCAAACAGATTCTCGGAAAGGTCAGTCTTTACCTGTGGTGAAACCGGAAACGTTAATAAGCCTTATAAGTTATTTATAAGTTCCAAATTTTTAAAATCCTGATCCATATTTTTTATCGATTTGAATTCGAATTCGGATTCATCGTTTCTTTTCGATTCGGATCAAAATTTCGATTCAGATCCGCGCCCGTTTTTCGATTCGAATTTTTTTTCGATTCAGATTTCTCAAAAAATATCGATTAATTCCGATTATCGATTCGAATCCGATCCGATTTCCCATCTCTGCTATATATTGATCTGCCGTAAACCTCCCGTGGATCTAAGTCAGCTCTCCTAGTCCTTGCAGGTGCATCCATCTCAACACATTCGCCGTCATGTGCCCACTTCGTGCCACTTCGTAAATATTTTGGCGGGCATATCTCGTGTTGTCCTGTCGCCAACACCGAAGACGGCCGTGAGTTGTAGACGCAAACGTCTTCTCGTCAGAGAAGATAACTCTGCTTCAGTATGCGAGCAAACGAGAACCTGGCCTGACGATGTTGTTCCTCGATCCTCTCTTTTTTGGCAGGAGTACGGTGGTGATATCCTACTTCATGCAACCAACCGTCTCCTTACGGTGTCCACTGACACGCCCATATATAGTTCTCCCGGATGGTAACTGCGTTGTTGATAAGATCGTTCTGCACTTCGTTGATTATTCTCCAGTCTTCTTCTGGGGTGGTCTTTCTTGGTGCCCCACACTTAGGACGATCTAGCATATTCGCAGTCTCCTGCCACCTCTTCACCCAGCCAGTTCCATGGCTATGTCAACTACAGAGAGGCCTGCTTCCCGCATACCAATTATCCGGCCTCGCTGTGCAATTTTATCTTGAGCTGGATTCATTTTCAGAGTCGGTGTTCGTCATACGGTGTAGAAATATGGTATGAACATAGATCATGCCAGTAACTATGTCAACACCTCGGTTTGGCTCAGCACCGTCATTTCGCAAACATTAGTATAATATTGTATGAGTTTATAAGTATATATATTGTAAACCAGGTTAATTTTCCGGCAGCAAATTTTCGCTCTTTCATATCCTTGGACGAGTTCGCGGTATACGCGGTCAGGTAGATAACTGGTTAGAGGAATGGCTTCGTGCCAGGAAACAGAGGTTCGTTGTTAATGGTAGGGAATCGGGGTGGTTGGATGTAGGTAGCAGGATCCCTCAGGGTTCAGTGTTAGGCCCATTGCTATTCGTAATCTACATTAACGACATAGATGTAGGCTTGACCAGTAACGTGTCAAAATTCGGGGACGACATTAAAATAGGCGGTAAAGTTCTTAACCTGGACGATAGGAATAGGCTCCAAGACGATGTAAATAGGATTATGGAGTGGACGGATAAGTGGCAGATGCAATTTAACGTAGACAAATGTAAAGTTTTTTCTCGTAACAACAATTACACGTACACGATGGATGATAGACAGTTAGCGAGCGTTGACGAGGAAGTAGATGTAGGCGTACGTGTATCTAAGGATTTAAAAGGTAGGAACCAGTACCTGGAGTCTTACGCAATAGCTAATAGAAAGTTAGGCTTCATAGCACGTAATTTAGGATTTAAATTGAAGAATATTATATTGCCCCTTTACAAGTTCCTATTCAGGCCTCACTTAGAATATGCCATTCAGTTTTGGTGCCTGTATTTGCGTGAGGATATTAATAGGTTGGAAAGGGTTCAGCAACGCGCCACGAAACTAATTCCGTCACTACACAACAAGTCTTACGAAGATAGGATTAAAGAGTTAGACTTGCATTCACTCAAAATTAGGAGATTAAGGGGGAAGCTCATTGAAGTTTTCAAAATCGTTAATAAAATCGATAACGTAAATTTTGACAAATTGTTCATTTTCGATAATAGCAATACTCGTAATAACGGATTTAAATTATGTGGCAGACGTTTCCTTACTAACATCGCTAAAAACTTTTTTACGTTTAAAGTAATTAATAAGTGGAATAATCTTCCCGCGTCGGTCGTGAACTGTGCCGGCGTTAATATGTTTAAGAACTGTTTAGATAGGCATTTTAAAAATATTAACGTCGTTTAAAATAATAAATCAATTAGCAACAGGAGCTCTGGGGGTAATGGTCGAGGTTTGAGTCTGTTGACGATTAATGCCAGCTTGTGACATGCCAGCGTGTGATATGCCAGCAATAAAAAAAAATTAGACTAACACGAACTTAGATGTAGCTCGTAACGTAGACTAACCCACTTTGTTATACTCTTCATACTTTTTTTTCTTTTTTCTTTACTTGCATGTCTGTAGTTTGCATGGTATGACAGTGTTTGAGTTAAGACTGCGTTTGCATGGTTTGTAAGCGTTCTTATTTTACTTCTTTTCATCTTTCACCCCTCTCCTATTCTCTTCGACTATTTTTCCGACTTGTCGGCAGTGACCGGCGGATGATGATGGTGAGTCTTTCTCTCTTTTTTTCTGAATGAATGTTAACCCACGAATGAAAGGTTTTGCTACTTACTTAACCCCTTATTCTCTTCTTTTAACCCCCTACTCTCTTCTTTCTCTCGAGCTAACCTTAGAGTGGATCTTAGGGTCTTTATTAGCCTTAGCTTCTGTAGATCTGTAGATCATAATTTCGCGGTCAACAATTGCTAGTTATAATCTTACAGATTAAAATTACATTTATTCTGGACTGTGATTGGTCGAGGTTGAGGTCGTATATCAAGGCAAGTTTTACTTCTTGGTATGCGGATAAAGTTTCAGCAGCACTCAAAGTAAATGAATCTCTCGTAAGGTAGATTTGAAGCTCTCCACACTGAAGCCTATTCATGCTAAATGGATTGTCTCTGCATAGGATAACCTACACAAAATGAGGGAGACCATTCGGAAGAGTTGGGAAATTAGCGGCATTCATGACATTCTTGTTATACAGTAATAATACAGCATAATTTAAAATGTTTTACTGCGTTTACTTTACAATGCTTTATTACAATATACTGAATTTACTTCCTAAAAAAGTATTTTAATGATCCAAGTTTTATTTTCTCACTATCTTCCAAAGATTAGTTTAAATTGTCAAATTTTCGCCTGCTGGATATTTTCGCATAAACTATAAGCCTACGTAAAAAACGCGAAAATTTCCTGCAGGCGAATATTTCGCATTCACTAGTATATAAAAAGTTCTATTGTAGTAGCTGTTCATATAGATTTGTAGTAATCATAATGGAACCTTATTACTGTATAAGACTAGTAAAATACATAAAGTTCAACGCTGTTCTCGATTATATTAATTCTTTATCTTTATGAACACAGACTTGGACTCGGTTGTCCCCCCTCCACCCCACCTTGCACCAGTTGGGGTACCTTGACTATCACTGCGGCGTTGTCACATGTACGGAGTCGCCTGTGAGGCGAGGAACATTACATATGCGGGCAACTGTACGTTCAAGACGAGAGTTCTTGGCTTTGACGGTGAATGTGTTAATAATTTATAAATTGATTTAATGTCTGCAGTAGATATCTAGCAACTCCTTGACAGCCTGACGACTCGACTCTCTCCAGTGTTGCCAAATCTATAATCTTCAAAACACGCTGCATAAATTCTAAATGTTCCTTTCAGCTAAGATCAATCACATAAAAAAGTTAATTAGAAAACCAAAATTTATAATTTACTAATACCATTGGTAGATTAAGATTTTGCAACTTTAATAATCTATAGTAAACATGACCAAGGGAGTCTTTCTCGGCGTCGTGACGGTTGAAGGAAGTGTCCAAGAGTTCCAAAGTCAATTGTCGCCAGCTGCTTTAAGGGCATGAGAGTTCTGGTATGACCAACCTTCTAGTTGGTCGCTGAGTACTCTTAGAGAGAGAGTGTTTGTAAAACCCTCTAAAACAAGTGTATTGAACAAATTCAAATTAATTATAACTCCTCTGTTAATCTATTTTTGTGTGAAGTGCATTGCCCGGTGAAATAAACTGTGTTTATGATAAGGTCTCGTTTCTGTCTTTTCACGAAAGCTAAGAGATTCTTCCTCTCAGCGCACCGAGGTAAACGGACGGTAAGACGAAGGCTTAAGCCTAATGCCTGCAGTCAGATCGAGCTCAGTTCAAGAACCTGTAAGTAAGCGGTACACACTTCGGATGTAGAGGTTGCGAAGCAACATACTGAATCACCTAAAAAAGGGGTGCTGTATGTAAACCCATCATTCGACATATATATATATAATATATACACACACCTTTGGTTAGCTTCCGGCCGAATTGTTCATTCTGACGACGGTCAAGCATTTTACTCCACCTTAGACCTACAGTTTAACGTGGAATCCGAACCACGCCCCACCAGCAGCCCAGCGTCTTAACCATTAGGCCACCTAGGGTGCCCATTTATCTATCAACTACTTTCTTACTGTGTGGAAGGATGAACAGCTGGGTTTTGCTGCACGCCGGCTGCAGTCACCGGGTCTCGAACCCAGGGCCGATGCATTCGTAGTCAGCGACGCTAACCACTACACCACCGAGGCGCATTGCGAGGCGTTATATATATATATATATATATATATATATATATAATGAATAAAACCACGAAGGGAAAAGAAACACAAAGTGGTTCTCAAGCGCTTTCGTCTAATGACATCCTCAGGAACACTGTGTTCCTGAGGATGTCATTAGACGAAAGCGCTTGAGCACCACTTTGTGTTTCTTTTCCCTTCGTGGTTTTATTTATCATAAATATGCGTTTTCGATGAACTTAAACGTAGACTTTCTTTAAATGAAGATGCAGTTGAACAGCCATAAAAAAAAACCGTAAAAGTTAGTGTTTTGTCGTATTTAATTAGTGTTAAAGATGCTGACAACGACAGTTATAGTGAATTTGAACAATATGAAAAATTAATTCCGGAGGCTGAAGATATTAATCCTATTGCTTGGTGGAAATTAAATGCTGAAAAGTTTCCAAATTTGGCTAAATTAGCTAGGCAATATTTATGCGTTCCAGCAACATCAACTCCAGCAGAGCGTTTTTTTTCTCAAATGGGATTAATAATAAGTAAATTAAGAAATAGAATTTCACCTAGAACTGCTGAAGCGATACTTATCTTAAAGAAAAATGACTTTAGTGGATTTGAAAACATAGAGAGTGATGAGTTGTAACTTGTAAATGAAGTAAATGAATGATTTGCTTTGGTTTTCGTTATTGGAAAGATAGAATAGTTTTCTTTTGTTTCCTCTATCTTATTTTCCTTACTGTAGAATATATATATATATATTATATATATATATATATACCCGGCAAACCGGGTTCCCGGATACCCGTCCGTTTGGCTCATCGGGTACCTGGGTAGATAAACTGAACTAATTTTCACTATAATTGGCACTAGAATAATAATAATGATAATAATAATAATAATAATAATAATAATTATTAGGTTAATTAGGTTAAATTAATGATTATTTGAGGCTGGTGTCATCAGGTCTTTTCAGACCAAATAATGTTATTAATTAATGAAATGAATAGAGTGAGTTTTCTTCTTTTATTAAACAAAATAAATGAGATTTAAGTGAAGCAAATAAGGTTGCAGTTGTTTGAATGAAAGTTTTATTGAAATGTTATAAATGTGCACTTGATTAATGACATCAGTATTATATAACGTGCGAGGTAATGATATTCTTTATATAAAGTTAAGTGAATGACACCAGGCCAATGAGGGCCTGTTACAACGTTGTTTACATGATGAGATCGAACGTGTCACTGAAGATTTCTTCAGAGGGAAGAAGTGATGCGATTGAGGCGTCGTGCCAAAGAGTCCTTATAACGAGGTTGAGGTGTGACCTTCAAGACCGAAGGAATGCTTTGATTGTGGCTCACGATCTGACGTCATCTTGGTCGTGGTTGTGTGGAAAGCGCGAAAGTATTTGAAGGCGTCTTTGTCACTACATATATATATATATATATATATATATATATATATATATATATAGAGAGAGAGAGAGAGAGAGAGAGAGAGAGAGAGAGGAGAGGAGAGAGAGGTACACCATAATCTACATATGGAAAATGATCGGAAAACTGATACCAAACCTCAAACTAAACCCAATTACCATTCAAACAACGCTTCAAAATAGGAAAGGCAAAATGTGTAATGTTCCCAAATTAAAGGTCCGACAAGGGACCTCCTCAACACTGAAGGAAGATAGCTTGGTTGTCAGGGGGCCAAGACTTTTTAACCAGCTTCCAGAGGACCTCAGAAACGTTACAGGGGTCAAAGTTGAAGTTTTCGAGAGAAGACTAGATGCCTGGCTGAGGACGGTACCGTACCAGATGAGCCGGGTGTACCTGGCTAAGTGCGGTGTAGAGCGCAAGAAAGCAACTCGCTCCTCCACCAAGCCAGGCCTAGAGGCGGGGCCACCAGCTTGACCTTCGTGTGAAGAGACCAACACACGGAACATCAATGAGGTGTACACACACACACACACACACACATATATATATATATATATATAACGTAAAGAACGACGCTTGTATAGGAGATATTCCGCGCAAGACGAGAAAGAGAAAACAACAAATGAAAAAATGAAGTACCACCTGGGAATCGAACCCGGGATCTTCCGATTGCCGGTCAGACGCGATACCACTACACCATGGACTTCACTCTTCCAAATGCCGTAATTCCTCTACATACTCGCAGAAACCAATGCCCCAAGGGGCACCTCCCGCATGCCGTAACATTATATACATTCAACTGCAAAGAACACGCAGTATAAATAACGTAAAGAACGACGCTTGTATAGGAGATATTCCGCGCAAGACGAGAAAGAGAAAACAACAAATGAAAAATGAAGTACCACCTGGGAATCGAACCCGGGATTCCGATTGCCGGTCAGACGCGATACCACTACACCATGGACTTCACTCTTCCAAATGCCGTAATTCCTCTACATACTCGCAGAAACCAATGCCCCAAGGGGGCACCTCCCGCATGCCGTAACATTATATACATTCAACTGCAAAGAACACGCAGTATAAATAACGTAAAGAACGACGCTTGTATAGGAGATATTCCGCGCAAGACGAGAAAGAGAAAACAACAAATGAAAAAATGAAGTACCACCTGGGAATCGAACCCGGGATCTTCCGATTGCCGGTCAGACGCGATACCACTACACCATGGACTTCACTCTTCCAAATGCCGTAATTCCTCTACATACTCGCAGAAACCAATGCCCAAGGGGGCACCTCCCGCATGCCGTAACATTATATACATTCAACTGCAAAGAACACGCAGTATAAATAACGTAAAGAACGACGCTTGTATAGGAGATATTCCGCGCAAGACGAGAAAGAGAAAACAACAAATGAAAAAATGAAGTACCACCTGGGAATCGAACCCGGGATCTTCCGATTGCCGGTCAGACGCGATACCACTACACCATGGACTTCACTCTTCCAAATGCCGTAATTCCTCTACATACTCGCAGAAACCAATGCCCCAAGGGGGCACCTCCCGCATGCCGTAACATTATATACATTCAACTGCAAAGAACACGCAGTATAAATAACGTAAAGAACGACGCTTGTATAGGAGATATTCCGCGCAAGACGAGAAAGAGAAAACAACAAATTAAAAAATGAAGTACCACCTGGGAATCGAACCCGGGATCTTCCGATTGCCGGTCAGACGCGATACCACTACACCATGGACTTCACTCTTCCAAATGCCGTAATTCCTCTACATACTCGCAGAAACCAATGCCCCAAGGGGCACCTCCCGCATGCCGTAACATTATATACATTCAACTGCAAAGAACACGCAGTATAAATAACGTAAAGAACGACGCTTGTATAGGAGATATTCCGTGCAAGACGAGAGAGAGAGAACGAAACAAATGAAAAAATTTGTTTCGTTCTCTCTCTCTCGTCTTGCGCGGAATATCTCCTATACAAGCGTCGTTCTTTACGTTATTTATACTGCGTGTTCTTTGCAGTTGAATGTATATAATGTTACGGCATGCGGGAGGTGCCCCCTTGGGGCATTGGTTTCTGCGAGTATGTAGAAGAATTACGGCATTTGGAAGAGTGAGGCCCATGGTGTAATGGTATCGCATCTGACCGGCAATCGGAAGATCCCGGGTTCGATTCCCAGGTGGTACTTCATTTTTTCATTTGTTGTTTTCTCTTTCTCGTCTTGCGCGGAATATCTCCTATACAAGCGTCGTTCTTTACGTTATTTATACTGCGTGTTCTTTGCAGTTGAATGTATATAATGTTACGGCATGCGGGAGGTGCCCCCTTGGGGCATTGGTTTCTGCGAGTATGTAGAGGAATTACGGCATTTAGAAGAGTGAAGTCCATGGTGTAGTGGTATCGCGGTCTGACCGGCAATCGGAAGATCCCGGGTTCGATTCCCAGGTGGTACTTCATTTTTCATTTGTTGTTTTCTCTTTCTCGTCTTGCGCGGAATATCTCCTATACAAGCGTCGTTCTTTACGTTATTTATACTGCGTGTTCTTTGCAGTTGAATGTATATAATGTTACGGCATGCGGGAGGTGCCCCCTTGGGGCATTGGTTTCTGCGAGTATGTAGAGGAATTACGGCATTTGGAAGAGTGAAGTCCATGGTGTAGTGGTATCGCGTCTGACCGGCAATCGGAAGATCCCGGGTTCGATTCCCAGGTGGTACTTCATTTTTTCATTTGTTGTTTTCTCTTTCTCGTCTTGCGCGGAATATCTCCTATACAAGCGTCGTTCTTTACGTTATTTATACTGCGTGTTCTTTGCAGTTGAATGTATATAATGTTACGGCATGCGGGAGGTGCCCCCTTGGGGCATTGGTTTCTGCGAGTATGTAGAGGAATTACGGCATTTGGAAGAGTGAAGTCCATGGTGTAGTGGTATCGCGTCTGACCGGCAATCGGAAGATCCCGGGTTCGATTCCCAGGTGGTACTTCATTTTTTCATTTGTTGTTTTCTCTTTCTCGTCTTGCGCGGAATATCTCCTATACAAGCGTCGTTCTTTACGTTATTATACTGCGTGTTCTTTGCAGTTGAATGTATATAATGTTACGGCATGCGGGAGGTGCCCCTTGGGGCATTGGTTTCTGCGAGTATGTAGAGGAATTACGGCATTTGGAAGAGTGAAGTCCATGGTGTAGTGGTATCGCGTCTGACCGGCAATCGGAAGATCCCGGGTTCGATTCCCAGGTGGTACTTCATTTTTTCATTTGTTGTTTTCTCTTTCTCGTCTTGCGCGGAATATCTCCTATACAAGCGTCGTTCTTTACGTTATTTATACTGCGTGTTCTTTGCAGTTGAATGTATATAATGTTACGGCATGCGGGAGGTGCCCCCTTGGGGCATTGGTTTCTGCGAGTATGTAGAGGAATTACGGCATTTGGAAGAGTGAAGTCCATGGTGTAGTGGTATCGCGTCTGACCGGCAATCGGAAGATCCCGGGTTCGATTCCCAGGTGGTACTTCATTTTTTCATTTGTTGTTTTCTCTTTCTCGTCTTGCGCGGAATATCTCCTATACAAGCGTCGTTCTTTACGTTATTTATACTGCGTGTTCTTTGCAGTTGAATGTATATAATGTTACGGCATGCGGGAGGTGCCCCTTGGGGCATTGGTTTCTGCGAGTATGTAGAGGAATTACGGCATTTGGAAGAGTGAAGTCCATGGTGTAGTGGTATCGCGTCTGACCGGCAATCGGAAGATCCCGGGTTCGATTCCCAGGTGGTACTTCATTTTTTCATTTGTTGTTTTCTCTTTCTCGTCTTGCGCGGAATATCTCCTATACAAGCGTCGTTCTTTACGTTATTTATACTGCGTGTTCTTTGCAGTTGAATGTATATAATGTTACGGCATGCGGGAGGTGCCCCCTTGGGGCATTGGTTTCTGCGAGTATGTAGAGGAATTACGGCATTTGGAAGAGTGAAGTCCATGGTGTAGTGGTATCGCGTCTGACCGGCAATCGGAAGATCCCGGGTTCGATTCCCAGGTGGTACTTCATTTTTTCATTTGTTGTTTTCTCTTTCTCGTCTTGCGCGGAATATCTCCTATACAAGCGTCGTTCTTTACGTTATTTATACTGCGTGTTCTTTGCAGTTGAATGTATATAATGTTACGGCATGCGGGAGGTGCCCCCTTGGGGCATTGGTTTCTGCGAGTATGTAGAGGAATTACGGCATTTGGAAGAGTGAAGTCCATGGTGTAGTGGTATCGCGTCTGACCGGCAATCGGAAGATCCCGGGTTCGATTCCCAGGTGGTACTTCATTTTTTCATTTGTTGTTTCTCTTTCTCGTCTTGCGCGGAATATCTCCTATACAAGCGTCGTTCTTTACGTTATTTATACTGCGTGTTCTTTGCAGTTGAATGTATATATATATATATATATACAGAAATTAAGTTAATAACGATTATTTTATTTTCTTGAGGAAAGACAGTATAAAAATTAAATTGTAATTGGGTTCAGGAAGCGCAAGACTATAAAACAATAATACTCGCGCAATCAAATCAGAAATCAGATGATTAAACATATGGCAGAAAGAACTTCAAGTTTGTAACAATAATCACTGAACTTTTCGTCCATTACAATTATTTTACTTTATTTAAATGTATTTAAAGAAAAATTAGAGTGTCAGTACATGTACAGAGCTTTGCCCGAATAATTCACTTACCCATTGCAATGACATCTGCAAAATACAGAGTCATAGACGAAAGGAGAAGGCAAGCATTGGGGTAAAAATATTGGATTGTCAAAGTTTTGGAGGACACCCTGATTAGTTCTTCCTTCAGTTGCATTATATGATGTAATCTCAGCTTTCAGTACAAGCGCTCATACAATTTCTCGATGGTCGTACATGAGGTACAGTATGTGGCATGTAGCTCCATTTTTCTGAAGAATATGACTGTCACAGAGCAGGACGCCTTGTTAGTACAGGGGTAGTAGATGTTTTTTCCCGATATCAATTACTAAGCCGAATTTAAACGCCCATCAGTGAACATCGATGCTGTCTTTCTAGAGCACCATATACCATACGGCTCCCGCTCCCCATACCAAGACATTTAGTCCGCAACAGTTCACTCTAAAAAATCAAGGTCAAGGACTTCGCGTGGTTTCCTTTTCCTTTATAAGTGCAAATGCAAATTGTTGACATTTTGAATTCCCGGAGAAAAGCGCATGTCGCCAAAACCCATGACTCTTCATCAGTATGTTTTCTGCACACACTTTTGTCAGCCGCTCATTCCTCTCCAGAAACAATGGTTTCCTTCCAGTCATAAATATGGAAATAAAGTTAGTATGAAAAATACTGTTCGCAATGTAAAAAAAGAATGAGGGAGTGAATATAAGACGCATCCATTAGCACATCCATTATTGTTGTTCATTAATTATCAAAAGGAAATGTGCAAACGTATATTTGTCTATTCTGAAGGCTAAAGCATATTTGCATAATAATTATGCCGCAATAGCGCATAAAACATTTAAAACGTACATAGTATTCCACACACTTCATCATGGACCAGTGGAAGTGGGGAAGCTAGGCTCGGGTAAATCGAAGGAGTGATTTTTATTTCTTTTGTTGAAAGGGGCGTGTCTAAGAAGAACAGTGCATTTAACACCCAGTCATGGAAAAAATCGAGGGCAGCATTCTGTATATAGAGGGTTGCCAAAAGTAAATAGACTGTCAGTTTTTCCATAGTTTTTGATTTGATAATAAAAGTCAATAAATAGATTTACTGAACTAGTCTAGAATCATGTTGCTTTCCCTTTTGCATTATGTAAACCTGACACATTCTGGCATTTCATTGACAAGCCTTGAGATCAATAATCGTGGTGTCCGTTTACTTTGGTCACCCCCCCCCCCTCTCTCTCTCTCTCTCTCTCTCCTCTCTCTCTCTCTCTCTCTATATATATATATATATATATTAGTGATGTATGTCACATCCGCATCCGCAGCTGCTGGATGCGGATGTTGCGGATGTGTACTATTTACTAAATGCTATTTTTGAAGCACAATTTGCCCCTCATTCAGTTCAAATACTGAAACTTGTGCAACTTTCATTTGATCTTTAATGTAACTGGCAATGTCTGTTGTGTATTTGTATAATTAATTGTTCATGCTGCAATACAAACAATGTCATAAGCACACTACATTCCAAAGGGTGGTGGTTGGGGAAAGTGGTTGGTGGGATGCAAGACAGATTGGGTTCCCTTCCCAATAAACACACAGTTGTATGGCGAAAACTCGTCCAAAAAGAGAAGAGTGTATGTAAAAAAATTATAATTACAAAATAATATTATCTAATATCTACTATAATATTATCGAATATCTAATATTTATAACTAACCAAAAATCGAAAGTCATTGATAAATTAAGTATGAATTTAAACTATCATATTATAAAGCTGACAAATTTATGCATGAACATCTGCATCCGCATCCGCGGATGTCTGAAATCTGGTATCCGATACATCATTAATATATATATATCACAAAGTGTGTTCAAAAAGTTCCCGGACTGATCCCTCAAAAACTTTCTGGTAACACTTACGATGTAATTGAGGTTGTCCCCTTCAAAGTAGTCTCCTTGTGCAGCTATACATCGCTTCCAACGGCGTTTCCACTTTTGAAAGCAGTCGTGGTAGGCCGTGTTGCATTTTGAATATAATTTCTTCCACGCTTTGAAATCTTCGACCTTTCAATGCAAATTTAAGTTTGGGGAAAAGAAAAAAGTCTGCCGGGAACAGATTTGGAGAATACGGGGGCTGGGGAACGACTACGACTTTGTGCTTCGACAGGTACTGCTGAATTGACAACGTTGTGTGTGTGTGTGTGTGTGTGTGTGTGGGCGCATTGTCATGGTACAACATCCACGTTCCGGCGTTCCAACTTTCAGGCCGTTTTCTCCTTACTGCGTCTCGCACGCGCTTCAATATTTCCAAATAAAATTGTTGGTTAACCGTTTGACCTCTAGGGACGAATTCGTAATGAACGAGTCGGTAGTAATCGAAAAAAAAACGACCAGCATTGCCTTCACATTCGATCGGACTTGTCGTGCTTTTATCGGTCTCGGGGACATGGCGCACTTCCATTGCGATGACTGCTGTTTTGTTTCAATGTCATACCCGTACACCCACGTCTCGTCACCCGTAACGATGTTTCTGAGAAAATTTTCATCAAGATTTGCACGTTGAGGGAGGTCTTGAGCAGGGCACAAAATGTGACAAAACACACAAAATGACTTCACAAAACAGTAAATATCGAGAGAAAAAATACGATATCAACAAGCGGTTAACCGTCTTTGGACACAGACTGAGTCACACTACAGCATGCATCACATGACGCGCGTGCGCGTCATGTGATGCGCGCGCAGCATAACCAGTTCGGGAACTTTATGAACACACCTCGTATATATATATATAATTTCAAGAAACATCAAAGAGATGAAAAACATCCTTAAATTTTTTAATTGATACCAACGTTTCGGAATACAAATTCCATCGTCAGGGCTAATAAAATACAAATGACATTGGGTTAGCATAACCAAGTTAAAGTTAAAAATTTAAAAACTTATTAAAATTACAAAAAAGACTGGAACAGACATTATTATTATTAAATATAATTATAAAACAAAGAGAGATATCTAAACACGAGTTCATTAACTATAATTATAAAACAAAGACAGATACCTAAACACGAGTACAACGGAAGATTCATCAGAGTTGAGATTGGGTTTAAGTTTATACATAAATAATGATTCCATGATTTTAAGTTTAAGGTCAGACCTCAAAACCGGTGAGAACACTACAATTTGATTGCGAAATCGGATGATCGTTATTATGCGCGTGATTACACATGTAAGAGTTGATTGGTTTGCTGAAGAATTGATTTATACGAACTGGCTTTCCAAGGTGTTCAAAGATACGGGATTTCAGGTGTCTTTTAGTTTTACTTATATATTACATTACATTTCAATTGGAAAATATTAAGCCACTGAGGCCTATCGAGGTTATCCAAGTCATGAGCTATATTTTATAATAATAATATAATCTTGCTAAATGTCAATCTCAATTCAGCTAATTAACATGACCCCCTCATTTCGTTATTTCGTTATTTTGATATCCAAAGAGGACAAAGAATTACACTGGTCAACAAAGATTTTTCATCAGAGTAAAATTTGTGGTGGCTGGATAGCATTTTTCACGCTGATTCCAAAACTGCATTCAGAGTTTTTCTAGCACGTATAGTTTTCAAGATGAAGGCATATATATAACTACACAGATTTAACCATTTTAAATAGGCAAAATACTAATATTTCAACATTTGATTGTGTTTATTTTATTGTGTTTTTTTAGTTTATTCATCTTATTTATTTCAATTATCTTAATTATACATCTTATGTATTTCAGGTGTGAGCTTTTACGTCTAGCAGCATTGTGATTCAGGCAACAACGCCGTGCTTTGTGTGTCAAAAGATCAGTCCAGTCCAAGAACTTGTTGTGTCAAGTTGGTGTACATTTTTTTTGAATTTATAGTTTGCTCAGGTCAGTCAACATGCCTCGACAATGTAAGAATGACCCCGACAAGTTCTGTTTCGTATGCGGCCAGTTGACAACTAAAACACAGCGACGAAGTATTACAACCGACATTAAGAAAATATACAAGCTATACTTTGGTTGCCATCTAGGTGACCAAGATAAACCATGGGCGCCACATCAAATCTGTTCTGGCTGTTCAAATGGATTACGTGATTGGCTTAACAAAAAGAAAGCTTCAATGCCATTTGCCATACCCATGATATGGAGGGAGCCGAGAGATCATCATGAAGACTGTTATTTTTGTAGTGTGAACTTAATGAGGTTTTCTGCCAAGAACAAACACCAGATTGTATATCCAAACTTGGATTCAGCACGTAGACCAGTAAAACATGATGAAACATTGCCCATTCCAATTCCCCCAAGTGATAGGCTAGATTCTATCATAGATGACATGGAAAGTGATGAAGGTGCAACTGGCGTTTCCGGACCATCTACAGAACCAGAGTACACTTTTGAAGGTAGACATTTAGAGCCTAAAAAGTTAACCCAAGGACAGTTGAATGATCTTGTTAGAGACTTATCGCTGTCTAAAGAGAAATCAGAGCTTCTCGTCTCAAGACTAAAGGAGAACAATTTACTTGAGAACAATGTTCGTATTAGTTACTACCGAAAGCGGAATTTTGAATTAACAGCATTCTTTCAGTAGACGGTCCTCTCTGTTATTGCCATGACATCAATGGACTATTTACAGCCATATCTCAGACGTATGTGGCATCTGAGTGGCGCCTCTTTATTGATTCGTCGCAGAGAAGCCTGAAAGCAGTTCTTTTGCATAATGGTAATATAATGCCATCCATCCCCATTGCCCATTCCGTCCATCTAAAAGAGACATATGACAATATGGATATACTACTTAAGGCAATCAAATACGACAGTCATCAATGGAATGTTTGTGGAGATCTAAAAGTTATAGGAATGCTTATGGGTATGCAGTCAGGATTCACAAAATTTTGTTGTTTCCTTTGCCTGTGGGACAGTCGCGCCACTATAGAACATTACACCAAAAGTGACTGGCCACTTAGGTATACATATGTCCCAGGGATAAGCAATGTCCAGTCTGTCCCTTTAGTGGATCCCCAAAAGATCTATCTGCCACCTCTTCACATTAAACTTGGTTTAATGAAGAATTTTGTTAAAGCAATGGGTAAAGTCAATTCTGAAGGGTTCCAATACCTTTCAAGGAAATTTCCGAAGGTTACTGCAGCAAAATTGAAGGAAGGAATTTTTGTTGGGCCACAAATAAGGGAGGTTTAGAATGACACTGAATTTGAAAAAGTCCTAAGTCCGCTGGAATTGAAGGCTTGGCTGGCGTTCAAATGGATATGTGAAAACTTTCTTGGAAGCATCAAGTCACCTGCGTATAAGGATGGAGTCAAGAACCTCCTTGATGCCTTCAAAGAAATGGAGTGTCGAATGTCGTTAAAAATTCACTTCCTGCATTCCCACTTAGATTTCTTTCCTGTAAACCTTGGTGCAGTGAGTGACGAGCAAGGAGAGCGCTTCCATCAAGATATTCAGATGATGGAGAAGCGCTACCAAGGATATTGGAATGAAAGCATGATGGCGGACCATTGTTGGATGCTGTATCGTGACAATCCAGGCCAAATTTACAAAAGGAAATCACACTCACAGCGCTTTTAATAAAATAATGTATATATTCTTTATTTATAAGTACATTGAATAAGGTATGATGTATTTGTTGTTTAGCATTCCTAAGTGTGATCTATACATCCATAAATTTTCTTATAGCAATATCAAAAACTTAAAAATATCAAAACCAGTGTATCTATATAACTATACGTGCTAGAAAAAAAATAAAACCAGATTCGGAATCAGCGCGAAAAATGCATTAAGAAAAGTGTGATCATGTTTGTGATGAGAAAAAATGTTTCATTTTGTTGGCCAGTGTTTTTAGTTTCAGTTTTAGAAGTAAATTCAATAGTAGAGTGCTTAGAGTTGAGATAGTCGAGGAATCATTGTATCTTCTGTAAAGAACAGGTTTGAAACTTGTCGGGTAATTATTTAGCCATTTAGTTTTATGTTGACGAAGAAATACACTACCGAAGGTAGGACTAAGGGGCAACCCCATTTGGACACTTCCAGATTGTTATAGGACTCGTTGTTAAATATAAATATAAGGTCCTCAAATGAGAACTTTAATAGTTTCCTTAGTTGATACTTATTGAAACCATGAACCAAATTAGTGTTACTAAAAAGGTTGTCAACACAAATGTTAATGGTTTCAGCAACAGGGACGTTAGTAAATAGGGATTTTACATAAAAATTGGCCATTGTATAAGGATCATTATTGAAAGTAGTGATTTCTTTAACAAAAGAGAAAGATCCCGAACTGGTATATAGCAGTGGTTCTTAACCTTTTTAGGCTGCGACCCAAATTCTGGTCGCGGGGCTAGCCCGGCGACCCATGCCTTCAAACAGTTCACTCGTAATAGATAATAAACTAAATAATTAATGGTAAAATAATTAGGGATAACATAAACAAATGATAAATGACAATTTAATGACCCAATCAAAATGGCTTGGTGACCCAAGCGTGTTAGCGTGTTATTTTTATTATTAGTTATATACGCATACTTTAGGGATACTTTAGTCCCATTGTTTTCATGTACGGGAGCTCTCGAACTGGACCGTTGTAGCCGCACCGTACTACGGAACCGACCCAGTGGATTCCTCCACCAAACTACTGAACAGACCCAATGACGCTTAACTTCCCTGTTCGAAAACTATTATTTCAATACGAGTTGAGGGTGTTAAAAAAACACAACCCATTGGAGAATGCATATATCATTGTAACCTAACACTTTTGTTTCTGTTTTTGGTTGCGTTTCTTTTTGAACACCCTGTATTACCCATTTATTAAGTAATATAAACCAGAATCAATAGCAAATTCAACAAAATGGAATATTTCTCATTAGTTTTTATACTAAATACATTTTAATAATTAAGTTTTTTTATATATTATTTTCATTCATATATTTAGTGGGTTTTTTTCTGGTTTTTTTTTATTTCCTTTATTTTTCCTTTCGTTCAAGCATAAATGCGACAGAATTTGTTTGTCAGCGAAAGCCCATTAACGAATTGTTCATGTATAAAATTTCTCTTTTGATTTGCCACCATGTTTCATTTACTCTATATACATAGACAATGATATTTCTTCTAAACGTGACGCATAGATATTTATTTTTTAATATTATTATTATTATTATTATTATTATCAGGCCCTCTCAGAGGTCCAGAGAGGCCCGGGCCACTTCCAGCTTTTGAGGCCCATAGCTAAACCCAATTAATACTTTCACTGCTAAACATTATATTCAAACATGAAAGTTTCTAAATTTGAGGGCCCCCTTAAGCTTGAGGCCCAGGCCAAATGGCCCTCCTAGCCCCCCTCCTTCTGATAGGTCCTGCAATAATTAATTATTATTTAATTTTTCATTCTTAGTCTCGATTACTAAGGAATCTATCTATATCTAGTGCACTTCAGAGCTCTTCAGAGCCCGTACAAACCAATCAATTTAGGAAAATGGAAGAAATTTTTGTATGGGTTTATTGATACGTTGAATAATGTTGAATAGTAGTATTGGAGTTGCCACTTAATGTTTTTTTTTTAAGAAAACCAATCAATTTAGGAAAATGGAAGAAATTTCTGTATGGGTTTATTGATACGTTGAATAATGTTGAATAATAGTATTGGAGTTGCCACTTAATGTTTTTTTTTTAAGAAATGGTCGTTCTTGAGTAATTATAATGAATTCGGACCGACAAAGACCAGAAAAACGATGTTAAGATACTGGACTGTTGATCTGAATGAAGATTCGAATCTCGGCTCGGACTTTGTGATTTCAGATTTGACATATGAACGTATTCTCTCCATCATGGGGTCTTCCCTGATGGTGATACGATTCGAACCCACATCCAAGTGAATATAGTATTTTAAAATACGTCTTTATTAAACAAGGCGTTCATCATATAAATGAATCTCTGAAAGTTATCTTAAACGCCATTTGTTTACGGATATATTTTTATTAATTTAACATAAATTACTTAACCTTTTACCGCACGAATTTTTTGTAGGGTTAAGTTACGAATGCGTGTATTTGACAGGGTTACAAATTCGTCCATTTATGCAGTAAATGGTTACTATTTAATACCTCATTAGTTATTGCGGTTCGAATTGCCTCACTTTCTTAAAGAATATTTTGGGCGAGAGAATGTATACAAGTTTTTACTGTGGTTCGTTCTTCTCATGAGTTCTATTTTACTATTTAACGTAGAACTATTCAATACACGAACAAATAGTATCATTATTGTCAAGTATAAAGGGGTAATGTACTAATGAGTTTCATTACTATTAGCATTACTATTTTGAGTATTTTCAACCATAATGTCCGACTTTTTTTCACTTTCACGGGATTGTCTACGAAATATAATGGAAAACCCATTACTGAATTAGGCCCTAATTTATTTTATTTATTTATTTTATTTATTTATATGTTTTATTTAAAGTTAACATATGATTCTTTTAGTTTTTTTTACTAATTAACATTTTATTAGAACTATTTATACACTAATTGGCAACTCATTATGCGATTCAACGTTTAATAAGCACTGTAGAGTCATTTAATGTCGCTCCATATCCAATTCCTGCGAATAAGTAAACAAATCCTATTAAATACGTCATATTATAAAACTATATGGAAGAACGTTCGCATAGAAACATAAACTTTCTAATTGTTCTTTCTAATTTCTAATCTGTTTTTTCTCTATATATTTTATTTGTTTTATATACTTACGCTTCATGTAAGGAAATTTTAGTGGAATGTAATTTGACCATTTCATCTCTCTTCGTCTCTCTTACATAATTACATTAAACATAACATAAGTTTTAGCCAAATGGGCTATTGATCTGGTTCTCTCTCTCTCTCTCTCTCTCTCTCTCTCTCTCTCTCTCTCTCTCTCATATATATATATATATATATATATATATATATATATACTTTAGCAATTATGTACAGGAAATTAGTTTAATTTTTTTTTAATACGAGGGTCGGTACAAGAGTAATGCCTCTTATTTTTCAGTTCGTAAATACAATAAGAGGCATTACTTTCATAGCGACCCTCATATAATTTAAGTTTTCTTTATTTTGATTCAGGAAAGACGACGGAATAAATATGCTTTCACCCTCTACTAAAGAGTTAATGTATTGTATATATAAATTATTGTTCAAAATTTAGCAGCGAGCGAGCGCAAGTACACCATTTCTTACTCTCATTCAGGGTACCAGCAGTAGCTAGCAGTACCATTGCAAAGTATATAAAGGGTCAACGGACTAGCGACGCTTCTTTACGTCGGGCAATACCGCTAAATGTTCCGTGTTATCATTATCATTATCAAGTTCCGATCCACCCTTTACTTTTTCGAATGCATGAGTTCATCATTAGCAAGATAAACCATACATAACTTTGTTTTTACCCGAATGTCTGAATGTTCAGATGATGTAACAACCCTTGAGGCACAAATGCAGTGGGAGCCGAATCCCTGACCCTCAGTATCTTCACACAAATTCCTTCAAACGGAGTATCATTCTAAACGATAGGTGAAGAAAACTTTCTCCTATCAAATCTACCAAATCAAATCTACCAAATCCTTCGTACCGTGCAGGTACGAGAGATTAACACAACCCCCAAACATTATCATTATTGCAAAGACAACTGTTAAATTTTGACAACAATAAATTCGATTGCGTAACCTTGATTAACCTTCGTTTTGCTTCCACCTGAATTGTTCATTCTGATGAAGGTGAAGCTTGTCACGTCACCTGAGACATACAGTTCAGCGTGGAATCCGAACCACGCCCCACCAGCAGCGCAGCGTCTTAATCACTAGGCTACCCAGGGCACTAATTTATTTACCAACCAAATATATACTTTTCAACCTTTCAAATGTTCTGTGCGATGATTCCTCATTTCACGAAGGTCAAGCTTGTCGCCCCTCCTTTCGAGTTGGCCTGGTCAAGTAGTGAGTTGGTTTCTTGTACTCTCCACCTCACATAGCCAGGTGCGCCCGGCTCATCGGGGATTGTTCTGAATCAGGCGTCTAATCTTCTTTTGAAGCTGTCCACCGCAACACAACTCGTGTTTCTTAGGTCTTTGGGCAGCCGATTAAACAGTTTTGGTCCTCTCACAATAAAACTATTTTCTTTCAGGGTTAAGGATGTTCCCTGTCTGGCCTTTAATGCGGGAACACGACACAGTCTTCCTTTTCTACTTTCCACTGTTGTTTGGGGAGTTACAGGGTTCAGAGTAAGATTAGGGACTAGTTTCTCCATTATTTTTCAAGTGTAAATCTCTCTCTTCTCCTTTCCAGTGAATATAAGTTTAATTCGCGTAACCTTTCCCAGTAATTTAATTGTTTGCCCCCCTTGATCTTGGCTGTGAAGCTTCTCTGAATCCCTTCTAGTTGTCTAATGTCTTTTTTTTATACGGGCATGTTAGGACCGAGCAGTATTCCAATTTGGGTATGATCAGTGTTTTCAGTAGAGGAATCATTATATTCCTATCCCTTCTTTTAAAGGTTCTCAGTATCTGCCCAGTTATTCTCTTTGCTCTGTTTACTGCTATATTATTTTATGTTTCAAATTTCGTATCATCAGTCATTACAACCCCTAAATCTTTTGCTCTAGAATTTCTCTGAATTTCCTGTCCATTTGGGGTATAATATTCCATGGCTTTTAGGTCCTCTCTTTTTCCATACCATAACAGTTGAAATTTCTCAGTGTTAAACTTCATATTGTTGTCTTCCGTCCACTTGTAGATTCTGTTCATGTCGGTTTGTAGAGATCCTATATTTTCTGGGTTTCTTATTTTTCTACTGATCTTTGTGTAATCAGCAAAGGATGTTACTGTGCTGTCTCTGGTAACGTCCTCATCTTGTCAGTTAGCATGATTATGAAGAGTAGTGGAGCTAATACTGTTTCTTGTGGTACTGAGCTGAGGACCTCTGATTCTGATGAAGATACTCTTGTACTGTAACGACTTGCCACCGCTCACTAAGGAAATTA
>JAJOZX010001963.1:435000-487500 GCA_023014485.1 Bathynomus jamesi | reverse complement strand
AGTAACAGCTATCTATAACAAGAGTTTCGAATGTCCGTTACGACGGAGATTGAGCCGGGACTCCAGTACTTTTTTTACCTTATCCCACCCTATCGTAGTTTACTATCCTTATTTAACCTACCAAGTCGATATACTTCACTGAAACACTCAACCCAACCTTATCCAATTATTCCTTAATTTCTTTAATTATCTTACTTTATGCAACACTATCTTAACCTAATTTACCCTTACCTCTCCTATACCCTATGGGCATATCCTATTCTATACTATCTTCCCTACCTCAATATTCTAAACCAGTCAGCTCTAAAAACAGAAAAGAAGTTACTAAAAAAAAATGTCTATTAACGTTTGTTACACTCAGTGTAAACAGGGTGTAACAAAAGTACTTATTCATGGGGTATTTATTTTAGTAAGTTAAATGTTCGAATTGCATGCCAGAAATTTGTTTGCACGTGTGAACTCTGATAAGTATGCGAGATCCAAGAGTGAAGCACACATTCTCGCTAATTTTGAAGCATTCCTCGTGAATTCTTTTCTTTAAGTCATCAGTGGTGTGTGCTCGTGATGAGTAAACCACTGACTTCAAATGGACCCAAAGGAAAAAAATCTAATGGTGTCAGATCAATAAAATAAGATTCAATAAAGTACATATCCTATGGATAAGGACTTTTGTAAACCCCATATATATATATATCTTTTCTCTGTTGACTTCAAATGACGGTTCAAGATTGACCTGCAGTCGATGTGAGAGAAAGTTGTTTTCCACTCTCATCTTGACACCGTATACCAGCTACGCATGGCTGGTCAGAGACTTTGTAGAACCTATCCAGTTGGTTCTTAAAATTATTCAGGTTGGTGTGCCGGAGGTTCCTCAGTTCTTTCAACAGCACGTTAAAGAATTTTGGTCCTCGTATTCTGAGAGTATTTTCCATTTTCCTTTTCATGGACCCCGTCCCACCAGCAGCTAGGACAATATAAGATCTACCTCTTCTCCATTCCAGTGTGTTTCTGCTTCATTTCTGAAGTTTGGGACACATTCCTCGAATATTTTCCATATGTATATTATTGTATATCGCTCACGTCTTCTTTTCAGGGAGTAGAGTTTCAGGGATTGTAGTCGAGACAAGTAAGTCGTCTTTATCATCTTTCGTTTCCTATATCTTAGACGTAAAAGTCCTTTGTATGGTTTCTATGTTTGCAATGTCTCGTTTTCTGTATGTGCTCGTGCGTACTGAGCAATACTCAGTTATTATTGATGGAACTAAACTCTTTCATAATTTTAGCATGATGTTTACTTTATGAGGGTTTGAACAACAGTTCAGGATCGACTGATGATGTTTGCTTTTCTGTTGTGGAAGCTCCCCCAGATGATTCCCATTATTTTTCTACCTGTTGGAATTTCAATGTTGTAGTGTTCCCTGAGTTCTGCATCTGATGACATGATTACTCCAAGATCCCCTAACTTGTGGGTTTGGTTTTACCGTTTTTATCTTGCAGTGTTTTATACGCGTTATTTTGCAGCTGTTGCATATTTTATGAATTGAAATATTTCTTTGATGAACTTCATATTTTTGTCTTCCGCACACTTGACTAGTTTCTTTATCACCTTCATTTGATACTTCCTTGCATATCTTTGTGTCGTCCGCGAAACACGATACGACACTGTAATTAATATCTGCATCTGTATGTTTGCAGTCATTATTATAAACAGCAATGGAGCTAAAACTGTGCCTTGTAGGACAGAGCTGACGACTTCTGAAACTTAGGATTTAACTCCATTTACTTTTATTTTTAACTCTTCAGCGTAATTTTGGAGAAGTGGATATACTGTATATTCGCAGTGAGTCAGAAAATTAAATATCCATCATAACAACTTTCCACTAATTCCGGTATGCTTAAGTTTGTGTTTAGTGAAAGTTTAGCAAAAGCAGTGTATATATTACATCTATATTTTGTGGGTGTGGATGCTTAATTAATTTTTAACGTTTCAACTTAATATTCTGATGTAACCTAACTCAGCAGAACATCTCCCTAAAAGGAGTCTACTTTTGAACATCTTTACATTCTTCTGTTCACCAAAGAATGTTTGAAACTTCTTTTTCTCTGGCTTGACTTTTTATATTCATTACTTCTATTTCTAACATATTTTGAATCGTGTAACATAACTGATACATATATTTTGAAAACCGTATATTTTTCAATCTATGCATATTTTTCTGATTCCATTCAGGAAAATTTTCACGCACGAATACCTTATCCAATATTTATGATAAAATGTAGTTTACGTCTGAGCAGTGAAAAAATTCAGACCTTCATTTTACTCTGGATCGTACAACGACGTTTACCAAAGTCTACGTCTTGCATATTAACATACAATACTGTTTTGAAACCAGAGTTTAAAAGAAGAATAACATAGGCCTATATTATGGTAACGAAATTTAAAACAACAAACACCTTTTCTTATCCTTATCATCTATAATTTTTTTCTTATCATCCATAATATTTGATATATTTTGTTTCATTATTTAATCGTACACCAGATTCTAATTTATATTTCATACAGACAAACACAAAACGTTGACAATCTATTAACCACAAAATGGTTGCAATATTTTAAATATTTAATATCTAACTCGCAATCAATGTAGTCATAATTATTATTCGTCCGCGTTTTCAAAGCAAATTATTAATCTAATCTCCCCGTGAGAATGTAATTTGTGTTTCCCTTTCATTACTGTCGTAACTTGAATGGTGCCTCTGTAATCAAAGCACTTTGGGTAATGGTCGTTTTTAATTAAAAGTCTCTTAATAAGGTTTAATTAAAGAGAATTTATGCGCTTTTTTCCAAAACATTTTTATGCATTCAGACCAAAAATGAAATATTGAGAGTAATCATATACCTTGATTTTGATGGTATTTGAGGATAATAATAATAATAATAATAATAATAATAGACATTCAGAAGGGAGAGAAACTGGCACAGCGCTCAGGACAGGCTAACGCGGCTCATTGCGATAATTCCCGGATTATTATTAACTAGCATCATCGAGATTCGAATCCCTCTATTTTCGTGTTTTCATTTCGCTTATATGGAAAGGTGTTACTCACTGATCTACAGGCGTTGGTAATGGCATGTGATGATGCTCATTGTTTATAATATTGATTTATTTCCATGCCATTACTAGCCCTGCGGAGTATTTCGTATAAGACGTAAAGAAATGGAAAGGGTTCTCTTGAAAATATTGTTTAGATGATAAATGTTCAATAATTATATTAATGACGTAAAACCTGCGGAAACCTGCGGTCACGAAAATTACGTTGGATTTGTGATAAACTCATTAAAAATCTTCTAAATTACTTTAATTATTAGAACCTTCAACAAAATCAATGAAATACCAATTCAAATTTTCGGTCTATAAAGTGGTCATGCAAGGGAACAATAGAATAGAAGCACCAATCATAATACAGCTTACTAGAAGCCATATTTGGAGTGAGGATGCGTGAAGCGTGTCACAAAGGAATTAAGTGAAAAATCGCGAATATTCATTATATGATAATTTCTAGTAATATTCTTAACTTAAGTACCAGTGAGTCTTATGGAATGTTGTCTGTTCAATTCGAAATTGTACATAGCTTTTTTTGGGACCCTTTATTGACAATAGATTGTCCACATCGTATTTATATTGCGAAATTTTCGAACGAAACAACAGTATATTTATTTGATAAATTGGCCAGCGCCCGTAGGTCATTGGGTAACACCGTTTCCCTATAAGCGATGTAAAGACACTGTGGTCGGGGGTTCAACTCATCAGTGGTGTTGGTAATAACAATATAGCAATTAAGGCAGTGGGCCGCACTAGCTGGCCTGACCGCTGTGCTAGTTTCTGGCCATCTTGACTGGTTATTATTATTTAAGTTCAGAAGAAGTTGAAATTAAATCTGAGGATCTAATCACATAAAAAATAATTTAATTTTGGGGTGTAGAGATTTCGCCCGTGCCCTAGGTATGCCTATGGCATTCATTCCTATGTGAATAGGAACTGGAGGGGAACTAAAAATAACTGGAACGCTTTATAATTACAAACTAATGAAAAGCCATGTAGAAATTGTTAAAGAATGCTTCGTTATCTTATTCTCCTTTCATGTCGAACAAGAATTTTCAGACAGTTAAAATTTTGCTTGAAGGGTGAATATTTCCTCTTTTTAATGATATAAGAATTTTCGTGTCTAGAGTTAATGAAAAAGTCTGAAAAAAAAATAAGTTGAATATTTATAATAACATCAAACATTTTCTTTGAAATCCTTAGTAAAAGAAAACATTTTATTTAAGGGGAAACAATTTTGTATTATTGTAATGGGAATATAAACGCTGACTTTTAATTTGAACTTTTAAAAAAAAATTCTTACCACGAATATGTTAAAATTAGCCTTTTTTTCTATTTTTAATGGTACTAAGGAAGTGATATATTGCCTCATTTAACTCGTCTTTTGGGCTGTTCTGCTTTTCTAAGCTGTTTTGCATTTCCAAATTGTCGCGTTTTCTCTTATTCTTAAGAGTTCTACGATTTTTCTTTTCTCTGAGCTTAGGATATACAGCACAGCTAAGCCTGAGTTTTATAAGAAACCAAGCTGTGACGTGAGCTAGGCTTTAAAAATGGCAACCAACAAAACATTAATGAAAATAAACGATCTATTTACATTGAACATGGGAAAGAAATTGATAAAAATAAAGACTAACCACAAACAGACATTTACTCACGAATCTCAGGATGGAAGATATAGTGACAAAACATAACAATAGTCTAAAATAGTTTTGCATTTTAACAAAACCGAAGGCGAAATTCAATGAATCTACGAGACCCTGAAAAAAAATCACTAATGAAGACTAGACAAATGACCACTCCCTAAAAAAAATATGCGACTTACTTAATGAGCATTCAGTTGAGGGTTTACTTCACTGAAACTTCATATGAAGATGGAAAATCCTTTTCCCGAAGCATGGCCAAGAATCAAAGACAGACTCAAACAAAAATAAATTCCTTCATATCGATTTTCAAGAATATGTTTAATGTCCCTTTCCAGCTGAGAGACATTTCAGCACCTGGGCCTCACATACAGAATGTAAGGTTTCTATAGACGTGCGAAGAAAGAGTGCGTAGTAAAGCCATTATTCATACTGTGGACATCATCCACTATTCTTTTAAAAGGTACAAATAACATTGGTTCTATTTACAAAGGAAAAATAATCATGCCAAAGAACTGTCGTCGATCAGTACCAGTGACGTAACACCTCATAAAGTGTTCTAAAAGAATAGTTAGAGATAAATTATAATACCTGGGAAAAATAGGAGTTACATAATCCGAACGATCATGAATTTACAGCGGGAAGAATCAAGAATCTTGTCTATTACATCTATTGGTTTGGAAAGATAGAATTCTAGAAACTTTATACCGAAAGCTTTATACTATATATATATTAGGGTGGAGCGAAAAATACTTTTTTTCTAGTATGAAGTTCTAATAGTGATTAAAAGTTGCATTTAGTGGACGATATATACCTGCCAAAATATGAGTTCATTTGTTTAATATTTTCAGCTGCCACCAGGGGGCTAAAGTTAACACAATTTTGGGTAAAAAGGAAAAAATGCTTCTATTTTAGGTTTATCAAACTATTATAAAATTTTATCTTAGAATTATCTAATAGTTTGATTAAGATTCTTAAATGATAAGAATTTGTTTTGTAAAAATGCCTTTTCATATGCTTAATATCTTCAGCTGCCACAAGAGGGCTGAAGTTAACTTAAAAATGACAATTAAGTATGATTCTGTATTTACTTGAAAAAGGGAACAGTAATAAATTAGGATGTCTCTCCTCCTTTATACTGGCTTGAGACAGTTAAGAAACGTTATTTCGTGCCTTAGCGGAGTTACCACCCTTTCCCCAACCAACCTCCCTCTAGAAAGGGTTCTTGCTGAAGACTATTTAGTAATTTGCTTTTGTGTCAAATTTTGGCTGTTTTTTCCTTGATTCTAATGTAGCACGAATCCAACCGTCTCTGTTTGTAGGTCCGCAGACTGATCCAGCAGCGTCTGCAACGAGCTTGACGCATCTCTCTACGGCTTGTGTATGACATGGAAACTGAAATAATTCTGAATGAAGAGTAGTACCATGTTTGATGCATGATTCAATATCATCAAGAGAAACTCCTTTGGTTATCGGTGGTTCTGCTATCTGAAAATCTTGCCACATAATGAGATCTGTATAGTCTTTGACATAAAAATTTATTTCTGGCACCTTAAAATACCTGATAACATCTGTTTCTTGAATGCATGCCCTTGCTTTTATGATACGCCTAAATCCCAACTGACGCACATGCTCCCTTTCATCAGCTATCATTGCAATGAGAATGTTTTCTTGAATTGCGTAATATGCATTTCGCTGAATGACTGAGTCATGTACTCTCCTAAGCTCTTCACGGAGATACCGGCTTCTTGCAATCATATGCCACATATGTTTAGCACCATATTGGCATAATGGTTTACGCTTTATCTGAAACCACATTGGTGCGTATACCCTAACAATGAAAGTAGCTAATTCTTGTAAATTGCCTGAAGGATTCTCTGTGCTTGCATATAACCGCAGAGTCCTGTTTGCTGTGGTGAGCCACCTTGAATGTGATATATTGCCTGGACTCTTATGACTAAGACTCTTTGAGAATGTTCCACTTCATATAGCCTTGTGAATTTCAAGAAGGTATTTCTGGTCAGTACTTATGTCATCTACATCAACTTCACACATGTCCTCTTGAATTTCAATGGGTTTGAAGTTAACTATGGGAAGCTTTTCACAGTCTGAAAGTGCTCGGCCAATTTCTCCTGAAAATGCTCTTGGTCCAGTAGTGGTACCATCCAAGTGATGAAACAGATGGCGCAATGGAAGTTCATTAAGGTGTAAAAGGCATATCAGCCACTGCAATGGCTTATTAAAGGCTTCTTCCAGTAATCTTATTGTGCCTCCAATACTACCAGTGTTAACCACTGTCGAATCACAGCCAACTGCAACGATGTTCCCTATATCAACATTCCTTTCTTTCAAGCAATTCACTAGCGCTGTGCAAATGTATTTAGCTTTGCCACTGGAAGGTGTCACATGTGCAAAGTACAGAGAGTGTGGTTCAGATATTATGCTGATATGCTCTTCGCGTTTGGTTCTTTGGTGGTTAGAGCCATTACTCTCCTGGACTTGAATCATTGTTTTATCCTTTCTGCCATCAAAGTATAATCCCCGCATGGTTTTTGGCTCTCCTATCTGTTGTAGTTCCTTTCTCTGTTTTTGTCTTTCACGTCTTAGCTTACTTCTGTCTATAATATTCCCTTTGTCTTCAGGAGTAACAATTTTAAGATCTGCCAATACTGCAGAAGCAATAGCAGCCCCAGCTCTGTCCGACATTTTAAATCTATCACAAGTAATTGCTAATGAAGGCAGTGGCTCACGCATCTGTTGTTCTGATATTACATATTGAGTCGAGGTTGTATCTTCCTCATTATCTTCAGATATCTCTTCTAGTTGTTGAAGTTCACTTGTCTCTGTTTCGATTTGTAAGTTGGACGTATTGGTTATAGCAGCACTAGTTGTTTGTGAGGATTCCAGACGTGCTTTTTCCATTTCCTTTCGATGTTCTCTTGCTTGTAATCGTCTTGTGTGTGCTATGTCAATGCTTCCTATCACCATTATTCTGCGTGTTCGTTGGTCATTTAAAAAATCCTGCTCTTTTGGAGGGACTTTCTTACTCTTTTCACATGAGCATCTCCTAAACTCCTTACATTTGCAGGTGCAGATGTCAAACAAAGTGCATTTTGAAGAGTTTTCAAATTCTTCAAGCTGATTTTTGTACTTAGGCTGATCCTTGCGTGACTTGTATGGCTTTAATAAGGACCTGTATTTATCATGGTACACTCGCATCATCTGTAAAACGAGTGTATGTGAAACTATTGGCAAAGAGGCCTTCTTCCAAATATTTTCTACCTTTTTGGAAACTGCCTCTGCTATTTCAGAAAATGAAGGCTCCTTGTTATTCATCTGCTCCTTCACTAAATGTTTTGTGAACAGGTAATCTTTCATAATGCAGTTATAAGTTGGTAGTTGCATATCACTCATCTCACAAGGTACTTCAAATATGGCACACTTCATATGTTCTCTAGTGAAATGTTTATATTTAGTATTTGATGCCATAATATTTTTAAGAAAAATTCACAATCACAAAATATCCTGTAACATCAAAACATTATATAATTAAATATATAATATATTTTATAAGTATATATAATATATATAAATATATAATATATTATATAAATAAACTAAAATTATATAATACATTATAACAAGCATTTTATAATAAAATCAATATTATCTCTATATAAATCACTTTAAAATAAAGTTTTATAATATTCCGATCATATTAAAAAACTCTCCGATCAACTGAGCGACTAGGCCTACTACCTAAGAAGAAAAGTGTTAACACACTGTTCTAATGACTCACAGAAAGAAATTCCTTCACACCAAAACCCTTCCCCACAACCCTCCCCAAACCCTCCCCCACAACATTCAGTGTAGTCTCAACATGACTGAGTTACTCTAAATTGTGTTAACTTCAGCTCTCTTGTGGCAGCTGAAGATATTAAGCATATGAAAAGACATTTTTAGAAAACGAATTCCTATCATTTACGAATCTTAATCAAACTATTAGATAATTCTAAGATAAAAGTTTATAATAGTTTGACAAACCTAAAATAGAAGCATTTTTTCCTTTTTACACAAAATTGTGTTAACTTTAGCCCCCTGGTGGCAGCTGAAAATTTTAAACAAATGAACTCATATTTTGGCAGGCATATTTCGTCCACTAAATGCAACTTTTAATCACTATTAGAACTTCATACTAGAAAGATAGTATTTTTCGCTCCACCCTAAATTATATATATATATATATATATATACCTTCGATAAAAAGGGAACACCACGAATAATTAATAAATTCTAAGACTCGAAATTTTGCTTCAAAGTTGATTGAATATTTAATCTTTCGAACGATGTAAGAAATTTTCTTGCCTGGAGCCAAATAGTGTCTTTACCACTAATTGCTCATTTCTCGAAGGCTCATACAGTAAACAGGATATTAAAAATACTAAAACAAAACAAAAATTTCCTCCCTGAAGTAAAAGAGACAACAAGCAATTACAGATCAGGTCAAAAATCTTGAAAATTGGTTATATTGGAAGATGTCAATGATACATGATAGAGTCGAAAATACTTGAAAAATCATTTTCTACTTGCAAAAACGAACTGAAAAGCATATTGAAGAAATGACGAGTGGACGATTTTGCATCATTCCTATAATGAAAACAAAGATGGAAAAACTCTCAGAAATCAAGGCCCAGAAATTTTTAATGTATTCTACCGAAGAAACTACAAAATCCAAAAATATATTCATTTACCAATATTCAAACTTTGTATTTATTAACTGCAAACCCAAGTTCCTGACCTGCCGTACGTAGCAGGTTACGAGGGCAGGATGAGAATGGAAAAGTAATCTTTCCATCACCAATTTTGTCTCCCAAACTTTATGAGTGCTCATTTTATTCTTCCAAGACGCAGGAATATATATATAGAAACGTTTATTTTTAATCGGAGACTTAATCACAAAATAATTTGTATCGTAAATGCTGGAATAGCGGTAAAATTAAATGTTATTTTCTAGAGTTTTCTAGAAGAAAAAAAAATTATATTTTCCCCAACGTGGTGAACATCCTTTCAGACTGCTTTCAGAATTCAGGTTCTTATAACAACGGAGCTTTCGTCTGGCAGAAAAATTGTCCTTTATGGGAACATCGTCGTGCCATTAACAGACAAGAGAAGAAATTAATTTTATTAATTAAAGCAAAGTGATGTTGTTGACAGAAAAATCAAATTCATATTTTTTGCATGTCATGTTATAAAAGAAAGAACTTTTTATAAAAGGGGGGAAAAAGACATGAATTTTGATGACGGTTACTCATTAACTAATGGAGTTACGACTGTCTCATACCGAGTGTAAACACACTAATTAATTTATTTTTGTTTGGTTTGTGTTGCTTTTTTCATTTTATTACGCAAATTTTATCTGATTTTGTAGCTTTTTCCATGTTCTCTTTGACGGGGAATTATTTTTGCGTGTTTAAGTGGTGGAATTTTCATCCACCGCATACAGAATATTGACAAAAGTAAATAGACACCGGGTTTTCCATAGTTTTTGATTTGATAATAAAAGTTAATAAATAGTAACGCATTTATTGAATCAATATATTTAGAATCGTGTTGCTTTCTCCTTTGTATTATGTGAAACTCACACACACACAAACACACACACACACACACACGTTCTGGTATTCCATTGATGATCTTTGCCATTTGTTCTTGAGGGCAATCATCGTGGGATGCCTATTTACTTTTGGCAAACCTCTGTATGTTTTGAAATTTAAGATTATACCAAAGAGCAAGAAAAAAAATATCATGATTCAAAGTTTATCGAAACTGATGCTTTCCATTTCATCCGAAAACGAATTCAATTACTTTCCACACATTTGTATATGTGAAATTTATTGAGAGGTTCAAAGAAGGCTCCACTCCTTTTCTAAATCTATGAATGGTTAAAATGGAGTCGAAATTTTCACTGCTTCATTTTAATTTTCTTTCATATATACTTTATAAAATTGGCACCTTTTTTTTTTTTTTCTTTTCTTGCGGAAATTAGAAAGAAAAATTTAGACTTATTTCAATTTGCAACTTTTCCAACAGATACCATAAAATTTTAGGACTCGTATTCAAGCGAAAGTTTTTAATTTCAATTTTGTTTCTAATTTTTGCAAGAATTTGAACTAAAAAGAAAAAATTACGCGAATGGAACATCAATTTGACGTTATTAATCGTACCCCTCAAAGTACAAATTCAAAATGTTTTTGGAAAAAAAGTAAATAAATAATGAATGTCAACGAAAATAACATTCTCTGAATAAGACACATTCTTTTGCCAGGATGCTTTTTTAGGTACACACGCTTCGCACGTTCTTTTTCAAGTTCTGAACATTGAATATTTTGCTTCATATTGACATCCATAAATTAGGATTGAAGCACTTCACTTTAAAAACTGTCCTTTGTGTGTATCTTAGATCCGAACGGAAAAAAAAGCTAAACGTACTCTGTAAAATACTTCAAGAGTACATACTCGTATATATATATAGTAGGTCCATAGTAGATAGAGTAACTGAAACGGTTTTCTTCTTGACAAGCGATATCCTCTGAAACTAAGTGTAAAATACAAAGAAAACCTCTCAGTGTACTGTCGGTGTACCTTCGGTCTGCCGAGTGTACTCTTTACATACTTTATACTGACAGTATGTTTAGTTATTTTTTTCCGCTCGGATCTAAAGTACACACAGCGGACAGGTTTCAGAGTGTATATTATGAGTACGGCAGGACTGCGGACACGATTTCATTGGTCACTTGAGATAACTGGATTCATACGATCAATTTCTTTTTTTTTTAGGTTATAAAAATAATCCAAGTAATTTTTAATTAAAAATATTGCAGCAAATTTAGACATAATTTTAACAAAATAATTTCAATAAAAAATGTAAACATATTAAAATTTTCTTAAAACAAGTCTGTTTCAAACATCTTGGAACGCTTTTAGAATGCGACAGAATGTCTTGTCCACGAAATGGTAGCCCTTAAGTTATATAACGAAAAGTGCGCTAATGACATCACAGACTCTTTGTCTTGCCATATTCTCATACACCAACACGTTATTTCCGATAGCTTCTGTCAAGATAAAAATCTTTTCCCAATTGAATCTATTTATACGAAAGGTTTTAATTAAATTTGGGCTAAATTTAAATTTTCACGTATTATAATAATTAATCAATTAGGAGGGTCAGAAACTGGCACAGCGCTCAGGCCAACTAATGCTACCCATTGCTCTAACTCCTACATTATTGTTACTAGCATCATCATGCGGGATTCGAACCCCGAACGTTAGTGTCTTCACATCGCTTAATGGGAAACTTCGTCCAAGTAAATATGACATATAAACCTACATACTCACCACTAATTCGTACAATCTAAACCAATTGTGTTTGTTTGGAGCAAAAGTGTGGCCACAATGGTTCCAATATGAAAGTTTAAATGAAAACAACGCGATAAAAAGTAATATTTACATTTAGTGGCTAAAATAGGTCCATTGTTAAAAATTTGAACGCAATTTAATTTTTTTCAGTAACAAAGTTACGTACTCCATTTATAAAGCCTCAATTTATGAAGCTTCCATAAGCATTCTACAAACGTTCAGTGAACGACGTTTGTTTGGAAGGCGAGCAATGGTCGTTCAGGAAACTTTTTTTCTTAAAAACTGAACACAGAAGCCTCACTGTTGAAAATACTTTTCAACTCTTTAAATTGAATGGGAAATTTTCTTTTCACTGAATCGCCACATTCCCTGGAATGGATTTTTGGGTGTGTGTATATATATATATATATACACACACCTCGGTGGTGTAGTGGTTAGCGTCCCTGACTATGAATTCATCGGCCCCGGGATCGAGACCCGGTGACTGCAGCCGGCGCGCAGCAAAAACCCAGCTGTTCATCTTTCCACACAATAAAGAAAGTGGTTGGTAGATAAATGGGTACCCTGGGTGGCTTAGTGGTTAAGACGCCGGGCTGCTGGTGGGGCGTGGTTCGGATTCCACGTTAAACTGTAGATCTAAGGTGGAGTGAAAAGCTTGACCTTCGTCAGAATGAACAATTCGGGCGGAAGCTAACCAAAGGTGTATATGTAAACAAGAGAAGCCGCAATAAACAGTAAACATTGCTTTGAAACTGCTGGTAACCAAAACTCCAACAGTGTTCCTACATGACACACTGTTGGACAGTTGATTGTCTGCAGTTTCAAAGCAATATGTATGAATGTGTGTATATATATATATATATATATATATATATATATATATATATATCTCTCTCTCTCTCTCTCTCTCTCTCTCTCTCTCTATATATATATATATATATATATATATATATATATATATATATATACAGTATATCTAGCCTATATGTCACGCGGGCTTTATCTACCGCACGATATTTGCAGAGCTGATCACTTAGGACTCAGGAAATTCTTGATGGTCCCAATCAATCGGTTGTTGCAGGGAGCGTTGAGTCCGTAATTTGCAAATAGAGTTAACTCATCGAATAACTGGATCACATTTTCTCACCTTTCTTTCTTACGCATTTAGTTCAGGATGGAACAAAACATCAGGAATTTCCTAATATTTACTTAAATTAAGTCCATTGAAGTGATAAATACAAAGCATTAAATTAATTGCAATCAAGTGGAATACTTTTCACAGTTAATAATTTAATATGACATAAAATGGAACAGTTTGGTGATATGAAGTGGACGTTATTTTTTTTCACTCTTTTCTTTTGGTACACGAACAACAGTTATACAATATTCTTTATAAAAATACAGAGAATACGGAGGAACAAACACGTTCAATAAACAGCGTCGGAATTAACTCCCAATCATTGCTTGATACATTTTCCCAATAATTTACTGTGTGAGCAAAATATGTTTGCGAACGAGGGAATGTCACTCGAATTTCACTGATTTTATGGGTGGTTGCTTAAAGGGTGGCCTTGGCAGAGGGCTCGCAGATTAGCGAGAACAGGGCTACCTGTGCCAAGGGTGGCCTTGTTCGAAGGGGCACAGAATCACAAGAACAGAGAACAGATTACGGGTGCCCAAAGGGACGACCTTGGCACGAGGGCCGCAAGAATGACAAGAACCTCGAAAAAGCTTTTGCTCAAGCCTACATAACTTTGGTAGGCGGGAAACTTTAGAGTTCAGGAACAACCTATTTGGCCAGTTCTTTCCGTTATATGCCTATGACACAACAGTTCGCCAAATAAGGTGGAGTGATATGAAAATCTGAACTTTTATTGGTAGGAGCTTCTATGAGGAATAACCAGTCGGAGTACGATTAAGTCATGATCTATGGCGAACCTTTAAGAATTGACGTTGAAAAGCATCAGATGTCGGAGTCGAGAGTCAGACAAGGATATTGAGAAAAAAATAAACAGGGAAACTGTCCATAAAAATTAAAAAAGAGATAAGAAGACTTGATTGAACGAAATGACAATTAATATTATAAAATATGTTTGTTCTGAACTGTAAAGTTTACGAAGTCAGCTATTGATTAGGGAGGGGAAAGATTTATGGGATACGTAGTCACTGCACTCAGTGTTAGCCACACGATACTGAAAATCAGCAAGCGCTCAAAATGTTGTAAAAATCCTAAGTTTTTAATTAAAATATATGGAGGAAAAATATATTCGTTATATATTATACATTCGTTATACTCATTAAGCACATAAAATTTATGACCAATGCGACAAATATATATATATATATATATATATATATATATATATATATATATATATATATATACTATTCTCCTGGATTAATTCATCACGGTAGTAAAGCTCACTGTGACTATTCACAAACCTTTTCATGGTAGTCTCTATATATATATATAATTAAAGGTGATAACTTAGAGGTGAGGGAAATTGTGCTTATAAATATAATAATTGCACGTCAGCAGGTAACAAAGATGACATCTATTTTTTATAATACTTCTGATATTTTATCCCGTGAATTTCATTTCGAAGCTTTTTCATAAAAAGAATTTCATATCTAGCGAGAAAGGACTTGATTGACAAGTGGGAAATACTTGAATTTTTCATCAAATGGGAGCAAATTTCTTAAAGAGAACCCCTCTTTGAGGAATGAGTTCCTTCCTTAAATTTCACTCGCATTGATTGTTCCTTCAGTTATGCAATTGCGCCTCGTTTCTGATTAGTGACCAAATCATGACGGAAATAATATCCAAAGTGACTGACGTTTTGGTAAAAATATTTTGCCCTTTTCTTCTTCTTCGTTTCAACGCTGAAGTAAACCCGTGATGGTATTCAATACGTGACTTCTTATTAATAAAGGAGACGAAATTAACTTCAATGTGAAATTTACAATAATAACTGAGTTCATTATCTGAATTTGAATATGATCTAACGGAGTAATAATAACTGCCTCTTACCAGGTTTCTGCCATTTACAGTTTTGAGAGTTGGTTTTTTTTCTTTCTACGATTCATTCACTTTCGAGCCATTTTAGGATTTAAGTTGTCCGTTTCTTTCGGTCTTTTGCCATTTGAAGCTCATGTTTGTCGTCTCTTGAAGATTCGATCCGTTATAGCGAAGCTTTCAATTTCTAAATAGCATTTAAATGTTTTATTACCGCTCTTATACTGTTAATTCAACCCATTTCCTTAGATTTGTTTCTTTCTTCCCAATTTTCGTCTTCTTTCTGCCTCAATCGAATTAACCTTGAAATTTGGATGTAATTTTTGTAATTTGTTTTTGTGAAATTTTTTTGCTTTATTTAGTAAAAGTAAAGCTTTTAAAACACTTTACGTCACGTGGAAAAAACATTGAAAAAATTTTGGATTATTTTTTATTTTTTTTTAAATTTACGAAAATAAATATAAAATTGAAGAAATCAATTTGCAAAAGGTTTTTAACACCAAATTGAAGTCCTTTAAATGTAATACAACACCTAAATGATGCATTCAGAAGTACGTTTTAGAGAACATAAAGAAAAAAGCACTAAATTTCTTCAAGGAAAAAAAATTAAAGCCTGCGCTTATTCTACCCTGGTTAAGCCATGCAGCTCCACACACTATTATCTCTATAGTCATTTGCAGATAAACTCTAATCTTGCACAGTGACAGATAAAATTTTTGCAAAGAGTTTTCTTTTTATTGAAAAAGAATGAAAATCGAATTTTAGGAAAAACGCACTGACTGACTTATGTCCCATCCAGCTTAAAAGCCGGGTCGGGTCCCCCAGATGGCGTCTTCGCTCCAGGTTCTTCTCGTTTGTCACCTCCCTTCTGTGGGGTAGGAAGGGAAGGTGCGTCGGTTCGCCCGTACGCGGTATGCGCCATCATCATAGGCCATAGGGTTTCTTGAGAAATAAAGCAGCCGGTTTGCCATCCCTCTGCTGCTTGTTTGGTCCGCGGCTCCTTATTTTGTATATTCGGAGGAGCCCTAGAACTTTCGGTTCCCCCATCCGCCACCCGAGGGACGCGCCTGGTAGGAGTGCTCTCTCCCCCAGAATATATATATATATATATATATATATATATATATATATATATATATAACAGGGTGTCCCAGCAGTCTGGACTCATAGGGAAAATAGGCATTATATTTTAAAGTGAAACAAACACATTTCTAATGTCATTTTTACATATTTCCGGAAAGAAAATACCATCATGGCTCAGTATACCAATCAAGAAAAGGTGGAACTGATATTGCTACATGTTTCCGGAAAAAGCCAGAGGGAGGCATGTCAGTTATTTCACGAACATGCCTCCCTCTGGCTTTTTCCGGAAACATGTAGCAATACCAGTTCCACCTTCTCTTGATTGGTATATTGAGCCATGATGGTATTTTCTTTCCTAAAATATGTAAAAATGACATTAGAAATGTGTTTGTTTTACTTTAAAAATATAATATCTATATTTCACTTCTGGGACACCCTGTATATATATAATGGCCAATAAAACAAATCTAAAACCTAAAAATGTCAATAAGATTTCGCGTTGAGAAATGACTAAGTTAAGAATTTATAAAGAGTTTTGATGATCCACAATTAAAAATAACTAAATAAATAACATTAAATCTAGAGATTCCTGTTAGTTATTCCAACATATTTTTTCCTTTTTTCCTAAACTGACTTTACACTCTTTGTCGTTAAGCAAGAAAGCAACTGACGAATGTTCATATTTTAAAGTATTGATTTATTTTATTGAAAATTATGTCACTTCGATAAAGTTTTTGGGGTTTTTCCTCGCCATTTCACTCCGATAGATCAGAGGATATCGATAAAAGTTATATACATATATATATATATATATATATATATATATTATTGTTGGCAGTGGCTCCGGTGAGGTGAATATTGGCGTCTGGTGTAGCCCTCACGGTGCGTGGAGCTAATGCATCGGAGCTACAACCGATACATTATTCTTAAAGAATAAAATTGTAATGCATTGCGAGTCGTGAAAATACAATAAAGTGAATAGATTAGGAGACTACATTAGGAAAATTGTTTGTGAGGTTAACAGTAATCCAAGAGTGACGTCTAAAGACCTTCAAGGATCTTTGGCAACCGCCAACACACACATTCATCGTTTCACAATACGAAAAACCATGAACCGATCAGGATTTTATGGGCAGGTCACACGACGAAAGCTATTGTTGTCAAAGAAACCTGAGTAAAGGTGTGTGTGTGTGTGTGTGTGTGTGTGTGTGTGTGTGTGTGTGTGTGTGTGAGAGAGAGAGAGAGAGAGGGGAGAGAGAAAGAGAGAGATAGATAGATATTTAAACAAATATTTTAAGCCCTACACCAGCAACACATTATACGAGAGGTACAAGGCTAATATTAGTGTAATTAAGAATACAAAAGATTTTGATTAATTTATTGTTTTGATGGAATTGCACGTCTGAAAGGTGGCTGATGATGACGGGAGAAAAACATTGGAATTCTTACTTATTTACAATACCGATAATTTCACTTAAAAAAGGTCTCGTATGAAAGCAATCGATTTGGATCATTGGCTGGGCCATTAACCCGTTAAGGAGCACTGGTAGATTTTTCTACCAGCAAAATCCGTTTTTAATTTTTCTGGTCCTTAATGGGTTAATATTAGAATTAGTCACGAAGACGATTTACACAAAGTGAAATTATACCTGAACGTATGATCCGAATCAAGAAATCCGAATCATCTTAATCCGCTCAAAGAATAGCTACCCATCCAAATGCTGAATAGAACCATTTATAGTCTCTTTGGTCTTGGCGTGTTTTTATCAAATTTGAAATCTTCCTTTTTTTTTTCCTTTCTTAATTTGATTTTGGAGTTCTTAATTCTTTTTACGATTCTCTTTAAAGTGAAGAGCCGAAAATCAATTAATCATTTTAAAGTACTTTCTCTTATAGGAGCTTTTAAAATAACAGCTTTATTGCAGTTATATATATATATATATATATATATATATATATATATATATATATATACAGTATATCTTATTTTCATATAACGAAAGCTTGGTTTCATTTCCTTTATATTTTTCAGGATGAGAAAAGCTATTATAACGGAACGTGATCTTAGGCCTTTTCATTTCTTTTCTTTGTTATTTCATTTGTTTATTTCGCGAAATGTATTTTATTTAATGAGAAATCTGTGATTCTATGACGCGAAAATGATTATTCCTTTCGCGAAAACGATTTGAATGAATTCCATTCCGAAAGACTCGATTAAGACTCAAACGGTTATACCAAAAATTTGATGGAGACAAACGTAAGAGAAAGAGGAACACCAACAAAAAAAACACGGAAGGAGAAAGACAACAGATAGATAAACAAATAGATAAGGTCCTAAACATTATAATGTAATGAAAGCGTAAATGTAGTCACGTGAAAAGCTACATGAAACTTACTTGAAAGATAAACAAACCTTAATCGAAACCTAAAATTTGAATTCCAACAAAATTGGTAGCGACTCTTTCATGCAAAAGTAAACCAAGTGGAAAGCTTTACGTGGAGATGAAACATTACAAAATTCCTTTCGGTAATAGCAAGGAAAATAAAGCCAATATTGTTAGAATCGCGTCTCGTAGGTCGGGGATAAGTTTGCATCATAATGGTTGTGGAGATGACAGATGGGCGAGAGGAAACTGTTTGAGGGCGAGAGGAAACTGGTTGACTATCAGCCCTTGTTCCATATCGCGTCGTCCGTCTTCCTCCGTACGGAATTAGAGAGCTTCGGGTTTTACATGGCCAGTACAAGTACAGCAGGGCGAAAATAAAAAGTGTAATTCCTGCACTGCTGTGAGAGACACGTAAGGAATGCGATAAGTTAAAGAGACATCGCTAATTGGGTGGAAAGGAAGCTAAAAACTGCCTTCATGTTATGGTCGTAGTATAAAGAAGGGTGAAACGCTGAGATGATATCTTTGGAATCGGGATACACAGATTTATTGAATCAATATATTTAAAATCGTGTCGCTTTCCCCTTTGTCCTTTCCCCTTTGTAAAGCTGACACACACACACGTTCTAGCATTCCATTGATGAGTTTTGCCATTTATTCATGAGGACAATCATGGTGGTATCTCTTTACTTTTGTCAACTCTCTGTACATGACGATTTCGAGAAAAAATAATTTTGTAAAAAAGGATTTAATTTCGAAATATTTCGAGAACTGAAACACTTTTTTATCCGTTACAATATCATTAATTAATAGTTATTTTTAATTACATTTATTAGATTTACAAACAGGATTAAGATTATTAAAGTTATTAACTCATATTCTCGGCATTGTAATGCAATTAATGTCTCTTGGTCTCACACACACACACATACAACACACACACACACACACACACACACACACGTATTTATAAGACGCATCAATTTAAGTTACATAACTTTTTGAACGATGATTTTCGTTAATTCAAACTTTAATTTTGTTTACAAAAAAAATTAATTGTAAATTCTTTTTATAAACTTACATTCTAACATTAATAAACAACTTTATATATATATATATATATATATATATATATATATATATATATATATATATATATATATATATATATATATATACTGTATATATATATATATATATATATATATATATATATAGGGTGAACCAAATGTAGGTGGACAGTAAATGATAACGTTTATTTTGAGAATACATATTTAATTTTTTTGTATACTATAATACAAAATAAAATTTAAATAAATTTAGTTATAATATTTAATATAATATAACACAAACACCATAGTTATAATGAACACCATAGTTATAATATAATATAACACAAACCGTATTCAACCTACTGTCCACCTACTTTTGGTTCACCGTGTATATATATATATATATATATATATATACACTGTTCTCTGTTTATACGGTCATTACCAATTGAGAAGAGCTCGCGAGGAGCCGAAACTGCATTGGTGTTAAGAAATAAACATTTACGTCTTCCTGAAGAGTGATTTCCTTCTCCAACTTATATATATATATATATATATATGTATCATTTATTTATTTAAACATATTCCATTAGGTAACTATGAGTTACAACAAGACAGCTATTTGTAAGAAAATCAACACTTGTAAAGAATATTTCCTTGTAAAGAATAAGCATGCTCGTAAAAACACAAAAACAATTAAACATATGAAAATGCAAAACATAGCGCATTTAAAAGAACTAATTTGACTTATAATACGAACGTAGAAAACATAGACAATTCACACTCTTATCACTCAGCCGAGTTCTAAGTTTAGTTATAAACAGTCCTGCAGCTGAAAAAGCTCATGATACAACATGTATGATCGTGTAAACAGGGTATTTATACTATATATACACTAATTATTATGTAAGTAATTAGCACCGGGATATCCCGGGATGAACGAAAAAATCCCGGGATATATCCCGCACATAAAATCAACCGGGATCCCGGGATCCCGGGAAACAATCCCTACAACCGATACATTATTCTTAAAGAATAAAATTGTAATGCATTGCGAGTCGTGAAAATACAATAAAGTGAATAGATTAGGAGACTACATTAGGAAAATTGTTTGTGAGGTTAACAGTAATCCAAGAGTGACGTCTAAAGACCTTCAAGGATCTTTGGCAACCGCCAACACACACATTCATCGTTTCACAATACGAAAAACCATGAACCGATCAGGATTTTATGGGCAGGTCACACGACGAAAGCTATTGTTGTCAAAGAAACCTGAGTAAAGGTGTGTGTGTGTGTGTGTGTGTGTGTGTGTGTGTGAGAGAGAGAGAGAGGGAGAGAGAAAGAGAGAGATAGATAGATATTTAAACAAATATTTTAAGCCCTAAACCAACAACACATTATACGAGAGGTACAAGGCTAATATTAGTGTAATTAAGAATACAAAATATTTTGATTAATTTATTGTTTTGATGGAATTGCACGTCTGAAAGGTGGCTGATGGTGATGGGAGAAAAACATTGGAATTCTTACTTATTTACAATACCGATAATTTCACTTAAAAAAGGTCTCGTATGAAAGCAATCGATTTGGATCATTGGCTGGGCCATTAACCCGTTAAGGAGCACTGGTAGATTTTTCTACCAGCAAAATCCGTTTTTAATTTTTCTGGTCCTTAATGGGTTAATATTAGAATTAGTCACGAAGACGATTTACACAAAGTGAAATTATACCTGAACGTATGATCCGAATCAAGAAATCCGAATCATCTTAATCCGCTCAAAGAATAGCTACCCATCCAAATGCTGAATAGAACCAACGTCGCTTTACTCTGCTAAGTGTGGGGCGTGACCCCCCCAAAAATTTGTTTTCAGCATCTTGAAACACAGGAATAAAAGGAAGCAAAGTGAATAGCCAGAGGTACGACCTCTTCATAAGAGTTTATTGCTTTATGTCCATTCATCTCAGTCCTTTGTTTGTGATATTGGTCTCTGCTTGGCCCATTTATAGTCTCTTTGGTCTTGGTTGCGTGTTTTTATCAAATTTGAAATCTTCCCTTTTTTTTTCTTTCTTAATTTGATTTTGGAGTTCTTAATTCTTTTTACGATTCTCTTTAAAGTGAAGAGCCGAAAATCAATTAATCATTTTAAAGTACTTTCTCTTATAGGAGCTTTTAAAATAACAGCTTTATTGCAGTTATATATATATATATATATATACACAGTATATCTTATTTTCATATAACGAAAGCTTGGTTTCATTTCCTTTATATTTTCTTCAGGATGAGAAAAGCTATTATAACGGAACGTGATCTTAGGCCTTTTCATTTCTTTTCTTTGTTATTTCATTTGTTTATTTCGCAAATGTATTTTATTTAATGAGAAATCTGTGATTCTATGACGCGAAAATGATTATTCCTTTCGCGAAAACGATTTGAATGAATTCCATTCCGAAAGACTCGATTAAGACTCAAACGGTTATACCAAAAATTTGATGGAGACAAACGTAAGAGAAAGAGGAACACCAACAAAAAAAACACGGAAGGAGAAAGACAACAGATAGATAGACAAATAGATAAGGTCCTAAACATTATTATCTAATGAAAGCGTAAATGTAGTCACGTGAAAAGCTACATGAAACTTACTTGAAAGATAAACAAACCTTAATCGAAACATAAAATTTGAATTCCAACAAAATTGGTAGCTACTCTTTAATGCAAAAGTAAACCAAGTGGAAAGCTTTACGTGGAGACGAAACATTACAAAATTTCTTTCGGTAATAGCAAGGAAAATAAAGCCAATATTGTTAGAATCGCGTCTCGTAGGTCGGGGATGAGTTTGCATCATAATGGTTGTGGAGATGATAGGTGGGCGAGAGGAAACTGTTTGAGGGCGAGAGGAAACTGGTTAACTATCAGCCCTTGTTCCATATCGCGTCGTCCGTCTTCCTCCGTGCGGAATTAGAGAGCTTCGGGTTTTACATGGCCAGTACAAGTACAGCAGGGCGAAGATAAAAAGTGTAATTCCTGCACTGCTGTGAGAGACATGTAAGGAATGCGATAAGTTAAAGAGACATCGCTAATTGGGTGGAAAGGAAGCTAAAAACTGCCTTCATGTTATGGTCGTAGTATAAAGAAGGGTGAAACGCTGAAATGATATCTTTGGAATCGGGGTACACAGATTTATTGAATCAATATATTTAAAATCGTGTCGCTTTCCCCTTTGTCCTTTCCCCTTTGTAAAGCTGACACACACACACACACGTTCTAGCATTCCATTGATGAGTTTTGCCATTTATTCATGAGGACAATCATAGTCGCATCTATTTACTTTTGTCAACTCTCTGTACATGACGATTTCGAGAAAAAATAATTTTGTAAAAAAAGGATTTAATTCCGAAATATTTCGAGAACTGAAACACTTTTTTTTCCGTTACAATATCATTAATTAATAATTATTTTTAATTGCATTTATTAGACTTACAAACAGGATTAAGATTATTAACGTTATTAACTCATATTCTCGGCATTGTAATGTAATTAATGTCTCTTGGTCTCACACACACACACGTATTTATAAGACGCATCAATTTAAGTTACATAACTTTTTGAACGATGATTTTCGTTAATTCAAACTTTAATTTTGTTTACAAAAAAATTAATTGTAAATTCTTTTTATAAACTTACATTCTAACATTAATAAACAACTTATATATATATATATATATATATATATATATATATATATATATATATACACTCTGTTCTCTGTTTATACGGTCATTACCAATTGAGAAGAGCTCGCGAGGAGCCGAAACTGTATTGGTGTTAAGAAATAAACATTTACGTCTTCCTGAAGAGTGATTTCCTTCTCCAACTTATATATATATATATATATATATATATATATATATATACACACACACACACACTTTAGGTGAGTTTGAACGACGGTTCAGGAAGGATCGACCTGCGGTCGACTCCTCTGCAGCATCCCGCCTCATTTGCGGGATTTGGTGAAGAAGGGAAATGCTGTCTGATCTCCTCCTGACCTCGTAGCCAGCCACGCATGGCTGGTCAGGGACTTTGCGCAGGAATTTGTCCAGCTGGTTCTTGAAGTTATTCAGGGCGGTGTGCTGGAGATTCCTCACTTCTTTTGGTAGGACATTGAAAAGCTTTGGGCCTCATATTCTGACAGTATTTTCCATCCTCGTTTTCATGGCCCCTTGTCCGACCGCAGCTGGGACCGTACAAAATCTGCCTTTTTTCTCATTCCAGTTTGTTTCTATTTCATTTCTAAGGTTAGGGACAGAGCCCTCAAGTATTTTCCATATGTATATTATTGTGTACCGCTCGCGCCTTCTTTCGAGAGAGTAGAGTTCCAGGAATTGTAGTCGAGACCAGTAGTCTTCACCCTCCGTTTCCTCTATCTTAGACATCTTAGACGTAAAAGTCTTTTGTATAGCTTCAATGTTCGCAATGTCTTGTTTTCTGTATGGGCTTGTGAGTACTGAGCAATACTCAATTACTGGTAGGACTAGACTCTTCCATAATTTGAGGATGACGTTTGCTTTTCTGCTGCGGAAGCTCCTCCAGATGATTCCCATTATTTTTCTAGTCGTTGTAATTTTGATGTTATAGTGCTCTCTGAATTCTGCATCCGACGACATTATTACTCCAAGATCCCTGACTTGTGGTTTTGGTGTTATCTGTTTAGCTTGCATAGTTTTGTACCCTTTTTTTTCTGTAGCTCCTTGTTATTACCATATCTTAGAAGTTGGAATTTTTCTTCGTTGAACTTCATATTGTTGTCTTCTACCCACTGGAATAATGTTTCAATATCATTTTGTAATTTTCTTATGTCACCTTCGTTCAGTATTTCCTTACATATCTTTGTGTCATCTGCGAAGCATGATACAATACTGTCCTTAATATCTGCATCAATATCTGCAATCATTATTATAAACAACAAGGGAGCTAACACTGTCCCTTGTGGGCCAGAGCTCACGACTTCCGAGACTTCCGATTTAACTCCATTTACCACCACTCTTTGTGTTCTTTGCGTCAAGAAATTAAATATCCACCTTCCTAGCTTTTCAGTATGAGAACTGTCGTCAAAATTCTTAGCATCTTTATTTAATCCAAACGTTTCGTTCCATTCTAGAAACATCTTCAGTGGAAGTAAGCTAAATTTAATAAATTAAAAATTAAAAATTGTAATTAAAATTATAATTAAAATTTAAAAGACAAAAGAAGAAAAATAAATACAGAATAATATACATGTAAAAATCGTACTTTAAACCTTAAGGGAGGAAATAGAAAAACAAAACATACCTTCCGAAAGAGATGTCGGAAAAGAGACTGGAGCCACGTTAAAGAGAAAGTAGGAGAACATCTCGGAAAATAGTTGGTTGGTCATTTAATTGGGTGGTTATTCATGTAAAATTTACTGGATGAAGTTTGTTTATTAAGAGATGGCCTCTGAGTTTTAATGCAGAGAGGTTCAAGCATTTTCTAGCTAAGGTCTTTCGAATTAGTTTCTAAGATCGAAAAATTATTTAAGACTTTGGGATGAGAAGTCTCAAATTGATGATTTTTAATAGCGGAATACTCTGGTTTTGATAGAGGTGACCAGTTCTGGTCGAAATACCTTTATGCTTAGATTGCTTACTGATCCTATGTTTTAATTGTAAAGTGGTTTGACTCACATAGCGGGATTGGCACTCCGCGCACTTATAAAGATATACAATGCAGGATCGTATAAGCTTGGGTATTCGTTGTTTATGACGAAAGTGGACTTAAAGAGAGTTCATATTAATATTAAAATATATAAAATGACATTGAGGATAAGTTTATAACAAAAACTATTTCAGGGATTTGTTTAGTTTATGAATGTGTGGTCCCAAATATGAGAGTTTGACAAACACTTTTATCTTTGGTACGTCCGGAATTAAAAATTTAGGTTGAAAGATGTTCCGCAAGAAAGTATAAATATATCGGTCGAAAATATGTTGAGTGAAAGAATTTACTTTAAAGAAAGACCTCAGATAAGGCATTTCATTATGGAAAGAGGGTCAAGAAAAGACCCGAAAAGACCCGAAGACCCGAAAAGATATGCAAAATTTAAAGATTAATTTTAGAAATACATTCGGAAGACCTTAGCTTGAAAATACTTGAATCTCAAAACTCAAAATAGGCCATCTCTTAATGAACACACTTCATCTTTTAAATTTTACATGCAATAATCACCCAATTAAATGACCAACCAACTATTTTCCGAGATGTTCTCCCACTTTCTCTTTAACTTGGCTCCAGTCTCTCTTTCTGGCATCTCTTTCGGAAGGTGGTTTTTTTTTTTTTTTTTTTTTTTCTCTCCTAAGGTTTAAAGCACGATTTTTACATACATATTTTTCTGTATTTATTTATTTATTTTTTTTTGTCTTTTAAATTTTAATTTTAATTACAGTTTTTAATTTTTAATTTATTAAATTTAGCTTACTTCCACTGAAGATGTTTTTAGGATGGAACGAAACGTTTGGATTAAATAAAGATGCTAAGAATTTTGACGACAGTCTTTATGTTCTTCATTAGAATAAGGTTCCCAAAGAACACACCAATTTCCGATATATATATATATAATATATATATATTATATAATATATATATATATATATATATTAGGGTGTCACTTATTTTTCAACTTTTACGTTTCCGTGCTCTGACCCCATCAAAGTATGCCATATGATGTAAAAACACTGTGTACAAAGTTTTATTGAGATATTTTAATATTTAGAGGTCGCTAAACGGCTTCGAAGTATTGGATACGAGATTCTGAGAAAGTGTGAATATAAACAATTTCCAAATGTATTTAAACAATTTACTATGTTCCTACATTAGCAGGAAGTACACAAGACATTATCATAATATTAAGATGAAGTACATTAACATCAGACAGTTGCGTAATTATTATGATTAATCATTATTTCCACTCAAGATATGCTTTTGTCCCCATGTCCACTGCTTGCGATGGTCTTCAACAACCTGGAGAAGAAACTGGAGTTGTTCTTCATCTTTGGTTAGGTATCCAGAAAAATCCTGGATGAGAGCAACGCCACGTTCAGCGAAGTCATTTGTTACAGTTAGAGTTTTTACAGTCTCTTTCGCAGTCTGGTAATGGGTATCCTCTTCCCATTGCTCAGCAGTTTTCTCCAAGAATTCATCTGGGAGGTTGAGCTTCGTGAACAAGGATTTAGTGTTTTTGTTGCAAAGTTTTCCAAGCTTTTTTCTTTCACAGTATCCAGGTCAACAACCACACGCTTTGGAGGGTTCTCTTGTCCATCAACACTAGTCATAGATATGACCATGCGATTTTTGATATCAGGGAGGACTGAAAGACTAAAATACACACACTACTGCAAAGACATCCTTCTATTAAGGCGACTGAAATGATATTGGGGTGAGGCATATAAAGGAAGCGCATTTCAATTTAGGACAAGTAACGACGCGTCATCAAAATTTTAATGGCCTTGAGCGACCTCTGAATATTAATATTTTCTTATGAAACTTCATAATCAGCGTTTTTACATGCATTGTCACATTTCTAGAGGGTCAGATCGGAACTTCTTGATGGTTCAATTCTTACCATACAAATAAGTGACGCCCTAATATATATATATAAGGCAGAACAGGAATTGACTTTAGAACTGAGAATTTTTGACAGAATCGGAATCAAATATAATTCTTTTTCAAGTGGTATTGGAAGGGGCACTTAATAAAAATACGCTCTGTTACTTATTCTTCACTGAACAAAGAGAAAGTGTATAAGCAGAATTTTAAGCGGATCTGGAGATAGTCGTGAAGGGCAATTGGTGAACTGAATTTAAAATAAACAAAAATGGCTTGACAAAATTATTGTAAGTTATTTCCAAAATTTACTTACGAGATGTAAACCCATTAAATTTGGTACCTGTATCGTAAAATTCATTAGTTTTAATAAAGTAAATGAAAAAAGGCTTCACTCGAGTTTATTTTTGGGGTTATTTTTAGCTGAATGAGAATCGGACCTCAATTGATTTTTCACAGGGTGCCACGAAATATTTATTCTTTACTTTTGAAACGAAATGATTCTACTGGATTTTGATGTACAGAGTGTTGCGAAAAGTAAATAAACACCATGATGACCGTCCTCGAGAACAAATGGCAAAGGTCATCAATGAAATGCCAGAACGTGTGTCAGCTTTATATAATGCAAGGGGGAAAAAGCAACACGATTCTAAATATATTCATTGAATAATTTTATTATTTATTGACTTTTAACAAATAAAAACTTTTGAAAATAAAACAAAGGTGTCTATTTACTTTTTCAAATGATCTTCATATTATAAAGGGGACAATATGAAAAGTGTCACAATATAAATAAACACAAGACTTATTTATTCGTCTACACTCTACAGTAAGAAGGTATTGCTACTTTTCGCATAATCCAACTGAAACAAAAAAAAAAATAATAAAAATATATAATATAATATATATATATATATATATATATATTAGTGATGTAGGTCACATCCGCATCCGCATCCGCATCCGCGGAACATCCGCACATTTTCTAGCATCCTCATCCGCATCCGCATCCGCACTTTGGACTGCGGATGTCGTGCGGATGTGGACCGTTGAGATAAAACGTCATTAATAAGCGGAAATTAGCAAATTCTACTATAATAATAGAACTAGTTCATTGTGTGCAAAAGTGATGCAAGCGACAAGACGAGAGGCTGTTCTTGTATGAAGTTACTCTCTTGCAACCTACTTAGATCCACGTTACAAAGCTAAGTTATTTTCACCTAGTACATTAGAACGAGTTAAATCATCACTTGGCAAAGCAGTTGAAGAGCTTCAATCTCTTGAATCTGTCGCTTCGCCACCCACCAAAAGAATAAAAGTTTCAGTGACAGAACCAACACCTTCAACAAGCAAATCTATCACAGAATCTCTCTCTCAGTTTCTTGAGTCAAGCAGCGATGACGAGACCTACGCGATGTCAAAAGATGTAGTAAAAATGATCGAGAGCTATCACCAAGAAAAACGCCTGGCTGCATGTGACAATCCTATTAGTTGGTGGAAAAATACGCAGAATATCTATCCATACTTGAGTAAACTTGCAAGGAAACATTTAGCACGTCCTCCAACAAGCGTACCAAGCGAGAGATTATTTAGCAGTGCTGGATTAATATATGATGAAAAGAGAAACAGACTGGCAGCAGAAAAGGCAGAAAAATTAATGTTCCTTAAGCATAACCTTCCTATAATTAAGTTTGAATATTAAACGATGAACATCTTAGTTTACTTTATTTTAATTACTCATTTATAAATATGCCTAATAAAACTTTAAACTTAATATAAATAGTTATCAAGCTAATTAAAGATCTCTTTCTATAAGGGTGGAGGTTGGGGAAAGAGGTCGGGTAACACAATTATGGTTTCTAATTGTGGCTGAAACTCAACAAAATATAACGAATTTATTTGCAGACGAATTCACTAATTGATTTCTATATTAGTTAGATGCTTGCTATTATTTTATATGTTCAGGGAAAAGTACAGCAATTATTGTACAATTAATCAATTATACTACATTATAGCTACAGCTCTCTCTATATAATAACTTATTATATACGTTAAACACAACAAATCTCGAATATATCCTAAAAAATAACGAAAATGTAGACATCCGCATCCGCATCCGCATCCGCGGATGTTGAAATCAAACATCCTCATCCGCATCCGCATCCGCGGATGTGAAAAAAATGACATCCGCTACATCACTAATATATATATATATATATATTTTCTGCCTGTATAAATTTCTGATAGTAGGAAACAGCTGGGCGATTCCGATTCTGAAAATGAAGGATTTTGGCTGGAATCCAAATTTAAATCGGAATTGTAGATATTTTCGTGTTTGAAATTGGAAATGGAATCGGATCCGGATTTCACAGTTTTATATATGGATTTGAATTCAGATATTTATATTCGTTTCGTAATAGAATATTCGCGCGGGGCATTGCAAATGTAAAATTTATTTTCTCAGATTTTGACCAAATTTTGAGTAAAATTTACTGAACAATTTTGTCCCATTCCTACTCTACTGAGTAGCCTAGCGGGCTGCTCTTTGAGAAGTCGTGAGATCGAGTCCGTGCGAGGACTTGGTAATTTCAGACTTTCTTGGTGGTTGAGGTCCGATTCCACTTTAGGATGTAGGACTAAGATGGGTCAACAAGCTTGAAGTTCGTCAGAAAGAACAATTCCGGCGGAAACGAGGTAAGGGAAGGTATTCCTCTGGCCAGTAGTACAACTCTTGTTTTACAGTTTATTCCAGAATTAGACAATGGATACATCATATAAGAAATATAAGCGAAGGTTTGCTGTAACTGATCGGTTACTTGAATTAACAAATATCATTAAATAAAAACGATCTTAACAGAAGTGGCTATTTTGTTAAGAATAAAAATCAGGTATTAGGGTGAAGGCACTCTTTATTTTGGTATATACAGAGGACTGACAAAAGTAGATAGACACCATGATAATTGTCCTCAAGACCAAATTACAAAGTTCATCAATGGAATGCCAGAACGTGTGTAGGAGGAGGGGCGACAAGCTTGACCTTTGTGAAATGAGGAATCATCGTACCTCGTTGAAAGTCAGCTTTATATAATTCAAAAGGAAAAACAACACGATTCTAAATATACTGATTCAATAAATTTGTTATTAGTTATGTCCGCTTTCTCACTGTATCAGTTGCTCGGAGATACTAGCACCGGACCTCAATTATTTACTGACTTTCATTATCAAATCAAGAAACTACGGAAAAACTGAAGTTGTCTATTTACTTTTGTAAACCTCTTGTTTACATTCAAATTTAGTAATTTTAGCAGAGCTACTTCACTCAGTGCACATTCAAGTCACTTCTCTGATACGCAGAGCCATTCTGCATGTGGTATACTACAGTGGAGATTATATCGACTAAAAATGACTTTATTTGAAACATGTTATGGCAAAATGAAATGATTGGGGTTGTTTAACCTCCTTCGCAACATCTACTAGGGTCATATGACGGAGAGGACCTACAGCTTTACGTGGGATCCGAACCACTGGTCGCTACATAATCTGGACAAGGAGGACGGTCTCCCACCCAACTACTACCCAGACCCAATGTCGCTTAACTTCGCTGATCAACGGGAAGCGGTGTTATGACATTGGCTACGACGTAGCCCTTACGGCAAAATGGATGATACATTTTTAAAGCGAAAAAACAAAGTCAGAAAAAATATTTTCGATATTCTTTTCGTATCGAATTTTCATAATGAATTTTTTTATTTAATTATAAAAAATTTAAAAAAATATTCAGGATCAAATTCGGATTTGATCAAGATTGCTTTATTAAGAGGAAATGAAATCGAAGTCAGAATCGGCTTCTCTCATAAATAATTGGAGTCGAAGATTATGGTGGAATATTTAACTGGAATCTTAATTAAAGGTTATTATTATTATTATTATTATTATTATTATTTTTCGTAGTGAATTGGGTATGCATTCGGCCCATAATCCAGTCCCAGGTTATTTGGATCGTGGCGCTTGAATTGAAAATGACTCGTTAAGGGAGGAATTTTCGCCAAATACAAAAAAAAATTTCTGAATCAATCAGGATCAATTATAGAGACCGTTTCAACAGCCAGTAAATATATCAATTCAATGCAAATTAACTTCTCAAACAACCAAAAACAAATTAAAATCGTGGCAGCTTTCTAGAAATTAGGATTGGAACTATATATTAATTAGTCTGAAAGCTGACACTTTTTGGACCTCCTGATTGATTAACCTGGTAATACACACACACACACACACACACACACACACACACACACACACACAAAGGGCTGACAAAAGTAAATAGATAACTTCGGTTTCTCATAGTTTTAGATTTGATAATAAAAGTTAGTAAATAATAAAAAATTTATTGAATGAATCGTGTTGCTTTCCCCGTCTTTACACTATGTAAAGCTGACACACGTTTTGGCATTCCAATGATGAGCTTTGCCATTTGTTCTTAAGGACAATCGTCGTGGTGTCTGTTTACTTTTGTCAACCTTCTATATGCGATTCAGATTGCGGCTAGAGACTAAAAAAAGAAAGCGAGGCGATGTGTGCGACTTAAAAAGCGAGCGGAGACACTGTTTCTGCTGGATTTCCTCATGGAAAATGTGGTACAGTTTTAGGGAGGTGTTTATGACTCTGAAGGCGTCCTCAAGCCTGAATCTTCTCTCCCTGCTGTCGAGTGGCCGGTGGTATCGGACTGCTTTTTCCTTCTCGTTGCCGCGAGAATCTTTCCAGCTTTTTCATTTGGGTCGTAGACTTTCAGGGACTCTTTCTTAAGCTTTTATATATTGCCGCAGGAGATCCGCTACAGGCGCCCTTCGACCCTCAGTAAGCAACTTGCGAACGAAACTTCAACGATGTGGAGGGAAAATGATTCTCCCACTGGGCAAACTGATGGTGTATGTGACGATGGAGCGGGTGGCGGATGAAATGAGTCGTAAAGAGAGGCTGAATCGTTGTCTCCGATATATGTGAACTTAATATGGTCGAGCAACGCGACTTCCTTGCGTTCAGCGCGACTGAAGATGAAGGTCTTGTGGCAGCGATTAAGTGCGAAAAAGGGCCCATCTTATGGCTGTTACAGGGGGGCTCGAATGGCGTCGTGATGGACAAAGACGTGTGTGCATGCGTCTAGGCCGGCGGACGTAGACCTACGATTCTTGGACGTACAGTTCTCGCATGGAAGACTTCGGTCCATTGGCGTAGGCACTTCAGTCGACGGAAGTATCTTCTGACGGAGTGAAGAACTCTCCAGGCGGGCGTAGTGTAGTACAGTACACCAGCTCTGCTTACGTACACTTGAGATTGGACTTGAGTTCGGTGTGAATTCCAAGGCGAACTAGGAGACGTACGTCAGTCCTTCGAGGGCCAAAAGCCCTTGTCATCTTGGTCGCCTTCAGATGTCGGTGAAATCGCTCAATAAAGTCATTCGACATCGCGTGATAAGCGGTGGTCTTTATGCACGTCCACTCTAACGCACACGTCAGTTTCCTCTGGATGGCAGACTCGAACTGTTACCCATGGTTTGTAGAGATGGTAAAGGGTACATCAAAGCGGAAAGTCCACCAGGAGACAAAGGAACAGGCGTCTGCTTTGGCTGTAATTTCGGGCACAGGAATCGCTTCGAGATATCTGGTGTACCTGGCGGTGTACGTGTAAGTGTACAGGAAATGTCCGACGAGGTTGATGTGGACCTGATCGAAACGGGAAACTGGGGTGGGGGTGGGGGTGAAGCCGTCTAAACGAGTCACTCTATGCTAGTGTATCTTAGCACGTTGGCACTTGATACATATGCGGGTCCAACGTCTGACATCGCAGTTGATGTTGAGCCAGACGAAGTGCAACGTAATGAGGTGTTGGGTTTAAGACATTGTAAAGCATACTGAAAACCGTTTGGCGAAATTCTTCGGGAACGTATGGCTTTGGAGTGCCGGTGGAATACAGGGGAGTGATCTGTTCCAACTTTAATGAAGGAGCGGAAGTCATTAGCGCTTAAAGCGCTTTATAACTATGATGGGATGCCGCGACTTATTCGTATATACTGTATATAAGACAACCAGGGAACCAGGGATGATATTACTTTCTTACAAATTTTTTAACATTTTTAGTTCTATATTTGTACCTATACGACTATCGCTTTAAGTAGTAGTTTCTATATTTATACCTATTAAAATGTCCATACTTATACCTATATCATGCGTGAATTTAAACTAAAACACTAAAAATATTAGTAATACAGAAAGTGCTGTTATTTGACTCATTCTCATTGTCTAAATAATTACCTCTTGAGAAGTGAACTGGAAGATGGAGGAAGTCTGGAATGGAAAGAACAGCCCGATATTTAGTTTCCGCTTTTATGATGTCATTTGCAAAGAAAAATACTCGTGCTTGTTTGATACATATTCGTATAGGTATATAGTATACTTTCATTTATTCCTATATTATACCTAAATCGGTACGTCACCTCTGATGACAGCTCAGTCGTAAGAAAACTACAAAACCATCTCGATCGCAGTGTTCAAAACCAACGACCGTTAAAATTCGAACACGAGACGCTGAGGCTCGTCACAATAAATCGATAGTTCATGGCAACAGAGAACAGAGGAGGTAAATAGACCGAACGCAGACGACTCATAGAAACTGTAGAAGGCCCAATATCTAAAGTCTGTTATTATTGGCAAGAAAATTATGGTTCTATACCTTATATACCTTATATGGTTATATAGCATATACCTAAAGTTATATACCTTAAAATTAATCTTTTTCTGAATTCAGAGTTTTTTAGAAGAAATTTGGAACAGCCACAGCTTGGAGGCGCAGTCTGTGCATGGGCTGGGACTCGGGGTCAGCACAGCCCACGAAATAAAAGAAGGGGATTTAAGAGAAAGGGTAAGAAAAACCGAGGGTAAGACACGGACGAACAAGAGCTTTAAGAGTGACAATATATATGCGCAAGGTCGTTTCGTTGCACGATCACTTTTCTCGTGCGGTCGAGCATGGGTTATTGAGAAGGACATCTACGCCATATAAACGATCTTCCGTACCTCGTCTCTCCTATACCTGTCCTTTCGAGTACTTTCACAATTATTTCGAATCCTTTTCCTCTCTGTATACTTCTCTGTATCTCTTTCCCTCTCTCTTTTTCAAGCTCTTTACCCGTACAGGGTGGCCACAAAGTTCCTTTGCATGAAAAACAAGGGCATCATACAGATATGCTGTAATTGCACTGCAAAGGAACTTTGTGACCACTCTGTAGTGTTCTTCTATTCTTCGAAACAGGAATAATTTTTTAGCTGAGGAATATCTTTGGTATAATTTTATAAAACTTCTATTATTATATTCCGATTTCTTTCCTATAAAAACAAGCTGGTCATTTTCCTCTGCATTATAAGGACAGTTAACATGCACAAGAATGCTACCAATAAACTTATAATATTTCCAACATAATTGCCGAGTTAAACACACTTTTTCTATTTTCATCCAGAAATTGAGAATTCTTATGGGAAACTTACATGAATACTTAATGTTCCCATTAAAAGGAGCAGGTATAATGATCTTATAACCTAAACTTAAACTTAAAATTTATATACACACACACACACACACACACACATATATATATATATATATATATATATTATAGGGTGTCCCATAAGACTGGAACCATAGGGTAAAATAAGTAATTCATGTTTTTCCGTTTATGCAAGTACCTATGATGTCTTTGAGTAAGAAAGAACGCATCCAGGTAATTCTGCTCGTAGGAAATTGGAGTCAGAGGGAGGTCGCTGAGGAATTTAACAGATTGCATCCGGACTGCGCGCTGATAACACACAGTTGTGTCGGCAAACTTGTAGCAAAGTTTAGGGAAACGGGATCCATAGGAGATAAACCACGCAGTGGGCCTCCGAGGACATCCACCGACGATGACAGCCGCTACCATCCTTGCTCATTTCACAAACAGTCCCCAAAAGTCTCTTCGGCGTTTTTATTGCCGTTTTTATCATTTTACCCTATGGTTCCAGACTTACGGGACGCCCTGTATATATATATTATATATATATATATACACATTGGTGAAACCTCAATAACGGGTGACACCCATGCAAAGGCATTTCTTTTTAATGTATTCAGCAAAGAAATTTTATAGATATATATTTTTTTTATAAAGGTGGACTAGTATTAAGGCCCAGCGTTCCGCAAACTTAGATAAGCAAACAAATTAGTGCGTCCCCTTATTTCTAATAATGATAATTGGTACACAGTTTCATGAAAGAAGATTCAATTTAAAAATGTATGGAACTTTTTAGGTTGTATATAAAAAAAAAAAAATGTATAAGTCCTTTTCAATTAAACTTTAACCCTTTAAGGACGACTGTTACAAATTGGTAACGTTTAAAATACACGTTTTCATAATTTAATCCCACAAAAATTTCCGCCCTTAAAGGGTAAATACTAATTACCTTTCATGAATTTGAATTTGGATTATCATAAAACAAATAAAAGTAAGTATTTTATACGAAGGGAAGACATTGAAGTCAGGGGTTCGATTCCTGATGATGCTGGTCATAATAACATTGGAATTAGAGCAATGGGCCGCATTAGGTGGCATCAGGGCTGTGCCAGTTTCTGGCCCTCCTAATAATTATGTGGATAAGTAATTATCCTGCTTTCGAGCATCGTAGCGGTATGTTTATTTTTCCGGATCTACAGGGTGTTCGAAAAGTCCCGTCACCCCCTACAAAATGTACACATTGTAATACCAATTTTATTTTTGTATGATTAATTGTTTCTTAAATTACACCTACCACATATAAATACAAGTCATTAGCAACAATTACTTTAATTACAGTAAATACAGTTACTAATTACAGTTACTAATCAAGAATATCAGAGGCTTCATATCGTTTCTGCATGTCTGTATCGCTTAATTCATTAACAAATGACGGGCGGTATGGTTTCATGCTTTGCTGAGCAATCTTGTCATGTGATCTCTCATTGTGGACATGGGGACTGCAGGCTCTTGTGATTGTTTCCGAAGTGATTTTTTTCGGTGAACGAGCCACTGATGCAATCACACCTTCACATTGTTCTGCTCGCGTTGTTGGTCTTCCCGACCGTGGTCTGTCCTTGATGGAGCCAGTTTCAAACAGCTTTTTCTCTCAGCGTAATACCGTCTTGTTTGGTGGTGCAGCCTTATTGAATCTCGTGTTGAAATCTTTCTGGATATCATACATCGTTTTGCCAGTATGTGACCTTTCATGGGCCCATGTGTTCATCACTATCCTTTCCTCCAGAGTGTAAGTGGACTTGTCTGCCATTGTTCACACAACTCTAATACCTGGAAAAGAAACAAAAATGTCAATGAATCACATATAAATTCAATTAATCACAAAAATAAAATTGGTATTACAATATGTACATTTTGTAGAGGGTGACTGGACTTTCCGGACACCCTGTATATTAAACTATATGTTACAGCCGCCATATCTTTGCCAGTGTGTCAAGAAATACCAAATATAACGTTATACTTGGATTTGACAGCCTACGTACAGGGTGGCCACAAAGTCCCTTTGCATGAAAAACAAGGTCAACACATACAGATATGCTGTAATTTCACTGTAAAGGGACTGTGTGGCTACTCTGTAGATTAGCTAGGTTCAGAGCACCTTATGAATGACAGACGCCTGTATATACTTTACAGGAAATTTTGACCAGAATTGTTGGTCTGTGTTTGCTTGATCTTGACCAGATATCTTTTGCAGTGTTTTATAGGTTACCTCATACTTTAGATATTTAAGAATGTTTCTTCCGAATTTCTATATATATTAGGAGGGTCACGTCGTGGCCAATGTCGTAACACCGCTTCCCGGAGATCAGCGAAGTTAAGCGATATTGGGTCTGGGTAGTAGTTGGATGGGAGACCGTCCTTTGCCCCCTGATTATGTAGCGCCCCGTGGTTTGGATCCCACGTAAAGCTGTAGGTCCCGTCATATGACCTTAGGCGTTGCGAAGGAAATTAAACAACCCCAATTAAAGAAATATCTAATAGGACTTTTTTTCACATTTTTGCATTCAGCCCTTTACATAATTGATAATTCATTTGTATTTATTTATTCCATTATTTTGACGCTTACATTTCATCCATTTTTGTTCCTATTAAGTTCAATCAACTCTTTTTAGTTCGCGATTATCTTCTAATTTAAAAAGATAACTACACTAAGCCTCGATATTTGCAGTGTTAGTTTGTTGTGTATTTTATTTTCATCAGTGCTTTCCTTTATGATCATTTTGAACCTCTCATGAAATGATTCATTATCCATTCGAAAGCTGAAGAAAGCAGATTTTGTTTAGAATCCAACATTAATTAAATATAAAAGAAATTACAAGGTATTACATTGGAGAAAGCTGCGGTATCCACCAGAGACAAGCAAAAAAAAAATATTAAAAAGGAAAAAATTAAAAGGAAGGCTTTCTGAATATTTATAGACGGGTCACGTCTTCTGCCACTAAATTACGGTGTAGTTATTTTTTGGTATCATACCAAGATATTATTACCCTTTTCATGAAAGGAAATTAAAATTTATCTTTAATGAAACCGACTGTTGTGTAAATTACTTGTCCTACCACTCAGAACAGTTTCCAGTAATATCAGGTAAAAATAAGCAAGAGATGCAAAGATATATTGGATTACCTGAAGATCAGGGCTCCCAGCCTTCGTTAGTTAGCCTTACAAGGCTAACTAACGAAAATATCACGACTTAGCCGGAGCTATTGAAGAATAGGGACCCCAGCCTTCTTTAGTTAGCTTTATAGAGCTAACTAACGAAAATATCATGACCTAACCTAACCAATCGTCAAGGGCGTACAGTTAACCTAACGATTGGTTAGGTTAGGTCGTGATATTTTCGTTAGTTAGCCTTATAAGCCTAACTAAAGAAGGCTGGGATCCCTATTCTTCAATAGCTCCACTTAACCTAACCAATCGTTAGGTCAACTGTATGCCCTTAACGAGTGATTAGGTTAAGTCGTGATATTTTCGTTAGTTAACCTTATAAGGCTAACTAAAGAAGGCTGGGGGCCCTGATCTTCAGGTGATCCACATTTTTTTTTTTAAGAAAGTAGGCTACAATTCATATATGCAATAATCCTCACAAATAAGAAACAATTTAAATAAAAACTAGGCTTTATTTTGTTGAGAATGTAAACTCTTGACATAAAAAACTTATATTTTATTTACAAGTAAAGTTTCATTTGAATTACATGAAATTAAACCAAATACTTTAGTATATTATTTTCTACATTAATAGGAAGTCACATCTTCATGTGATGGTAATTTTTATTTAGATGTTCAGGAGAGTAAACCTACTAACATTTTATTCGTACTGCTTCCCGGCAAGTTTTATTAAATTATTCCCAACATTATTAGGAAAGTCAAGTGTGTTTTGTACAGTAGCTTTTCCTTAGATTTGCGGGATAGCAGACATAGCATTTTGAAGAATTGGATCACCTGAAGATCAGAGCCCCCAGCCTTCGTTAGTTAGCCTTATAAGACTAACTCACGAAGGCTGAGGACCCTGATCTTCAGGTGATCCGAAGAATTACTGTATACGTATTCCTTCCTTATCCGTAACTTTTCCGCATGTCTTATTAAATTAGTTTATAAATTATTAGGAAAGTTTCGCGAATTTTGTATAGTACATTTTTCTCACACAGACATCCACATTTCCATCACTTCTTAGGAAATTATTCCGTCAACCACGACCGCTCTTTTGAAATACATCTTTCAAAAGAGTTTTCTCCAGACTGACGTAATTTCATCAATCCAACCAAGTTATTTGAGTGGGTGGCGCCATCTATTGGAGGCAATGTCAATTAAATTTCCTTTCAATTCACTTTCATTAGCAGAACATAATTACATGCAAGTTAGTTTTCGTATCCAGAAGAACCTATTAAGAGCAACTTAAGTTTTAACATTTAAATACATAAGAAATAATTTTATCTTGCTTTTGTTGCACTCGAACCGATGATATACAACCTTTGGTTAGCTTCCGCCCGAATTGTTCATTCTGATGAAGGTCAAGCTTTTCACTCCACCTTAGACCTACAGTTTAACGTGGAATCCGAACCACGCCTCACCAGCAGCCCAGCGTCTTAACCACTAGGCCACCCAGGGTACCCATTTATCTGCCAACCACTTTATTTTATTGTGTGGAAGGATGAACAGCTGGGTTTTGCTGCGCGCCGACTGCCGTCACCAGGTCTCGATCCTGGGGCCGATAGATTCGTAGTCAGCGACGCTAACCACTACACCACCGAGGCGCATTATATATGTATATATATATATATATATATATATATATATATAAATAATCACCCTCTCCCTCGATACATTTACGCAACGACAAACGAGTTTTTTAAATCCATCCCGGTAAAACGCTGAGCTTTGACTACGAAACCAAAATTTCACAACGGCCTTAACTTCTTCGTCAGACTCGTAGCGATTTCCACAGAGATGTTCTTTAAGTTTAGGAAAGAGGTGAAAATCGCGTGGTGCTAAATCGGGGCTATATGAATGCGGCAAGACGGTAAATTGCAAATCCTCAATGGCTTCTCACGTTTGAACACCAGTGTGGGGCCGTGCGTTGTCATGGTGAACAATGATTACGTTTTTGTGGGTGCGAACCCTCCTAATCTGTTTTTTCAACTTCTTCAGAGTTTCAATATAAAGTGCGGAGTTGAGTGCTGTCTCTCTTTCCGTAAAGTCTTCGAGAACAACACCATTGATATCTCAAAAACAGTCATCATTTTTCCAGCTGAATTTTTAACTTCAATTTTTTGGTTGCTGTGAATTTTTGTGCCGATATTCCATGGATTGCCGTTTATTTTCAGGGTCATAATGGTGGACCCACGTCTCGTCTCCTGTCACAATGCTATGCAGAAATTCATTCATCTTCATTTTCGAAGCGCTGCAGATTTTCTTGGCAAATGCGTAGTCTCTCCGTTTTCATCTCGGCAGTGAGCATGCGAGGCGCCTATCTGGCGCAGACCTTTCGGTAACCTAGACTACTAATAATGTGTCCCACTCGCTCTTTGGAGATATCGAGCATTGCAGCAATTTCATTTTGCTTAATGCGATGATTTCCACACGAATCCGTTCGTCAACGTAATTCCGATGAGACTCGTCGGTTGCCGTTACAGGCCTTCCACTTGGCGGTTTGTCTCGCAAATCTTCTAGCCCTGCTTCTCTTCCTTTACACTGCCTCGCCCAACGTCGAACGGTACTCACATCAACATACTGTTTGCCGTACAAAGCTTACATTCGCCGATGAATGTCTATGGGAGCAACACTTTCCGCGGTCAAAAATTCAATTACGGCACGTTGCTTAAGGGAACGTCTTTACTCTTTTCCATTGTAATCGATACTGAACCAACGTGTGGAATGAGTGTTGACTATATTAGGCTATAACACAAAACCGGTTTTATCTGGATACCTCTACACAATCTGGAATGGGGTGGGGTATCAGTTACAACACAAAACCGGTTTTATCTGGCTACCTCTACACAATCCAGAATTATTCAAGTGGAGGCATTACTTTTCAGTCCACCTTCGTATATATATATATGTGTGTGTGTGTAAATTAGTTTACATTTACATCACATTTAGTTTACATAAAGGAAGTTCGGCAGTCATGTGATATATTTATTTTAAATACGGCAAAGAACCAAATTTTAGTATTATGTTGAATTAACAACTTTCCCAACTGTTAATGAAACTTCAAATTTTAAAGGTTTTTTTAACCTTAAACATATATATAAAGAGAGTACCTTAGACTGATAAAAATGCATAAATGATAGTAAATACCCTGTAAATATAAGTTTTGTTGTCCTAAACACAGTAATTTGAATAAGAACTATTAGATTTTGGGGCCCTAAAATGGAAAAAAATATACATAAATTAGGAATGCAAAGATAATTTGGTAGCAATTTTCTTTTTGAATGTTGGCAACGCAAATATTCTTCTTAAATCAAACGACAGAAAACATAATTTAAATAATAGGAGAAAAAATCCTTAAAAAGAGAGGAATTACCTTCGGGGTCGAAGTTAGAAAGACTTCTTTTCTAAGTTGGAAATGTATTGATCTTACAGTAGGCTTTCTTCTGGTCTCTAATAATTATATTTTTTTTGAGTGTTGCCTACCTAAACCTTAAAGAAAGAAAATGTCCAAATGATATGAAAATCTTCTTTAGAAAGTCTGGAAATTTCTTGAGAGTCGAAGATAGAAAGTTTTTATAAGTTAAGAATGTATTGATATTATAGCAGTTTTGCTAGTCTCAGATTCACTTAAAAGAATAACATTTTTCGAAGAATAACATTTCTTTCCCAAAGAATAACATTTTTTACAAAAGAAAGCATAAAAAGTAAATCTCAAGTTCATAAAAAGTCTTCCTAAAAAGTGAGGAAATTCCTTCGAGACCAACAATGGAAATGTTTTCTATAAGGTAGAATGATATAAGCAGTATAGTAAATTTGTTGGTCTTCAAGTATATTTCTCTCCCATTCCCCGACAAAGAAGGAAATATTACACTTAAGAACGTGAAAATTCATTCCCAAAAGATGATAGTTTTTTTGGTGGCTTAATCTGATAATCTGGAGAGAGAGAGAGAGAGAGAGAGAGAGAGAGAGAGAGAGAGAGAGAGAAGTACATTGAATGTTTTTTTAACTATTTTTTTGCATTACATAAGTAGCCAATATCTATATATTTCTTGTAACCCAGCGATTCCCAATCTGTGGTACTCGGAACTCTTTTATATGTGGTACGTAAGGAGGGGTGGGGGGGTGTTAATATACAGCTTGCTATTTGATAATTACTTTAATTATAATGTATTTAAATAAAAAATATATAAGTGAATGTCGATAATTTTCTATCAAAACTTATCGTTTAACAGTTAATGTCGGTTCCCTTATCCCTTCTGGATAAAATTAAAGCATGGTCGATTAACAGCGTTATACCTAAATAGACGGGGTTATATATGGTTAGACTGGCACCTGGTCACACAAATCAAATCATCGTCTTGCTTTCCTTACTATACTGAAATAATACCAGAATACCATGAACCATATGCATATTAGGGGCAGGGGGGAGTAGTTTTAAAGAACAGATTTCGTTCTGTGATATATAAACTGCTACTGATGCCAAAAAATGCGATATTGTACATCTCTGCTCTTTCTTTTCAAAAAAATCTCGTTGAATCTTTTCCAAATGCGTTCAAATGAGGAAGGAAATTAACTTATAAGTAATTTTTTTTTTAAATTTTGGAATCGCACGACCAGTTAAGGATTTTCTCAGACTGCTCCTGAATTTTTCTTAAGTAAGAAGATTAGTGGGCAAGCAAAAAGAGAGAGAGAGAAAGAGAGAGAGAGAGAGAGAGAGAGAGAGAGAGAGAGAGAGAGAGAGAGAGAGTCGAAATGAAGAAAGTTAAAAACAAAATCAAGAAAAGAAAATTTGGGAGAACGATAGAAACACAAAAATTTCGACTTACAGAGGAAGTTCAAAAAAATAAACGTTTTAAAAGTTTTAAATTTTAATTCAACATTTACTTTGAAAAGTTTTCTTAAGTTATGGACGACTCCGAAAGTTTAGCAAATAAAATTCTTTTCATTTAAGTTCTTAATTTCATTTTCAGTAAAAATTGTTCAGGAGCAAATTTAAAAACCGAGTCCTATTAATAACATTGGTCAACAGAGAATTTTCAACTGAACCCCCACCCCCCACCCCCTGAGCCTTTATCTAATTTTCGTATGCTGATCCCAAATATGTCGTAAAAAAGTTTTTTTCGCGTGTAGATTTAGAGTTACAACCTCGATTAAATTAATAGGTTAGTTTTAGTGTGTTTTCGATTGATTGCCTATCTGCTGGCTGATATATGCTGTATATTATGCGTGCCCTTGGCATGCCCGCCTTTCTGCATAAAAAAAATAAAAATAAATGTACATCTTCCGTAAATGTGTAACGACTTCAGTTCGCAATTGATAATTGACAATACATAATTGACTTTATATCAATTTTTCGCTTCATTACACAAATGATGTTGGCCTAATCACGTGTCTAATCACGTGTCTGACTATTTCATGATCGTTCTATCATTTATCAATTATATTTTTTTGAAATGTAATCCACTTTCTACGTATTTTAAAGACTCGTGTTCCATTTTATGAGAACTAAAAACAGTCGTAAGTTTATAAAAACCTTCTCAAAACAGTCGTAAGTTTATAAAAACCTTCTCGTATATCTGAATTTTTTGTCAGTGTCATAACTAAAACTCAAAACGTGATAGAGAATTTTGAGTATCACCATTGAAATCATGTCCAAAGTACTTAAGTGAAAACTCTTTGGTGTCAAAGACAAAACGTTGAAAATTGTTGTCTAGTTTAATCTTCGCTTCTCATTCATAAAGATTATTAATAAATATTATATAAACTGATTAAATGACTGTGTACAGTTTCGGAAAAAAGTTCTCGTACAAAATAAATTTTAAGAAAAAAATTAAAAAAAATTAATAATCAGTAGTTAGAGGGTGATTCTTTTTAATATTATTAGTCGTCAAAAACAATAAAATATTTGAAGAAGAACAGAATATTACCAATTAATAATTTTTGATGCTTTTTAGAAATTTTATGTTTGACGCGAACCATTTTCCCGAAATTGTTAATAATTTTATCGGTAAGAGATGAACACGTTCGAAATGAAGAAATCAAAGCTTCATCTGCGCTAACTTAGATCTGGTTGTATACGTGTGAATAACTTCCACACTTCTTTGATTATAATTTCTATATACAGTATAGACATAGTATATAGATAAATATAGCCATAGATATAGATATAATAAATATATATTTATATATATATATACATAAAATTATATAGAGGCATAATATAATACATAAACGTAACATATATATATGTATATATACACACACGCGAGTATATGCATAATAAATTTAATTTATTTGTCGAACTTACTTCCTAAACCGTAATAATATATCTGTACCCTTAACGTATAATTAGTACCGACGACTCTGTCATTTTAAGACATGTATATGAAACGTAGGTACATACATGACTTCGCCCATTTTAATAAAAATTATACACTTAACTCAGTCGATAAATACAGCCTTGGATATCATCATCACTGGTTGCAATACGCAACGAATTATTTAAAATACTGCAAATGACATTCATTTGCACCCGTCATCTCTGGAAAAGAATGAAATGGTTTTCTTTGCGTGTCAAAATGGAGAAAGATCAAAGTACGATTAAAGTAGACATTTTTCTTGTTTTAAAGAAATTGCGAACGAAAGTTATTGCTTTTCCTCCTATAATAAGTGACATATAAAAGATCAATAGAAATTAAAGGACTTTCTCAAGGTCTTGTAATGAAAGAAATCACTTGGAATTCTGTTTTAATTTTCCTTGAAGGCTGTTTTATGTGTGTGTGTGTGTGTGTGTGTGTGTGTGTGTGCGCGCGCGCTGTGCAAAACATTATTTGATATACGAAATTACATTCCACTGTCTACACAATACTGCAGTTCTTATTAGATTTCCTCGTAATATTGCTCGTTCGGCTTTTGTTTTAATGGCTCATTGTAGGAAGATATATAAATTTAATATTGTAATTGTATTTCAGTGGCTCTCAGTGGTTCGCAGTTGGCGAATTCACATTCTTTTCACAAATATCTGTACAGTTCCTCTTTATTTTCACATGTCATAAAATTATATAGGAAAAGTGATAGAGGACTGGAGTATATATATTATATATATATATTATATATATATATATATATATATATATATATATATATTAAGGTGGTCCAAAAAATAAAATTTTGTAGTTTTTTACCTCCACATGGCTGCTCCTGTTCCTATATGTATCAAACATCTCCATGCCAAATGTCAGCCTAATTGAATGATATTTACTGGTCGCTATGAATTTCATTTTACTACTCATTTTTTAGTAGATTGATCTTCTGGGTTAAAAATTAAAAAATAAGGGCAAGTTCTAAATGTAGCAGGGCTAGGCTGCTTTAACCCTAGATCCATGTCCCAAAGCTGGATCCTGTCTGCTTTGCAGATAGCTGGTGAGGGAAGCTATATTTATGGGACCTCTTTGCGAGAGACCCGTTGCCCACGTCGGGCTTGCATCATGAAAAAGAAAAACTATGGTATTTGTCATTTACTATTACTTATTCGGACTATAGTGGATTTAATTTTCCCAGAAGAGTTCCTTGTTCCATGCACGGTCTGTGTTTAACATATAAGTTTCTCAGGGGACCATTCTGAGTTTGTGTATATATATATATATATATATACATATACTGAATAAATATAATACATATGAATTAATACTTAATATATATGAATTAATAATTAATATATATAAATTAATATTTACATGAGATACTATTCCTAAGCTCTTGAAATTTGAACGAACTTAAAACCGTCCTCCAACAAGTTTAAACTTGAAATGATGCATGAATAAATGATTTGTCTGATTCACAAACAGCATTATACAAGAAATCGAACAATTGTATCATCTTCTGAAAGGTGGGCGGAGTCAATGTGGCGTGACTGCCGCGTCCTCTAAAAATGAAGCGGGTAGAAAATGATTAGCTAATTAATTAATTGAAAATGTGAAAATCATAGCGACCTCTTATTATGTACTGAATCGACAGATATTTTGTACAAAATCACTTCACATCTAAAGGAATAAGAGCAGCCATGTGGAGAGCATTTCCAACTATTTTTAAATTGTAGCCCAAATTTTGGACCACCCTAAATTATATATATATAATAAAGTAAAACGCTTAAGGCATTTATCAAGAGGAAAAACCATTTTCAGCATACCTCTCAAATCCTTGTCCACATTATGAGAGAGGCAAAAATTATCAGATTTTGTTTAAGATTTTGAGATGATACACCTATTTTATTTTATGGACTTTTAATCGCATACATTGTACTTAAGATTCTCTGAATAACATTTCCTATATAACATTCCTGAAGTTACAAACCTCGGATGAATCGTCATTCATATATCTACCAATTAGTTTCCTAGTAAAAAACAGATATCTATTATCTATTAATCTATTATCTATTAATAAAAGAAAAGTTCACTTAATTCTTCCATAACTGATTCAGTCACAATAATATTTTTTTTAAAATATTGTATACAACTTTCGACCTACGAAACTGCTTGAAAACCTAAGGAAAACTTAATAACCAAAAAAAGCTTTATTTCATTTTCTGGATCTAAGCCATTTCGCGGGATTATGTCAAGTTGACAAGACTCGTGATTCATAAATTTTGGGTGATATACAAAATTATTATATTTTATTATTTTCTATTTCAGCCAAACTAAGTAAAAATATTCAGTTATTTTGATTTCTCTCATATTTTTATGAATATTTGTTCGTGTAAATTTTTATATCAACCAATTTTCTTAAATTTCATGGGTGTAACATTAAATACAGTTTTAAGCATGTTTAGTGGACTTTAAAATACAGTCTCTCTGTCGGTGCAAACAACCAAAACTAAAGACTTTTCCAGTTTCAACAAAGGGAGTGCAGGAGAAATTTTCCTTAAAACCCCATTTTCTTGTGATCTCTGCAACCAAAGCCTACTTATAATTGGCTACAAGCGAGCTACTACAGGGTGGCCCATAAGTTCCAATCGGTTATAATTAAAGCGGAAATACAAAAAATGAAACAAAGTAAAATGTTTATAATAAGTTTAGAAATATTTATTGATTATTTAAAGTACAAAATATAACCATCGATTACGTCAGTGTGAGCTACGCTAGATGGATTTTCGCTTTAATTATAACCGATTGGGACTTATGGGCTACCCTGTAGAACAAGTACGTAAGTACATAAGTATCAATTTCCCGGAATATACTAGGAGTAATTTAAAAACGTGCGTATTGTATGTAGTGGTTGTACGTTTTGTCCAATACAAACTTCACAGTTATTCCGTTCACTTACACTCAGAATAGCCAATCATTCATATATGATAAACGTAACATCATTAAAACCGTTTTTTACAACGGTTAAGAATGAATCCGTTTTCATTCGTCCTTAATTTCTCTTAATTGTCTTTAAGCATAAATACAGAATCGTAACTTTTCTACCTTTCATAATTAACACTACACACGACACCAGTACTCTTTCTGACATAAAATAGCCAGTGTCAGTGGCCCTCGTAACCTAGCAAACGCAAGATATAAAATAACCCCTCTCAAAATTTCCATAAATTAAGTTCACTGTTTTGACAGGGTCTCAGCTGTGCTCTTTAACATAATTTTATACTGTTGCCTGACGTATCAGTGACGTTGATCGATCGAAATTATAGAGTCATTCTTTATATGGACTAAAGCCATAATTTACCTGTCCCGTGAATGGAAGTTTTGGATAATAAGGGAATTAAATGTCTGATGTCTGTTACCTTATAAGTAGTTCTGCTTGAAAGATATATTTAATGGCTGTATATACACGAAATATTTCAACCCTCGTCATATATATATATATGTATAAGTTCTTAAACTTAATAAATAAATAATATTAATTCCTTTACATGTTTTAGTTATCTATTAAAAAACATGCCTCTGAGATTTTCTCTAATTCTTAAAATACAGGTGTAAATGCGTGTCTGTTTTTTTAAGAGAGCCTTCAAAATGTAAGTAAATGTCGCATTGAAATTTCAATCTAGTAAGTCAAGTCCAGAGTTCCAATGATATACTCTCTCTCTCTCTCTCTCTCTCTCTCTCTCTCTCTCTCTCTCTCTTTTTATACATATCGTAAAATTTGCGCAATGTTTATAAAAAATGGGTAGTGACATGATAAAGGCATTACTTCATGGTGTTTTATTATTCCAGGGAGCCCACTGAAATTCTCATTAGGCCTATTCCATATTCTCCACTGCAGTTTGCTGCTCTTTTTTTAAGAAGCAAAATTCAATTAATATGAGTTCCATTTTCTAGAAATTTTATCTTGTTTTCCACAAATCATTAATTTTGAAGTAAAAAATTCAGAAGAAAATTAGAATCTAAGATATATATATATATATATATATGTGTGTGTGTGTGTGTGTGTGTGTATATATTATTCATCGGTATATCATAGTTTCAATAAAAGTCTGAAAAGTATAAACGTCTTTTCATACAGAGTATTACACACCACACACACACCTTTAGTTTGGTAACCTTTGGTTTTGCTTCTACCCAATTGTTCATTCTAACGAAGGTGAAGCTTTTCACTTCACCTTAGACCTACAGTTTAGCGTGGAATCCGAACCAAGTCCCCCAGCAGCCCAGCGTCTTAACCATTAGGCTACTCAGGGTACCAGCCAATTTTTTTATTGTGTGGAAAGATGAACAGCTGGGTTTTGCTGCGCGCCGCCTGCCGTCACCGGGTCTCGATCCCGGAGCCGATGGATTCGTAGTCAGCGATGCTAACCACTGTACCACCGAGGTATATTGAACCCAGGAAGATAGGCCTATACAAATTTATTTTCTGGTAAAGAGAAACCACCTACAACTGACCACTCACCAACTTGATTTAGGGAACTGGTCTAATAAATTGTTCTCTTTGCAATGAGTCTTTAGTAGGCTGACCATACGTACCGTTTTGAACGGGACAGTACCGTTTGTTTTATATTTCCTGGCCGTCCCGTCGTTTTAATAAAAATGTAAATTTTGTCCCGGTTTATGTACTTACTTTTTCATGAATACAGAATATTACATAACCCCCGTCCCTTTTTTGCCATCCCAATGTCCCGTTTTTGTCTCAAGGAAATATGGTCAGCCCTAGTCTTTAGTAATAATAATCATTCAGAACGGCCAGAAACTGGATCAGCGCTCAGGCTAACTAATGTCGGCCATTGCTTTAACTCCTGTATTATTTATTATTTAAAGTATGATAAGGATTCGCCATCGTCAGTAGCTCAATGGGTAATACCATTTCCCTACACTGAGATTAGAATCTTCATAAAAATTATAAACGGCCCTTCATCGAACCCTCCTCACTATTAATTTGTATTTGAAATTATGAACCCTGAAATATTAATAATACAAAAACGATTTGAAGAAATGTACAGTAGCAGTACAACTTACTCTCCCACCGATTAAACCACTCTTTGAGGTGAATCCTAAAGTACATTATTTTCTGTTTTCTATCTCTTAAAGTTTGTTCATTCCTTGAGAAGGTCTTATAAGAGACGAAAGGGTCGAAAGCACTCGGATCTTTTTTCATTTTCCTTGCGAGTTGTGTCACACACACACACACACACACACACACACACACACACACATATATATATACAGTATATATATAGTCAGGGCCGCCAAGAGCTGCCCCGGGCCCCGGGGAAGGATTGGTATATGAGCCCTCTTTACTCAGTATTTTATTATGACTGTTTTTTGTGTACATAACAAGCAAACTGATTATATGTCCAAGTCACTATTCGAAACATACAGTATGAATAAACAACTCGGAGGAAAATGACCATTTTATTTTTCGAATCAATTATATTAATTCTATCACCATACAATTTACAAATGCAGTACCAGTCCATGCAGGCAAGACAATTGTTTACTGCAAGATTTTCATAATTAGAAGTGTACTTTCTTTGCCTTTTCTCTAGCAAAGTGGTAAATGATTCTGATGAAATCAAAAGTACGGGCTAACTGGCTTTCAATTACAATGGTTCCCAGATCTGTCAGTCGGTCTTGGGCATTGATGGACCGCGGATAATATTTTATCTGTTTCAGTTTGACTATGATAATCTCTATAAAATGTATGTTCATTAATTATATTTCCTCTCTGTTATGTAATCAATTGCTTTATTAATATTTTTAGATTTTTCCCCCTCTTTTCAGGCCCCAGAGGTCCGGGCCCCGGGGAATTATCCCGGCTTCCCCGCCCTCTCGGCGGCCTCGTATACAGTATATGTTTATATACAAGAATGCCCACTGCGCCTTGCGCCTTGCAAAGCAAACGCCCTCGAAACACCCTAGGGGAGACTGGGAGGTGCGATGTGTGTTACTAAAACCTTCTCTGGTTCTCCCTTAATGTGTATACTAAATTTGGTGCAAATTACCCAAGCCGTTTAGGCGTATATAAACGAACAGACATGTCGTGTATTGGTTTTTAAATAGGAAATTTAATAGGTTTTTTTTGGAATGCAGTAAACTGATTTAATTGTATAAAATTAACATATATAAAATATAATTATATGAAATATAAAACATTAGTTGGCAACATGGAGAGAGAGATTAGGCCCGAGGCATACCCAAAAGTCAGTCTCGAACGCGACCAATGAGGATAAGGAGTGTTGGTTTGGTTAAGATGTAATTGTGATTTAAAAGTGAACTAAAAGCTCTCTCAACGATCCATCGTTAACATTATGAATTCACACCCGCTTTACCCCCGTCATGTTTCGTCTTAATTAAAATAAATCAGAAAATAGTGATAATCGTCGTCATTTCTCACTCCCTCGCTTTGTTCCAAATGTCGGCTGCAGGTCTCAATGTCTCAGTCGAGGCGGCCATGCTACCCGTCTGCCGTTTTACAGAATACAGAAATCAGTGTAAAAGAGGTATTAAGAGTAAAAATAAAGTAGATAACGTAAAATTAAAGAGAAATAAATAAAAATTAAAGACATTTCACAGCAGACATCATCATCATCATCAAAAAAAAAAAATTAGACTAACACGAACTTAGATGGAGCTCTTGGCGTATACTAACTCACTTTTTGTTACTCTTTATACTTTTGTTTTTTTTTCTTATCCTCTCCTTATTTGCATGTCTGTAACTCTCTTTATTGCATGTCTGTAGTTTGCATGGTATGAAGTGGGCTGCATCTTCTACCTCCCTATGGAGTAGAGGATCAGTCTGCAACAGCTGGAAGTATGTGTTGCTTTGAGTTAAGCATGTGTTGCATGGTTTGTAAGCGTTCTTATTTTACTTCTTTTCATCTTTCACCCTTTCCGGCAGAGTGGGCTCTACCTCCCTATGGAGTAGAGGACCGTTCTGCAACCTTTCCTTTTCTCTCCGACTATTTTTCTGACTTGTCGGCAGTGACCGGCGGATGATGATGGTGAGTCTTTTTTCTCTTTTTCTGAATGAATGTTAACCCACGAGTGATAGGTGTTGCTACTTACTTAACCCCTTATTCTCTTCTTTTAACCCCCTACTCTTTCCTTTCTCTCGGGCTAACCTTAGAGTGGATCTTAGGGTCTTTGTTAGCCTTAGCTTCTGTAGATCTGTAGATCATCATCATCATCATCATCATCATCATCATCATTCCCTATATTCAGTATATACGAGATTCAGTTGATAAATTCACGTAACTGTTTCATTACAAAACACAGTAATGGTGATTCTGCGAATTTACTGACTGAACCTCCTGTATATGTATATATATATATATGGGATGAATTTCACAATAAAACACGTGAAATGAATAAATGCTGCAAACCCACAAGGAAAAAGAAAAACGATTCCAAGGCCTTTCGTGTATTCAAAGCTACACCTCGTCAGGGAATGAAGATAAAAGGCGAGAAGCCCATAAATATATACAACGTACAAACGCTTGTTAAAAACAGAGATATAATAGAAAGAAATATTCTAGAATGTGCATTTATTCATTTTAAAAACACTTTCAATAACAGTGCGGGGACGTATAACATTGACGACATCATGTTAAAATTTCTTTTGCCTCTCATTAACCCTTGTTAAGTATGTGCTAATTGTTTTGGTTTTCCTGTACGTTGTATATATTTATGGGCTTCTCGCCTTTTATCTTCATTCCCTGACGAGGTGTAGCTTTGAATACACGAAAGGCCTTGGAATCGTTTTTCTTTTTCCTTGTGGGTTTGCAGCATGTATATATATATGTGTGTGTGTGTGTGTGTGTATATATCATTAGAGACACAAAAGACTATTTTACAAATGGTGGTGCATTAACAGTTTCCGTGTGAATCAAGACACAAACCTTTCGTGACAAACCTTAGATGCAGATAACAAACGCTTCGTTGGAATGTTAACATGCCACTCATTGTTTGGTCAACATATAATCTAAAATTAACTGTATGAAGAGGAAGCA
>JAJOZX010001963.1:360000-430000 GCA_023014485.1 Bathynomus jamesi | reverse complement strand
ATGGTAACTCTTTCGGCGTGAATGGCGCACAAGTCTGTATCTTCAAAGAGATCAACGAGGTAAGCCTCGGAAGCTTCCTGAAGGGCCATCACGGCCGATGACTGAAATCAGAGGTCAGTCTTGAAGTCTTGAGCGATTTCTCGGACGAGACGTTGGAACGGCAGTTTCCTGATCAGCAGTTCAGTACTCTTTTGGTAGCGCCTGATCTCACGAAGGGCTACAGTGCCAGGACGGTATCTATGGGGCTTCTTAACTCCACCAGTAGCGGGAGCAGACTTGCGAGCCGCCTTAATGGCAAGCTATTTGCGAGGGGCCTTTCCTCCGGTCGATTTACGGCCAGTGTTTGTACGAGCCATTCTTTCTTGTCTGCGAAGACGAAACGAAATACCTCAGTGGTGTAGTGGTTAGCGTCGCTGACTACGAATCCATCGGCCCCGTGTTCGAGACCCGCTGACGGCAGCCGGCACGGAGCAAAACCCAGTTGTTCATCGTTCTACACAATAAAGAAAGTGGTTGGTAGATAAATGGGTACCCTTGGTGGCCTAGTTGTTAAGACACTGGGCTGTTGGTGGGGCGTGGTTCGGAGTCCACGTTAAACTGTAGGTCTAAGGTGGAGTGAAAAGCTTGACCTTCGTCAAAATGAACGATTCGGGCGGAAGCAACCAAAGGTTATATACACAGGGTAGTGCAGAAGTCAGGAGTCAAATGATCCAGAGAAAATGGATCTTTTCTGTTCTATGGCCACGATTATTTTCAAATAAAAATTACTTTTTTAATTAAAAAAAATTAGAATTTAGAATTCAGAATTTTTTAGTTAAAAAAATATAATTTATACATTGATAACCCTCTGACTCCTGACTTTTGTGCCACCCTCTATAATGCAAATCCACAAGGAAAAATGAAAAGCTATTCCAAGGCCTTTCGTGTATTCAACCGTACGCTTCGTCAGGGAATGAAGGGAAAAGCAAGAAGCCAAAAATATATATTTTTGTACAGCATAAACAAAATAGTTAGGAGGATTAACCAAAAAGTTAACAAGTACTGATTAAGGCAAAAGGTATTTTAACAAGATGTGTTCAATTTTATACGATCCCGAACTACTATTGAAATTATTTATTAGTTTCAAAACAAATATGAAAAATTGAGAAAAGAATATCTGAAATCACAAACTAAGACCTAAAAGAAGCCATACCCTGTGGCTAAATGATAAAAACTTCGTCACCTACAGGGTGGCCACAAAGTCCCTTTGCGTGAAAAACAAGGGCAACATACATATATATGCTGTAATTTCACTGCAAAGGGACTTTGTGGCCACTCTGTATACTATATTTATGTTGGTAAAACCTTGCTTTTAAAGTCATTCGTTTCTCCAATATAATATTTACTGCAATGGTTGCATAGAATTTGGTAAATACCTGTTTTGCTTTTATTGTCACAATCAAAGCTACCTTTACACAAAAAACTCGTAATATGAGAGACAAAGATCGCTCTCAGTTTAACCCTTATTTCATAACCATGGTTAACTATACGAGGGTATATTATACCGAGGTTATAAAATAACGGTAAGCCCCTATTTCTTAGTCGTGGTAAATTATATATTTTACCCTGATTATGAAATAAGGGCTAACACATCTCCTGAAAGAAGGAGGCTGAGCCTTTGGAAAGCTTCGCAGTTTTTAGTGTTTTAACTTTTTAATTTAAACTTTTATTATTTCTATTTTTGGGACTTTTAATTAGTATTAGTATTATTCGGTACGGATATTGTACTTTTACACACACACACACACACACACACACACACACACACATCAAATAAAATTAAGTGTTGTTTCACTACTCTCATATACTGTATCATATTTGCTTTATCTACCAAAGACAGAATTTGTTTTCGTATGTAAACAAAACTGCACGTTTAAAATAAACAAACAAGAGGGGTAAATTTGGGTTGGCAAAGAGTTGCGAATGAGGAGAGATGTAATATTGCAACATTGCGATGTTGCAAAGGAAGGGAAAGGGAAAGAGGGTGGTCAATGACGGACATAAGCTTATAAAGGAAACATCGGGATTCTGCATAAATGTATTAATACTACTTACGTAATCGCGCCAGGAAGGTATTAAATTCACTACTATCTATAATTTCTCTCTCTCTCTCTCTCTCTCTCTCTCTCTCTCTCTCTCTCTCTCTGTAAATACAGTATATATATTTTTTTTATAGAAAGGAGAGGCTAAGGGCGGGAGTCCGCAAAAATACCCCCCTTTATAAGAAAGAGCCAAACTCAAAGTATCTGAAGCTGACGATGCCATATACAGTATATTATATATATATATATATTGAAAAAATTGTGTAATGTGTAAAATGCATGTAATGTATGTGTAGGTAGTGAACAACAAGGGAGCAGTGTTTGTTTGAGAGCATGCTGGACTGCTCACAGGGTAGATGAGAGACAGAAAAAGATCAGTTGAAAAGGGCAATAACAGAAGAAACGGGAGTTCCAGCACTCCCTATCTCCTGCCTAACGTGGCCCCACGGAGTACTTCCCTGGTCGAATAGTGTCTACACTCTCTTCGTGTGTATATATATATATATTCTTTACAAAATCATAAACATTTTAGATTACAACGCTCAGTTACGTTTATTTTTAGTATAATAAAAAACTAGAATTTTTACTATATAAAATTGTATTTACATTAAGTTCAAATTTGTCATTATTCCTGATCATTTGGATTATAGTTTAATTCCTAGTTTTGGTCTCTTTCTTTCCAGTCGGTGAGCTGACTATTCTTCCTTCGAAAGGCAAGCACATGAAGTTTATCGGTGACGCCTTCTACGTCGCCTGCAAGTCGGAGGGAAAGAATGTGCAGCGAGTCATGTGGACAGGTCCCGACGGAGGGCAAATCAACAACTACAAGGCCAGGTAAGAGCCCTTGACGATGTTAGGAAAATGCCTATCGGACTCGACCCGCATTAGAATCAGGTAGTAGCGCGGAAATGGCTCTCTGTCACGTTTGGAATGGATCCCAAGAATGAATAGTAAACAGCGATTTCTGCAGTCATGGTCGAAGTAGATTGCTCCGACATGCCACAGAGAGAAAGGGTCACACATAATAACCCGCACTGGAAGTTTTTTTTTATAAAGAAAATGGAATAATCGTCACTTATATTATCCCACTAACAGGAAAACAAACCGCATAAGAAAATAACTTTTTGGGGGGGGGGCCTTAGTTTGATTCTATTATCTTTAAAATTGTTCAGAGGCAGAAAAAATTTTGGGAAAGAAATTACTTTTAAAAATTTTTAATAATAATAATAACAGTAATTTGAAAAAGATTAATTTTGAAAATGATTCTGATTCACTGGAAATCCATTTATAATTAAACCCTTAATTTACATGGAATGGTTCATGCTGTGGATAAAGATAATAAATGCGAGGCGAATAAAGATAAGCCATTCAAAATGAATGAAACTTCATTTTTATTAAGAGATCATTTCATATGAAAGGAAAGTTATTAATGTTCTATTGTTTTGTTTTATTTGCCAGTATGGCAGAGCATTTTCACTCTTGCACGGGAGAAATGATAACAAGGCCACATAAAATCAGATTTGTGTACGGCGTAATCTCCGTCTTCACATTTAAAGGCCACTTTTAAATCTTTTCATATCAATTTTCTTGAATGGAATGTTCACCACACGACAATGACGCACCATTTTGCACCACCTCAGATCATCCTTTCAAAAGGAGCTAAGAATTCAATTATTATAAAGATTTACGGACTTTAAAATAAAATAAAAATATATTTATGTTTGAGTGTGTGTGCGTGTGGGTGTGTATAAATCGATTACACTATAAAAGGCCTGCTTGTACACCTAATGTTTGTCATTATATAATTTAGTTTATAAATGCCTGTAATAAAGACAGTAAAAGAGATCATCCAGAAATAATGCCGTAAATGAAGCTCAGGTGTTTAGGAGATGGTTATGGAATCCCAGCGACGTCTCATCGCTGCCTCCAATGTGAGTACCTGATGACTGATGCGATATAAGTGACAGAGTGTTCTTTTTACTCATAAGAACGCGAGTGAAGTCATTGGTTCCCATTTAAGAATAACGAATGTCTGCAATTTTTTTTAAAAAGGTGCTTTTACGTAGTTATTAGAAGTTCATTAAATGTAAATGCCAGATTTTCTTTATAACTGGGAGCCAATTTATTTTAAAACATTAATTTTATTATATTAATTTCTCTATATTAAAACGTTCTTTTTTATTATCGCAGCAAGAATTCGCAAGAAGCACGAAGGTGAAGTATATCCAAATATTTCTACAGGGCGGCCACAAAGTCCCTTCGCGGTGAAATTACAGCATATCTGTATGTTGCTCTTGTTTTTCACGCAAAGAGGCTTTGTGGCCACCCTGTATACGGTGTTTTTAACACTAAACTTAGAATGCTTCAGCTATGAAAGTGTCGGCTTAAGTGAAACTTACATATCTTTGCGCTCAGATTTTGTATAGCTTCTAAACATCACTCTTTTGTAGTTTTTTTTTGTAAATAAATATTAACAAAATTAGCAGTTAACTTGTTAACTATTAGATTATAAAAGTTTATGCAGTTAATGGCTTTTCACTAGAATTTAGCAGAGGAATAATATTTACAGTATTAATAGTAATTAACCGTAACTTCCTTCTGTGAATGCTCGTGTAAATATTAGTTTTCATTGATGTCTAAATGGCCTGACCAAAGTTATGCTAGTTAAAATTATCGTGAGGGTGATGTAGGCGGACTTTCACGGACACCACACTATTAAAGGATTTTATGTGTATATATATAGTCTATATATATATATATATATAAGTCGGTAAGGTAATTAGATTTTCTGAACTTACTGCTCATTACTTCGACAATATGACCGTGGAAATGATGGATAACACAAATTTAAGACGCAGCATGAAAGGTTAGTGTTTCGGCGGACATAGAATGAGCTGGAAAAGCTTTCTTGCTGCTAATCACTTTCAGGCTCAGTAAATCACTTAATTTTTTTATAACTTTGAATGGAATACATTTCCCGCTTCACAATATTTAGTCTTTACAACTGATATAAAGAGATTGATGTGCTTATTTTCTCTAATTTTCTTTCTCTAAGATTTTTGTTTATGTCATCGGCATGCATATAATAGATTTAAATCAAATATAACTCGGTCACCACAAGGCAAAAAAATTTTAAATATTCTCTGCTGAAGTTGAATTTAGAATAGTTTGCGCGGTGAGATGTAATTTTATTACGAAATGAGAATGATTATACGCGAATATGTAATAAATTTTAAGTTATTTTTTACATTATTATGAATTTTTTTCAGAACTTCATCTCTGGTACAATAAGAGGTATCCGATGAATTTCTAAAAAGCGATTATTTCAATTCAGTTCTCTTAGTCGGGGCTTACTTTGATGATTTCATCAAAGTAATGCACGGGAAACTTCAGAAGGAAATATGATTGCTTCCGAGTGGCCTTTTACGTGATTCTTATTGTAAAATGTTAAATGTGCATGTTTTATCACGCAGAAGGTGAACGAAAAGGGGTTACAATTAGCTATTCCTCGGATTTAACTTTTTCGATCGTGTAAACTTAATCAGAGTATATACAGTATATATCATTGAACAAAAAGTATTAGGTACCCTCCGAAATTGTACTTGTTATATAATAATATGTCTTTTCGATAGTTTCAAAGGCACGTTTACAAATTATTTATTAAAAGTCTCTTATATTAATACTTAGTAGAGCCTCATTCGGCTTTAATTACTTCTGAAACCCTTTGAAACATGTTGTCTACAAGATTCCCACACACGTCACTTCCAATTTTGTTCTCCTGTTCTATTAAGCTTGTATGAAGCTATGACTTTGATCGATATTTGGGATTTCCAACACTTTTAATCAGAAGTGTCCAAGGATGTTTGATGAGGTTTGGGTCTCGAGAGCGTGGGGGAGGGTACCGCTCACAGGAAAACCAATCCATATTAGCTTTCGATACCTGACATGGAGCGTTGTCTTGTTGAGAAAGAACATATGCTTTCATTGAAGTTGGAGTTAAAAAAGTCCAATGAACTTCTACACCGTAATAAATATTCCGTAATAACAGAGTTTATCACTGTAAACAGAGCCATTTCATAGATGGAAGATTGTAAACTTGTTTTCATGTACTGATATGTGTCGTGCAATTCATTCACCTCTCACCTAAGAATAATTTGTCAATTTCAGCCAACGACATGCAGCATGCAGCCCCACACCACGGCGTCATCAACGCCATTATTTACAGTGAAGACGATGCAGTCTGGCTCATAGGTTTCCCTTCTTCTACTCCTCAGTAAATGGGGCAAGGAGTTCCAAAACTGGCAAAGAAAGCGTGAAAACCTCAATCCATACGATGAGTGACCTAGAATATGTTACAGAGTATGCAACCTAGATATGTTTTCTACCTTCACATCAAGGCATTGATAACTCCCCTCATAATTATTTCTGTCAAACTAAAGCACTTTTGCCAGATCTGCAGAAATCCAAATTTCGTGTTTTTTCTGGCCTAATGAATTCCTCCTCTAATGACTGGATTCGGACAACTTGAGTCCATCTTCCGCAAACCGTATAACTGTTCAAGACGAAACATCAGTTACATTTGTTTCCTGCTGGTTATAATGTTTCTTGGAATCTTTTCAAAATGTCGTTTGGACATTTTATCTACATCATTTCATTTTCTTGACAATTGCACATTGGGAAGTCTCTCAGAGAATATATTTTGGCTCTTTCCTCTCTCCCGTTAATTCTTTTGTTTTGGCACTCTAACTGTAATAAAGACATGTGCCTTAATGTTTTGAAGGGATAGAAAATGGCGTGGCTGCTTGTGTGTACAAATTTTTACTTATATCCAACCATGAGTACTTTTTGTTTTTCAGAAAGGGTGTATGGTAACTTTTCGGGACCCCTAAATACAAATCGTGGGAGTAGAAATAAGTGAAAATTATTTATTCAAATCCTTACCGTACATACTCTATCTCATGCCCTTTATTGAAGAATATATTTCAGCATTTCAATACGAGACATATGTAATATGGTACCCTTGTTTTGGGGCAATTTTACATAAATACAGCCAAACCAATGATCTGGATTGTATATTATATTGATATTAGATAATTTTAGCGGGTGCCTAATATTTTTGTCCAAGAGTATACAGTGTGTGTGTGTGTGTGTGTATATATATATATATATATATATATATATAATATATATATCTCTCCCCGCAAGGGGGTTCTAAGCTCGTGCTCTTGAGTGCTCTTTGTGCTCGTTTGTACGTGCTTGTTCCTGGAGGTTTCACGTGCGCCCTCCCGGCCCTAGCACCCAAGGATGATGGGGCTCGACCCTGCAGTCCTTGTCATCCTTGGTCTTTTTCCACTTCGACTGTCCCCTCCACCCTTTCTTTTTCCTCTGTCTTTCCTCTCCCTTTTTCTTTGTTTTTCCGCTGAGATATGCCCTTTTAAATAGAGGCGAATCGGTTCTTCCTGAACTTAAAAAAAAAAAATATATATATATATATATATAAAGGGAGACCAATGTTTTGAAAATTTGAGAATACACTTGTGGTGTTGGCAAACGTTTAAGAAATCGATGGGAATCTAATGAAACACCTTAAAATGTAAAAACTAAAATATACAAATAGTAACAATGCTCAGTGAATTATAGTGACAGGAGAATTTCAAGCAGAACTTCTTTACGTCCACGCAGTAAACCTTCAAAGTCAGCAACATGGCTTCTTCTCTGACCACCCTTTCGACTCATCCGCATTTCATTTCATATAGTTCACATATAGAATAACAACCATATCCGTATATTACGTTCGTTATACATCCATAATTTTTGAACTTCTCTCACTGACAAAGACTTCATTTAAATGAGCTATATATATATATGCAGTAAAATCACAGAAAAACACGTGATCTTTTTAATAGCAAACAACCACAGGGAAAAGGAAAAGTAAACCGGATTTCGTGTTTACTTTTCCTTTTCCCTGTGGTTGTATATATATATATATATATATATATATAATATATATATATATATATATATATATACATATATATATATATGTTAAACACAGACCGTGCATAGAACAAGGAACTCTTCTGGGAAAATTAAATCCACTATAGTCCGAATAAGTAATGGTAAATGACAAATACCATAGTTTTTCTTTTTCATGATGCTAGCCCGACGTGGGCAACGGGTCTCTCGCAAAGAGGTCCCATAAATATAGCTTCCCTCACCAGCTATCTGCAAAGCAGACAGGATCCAGCTTTGGGACATGGATCTAGGGTTTAAAGCAAGCCTAGTCCCACTACACTCAGAACCTCTATATAAGTAAAAGACTCGTTGCATTCACGTCATGAAAAAGAAAAACTATGGTATTTGTCATTTACCATTACTTATTCGGACTATAGTGGATTTAATTTTCCCAGAAGAGCTCCTTGTTCCATGCACGGTCTGTGTTTAACATATAAGTTTCTCAGGGGACCATTCTGAGTTTGTGTATATATATATATATATATATATATATATATATATATATATATTATATATATATATATTTTAACGAAATACGAGTAGTAACGGAATGGGGTTTGAAAATGTACATCACTTTACAAAAGCCTCCGCCTACCGAAGCACTGTACATCTTTCTGTATATCTTTCACTAATGTGTATTAGAGTTCATGATCTATCTACTCAAGGACCATGTTTCATTTCTTCCAAAGACTGAGGAATCAGAAGAAGGAAGATATATTTACACCTTATATCCGATACCGTTTAAGTAAATATACATATATATACATACAGTGTGTCTGGAAGCTTGGAAACTTTTTCATCTACTGCGTGGGAGTAAGAGCGATCCATGGGTCACTTAAGCCCGAGCACTGACAGGGTGAATGGCCGACCCAACCCAACCCAGGAGCCATCAATTGGGAACGAATCCAGCCACTAAAGTATATATATGTGTATATATATATATTATATATATATACACACACAATGCTATAAACAAATGACTCGCATGATCCGCCAGAAAGGGACCATTTCAAACGAAAATCATGTTTCCTGTTTCATAGTAACTACCAAGCGTCAAACGTCACACATGAATTTTAAGTAAATCATAAATTTTGAGATTTGTTTATAGTTTTATTTTGTAAATATTTATTAATACTAAATTTCTCTGTTTATTCCTTGTACATTTATTTTTTTACTATAATGATTATTGCACATTAATACAAACTATCTGTAAGCACTGTTACCGCTTGTATATTTACATTTATAATTTTTAAAATGTTCATTACTGTATATTCGCACCAACGGTACAAAGTCGGAAACTGGGAACGTTTACAGTAATATATATCCAGGGTGGCGCAAAAGTCGAGCATCATAGGAATTTTCAGTGTTGACTATATTATTTTTTTCTTTATTTTTTCTTTTAGGTAGGGGATGGCTGCGAAATTAACAGTAAATTTCGCAGCCATCTCTTACCTAAAAGAAAAAAATATATTATAATCAACACTGAAGATTCCTATGATGCTCGACTTTTGCGCCACCCTATATATATATATTATATATATATATATATATATATATATATATATATTATATATAGAGAGAGAGAGAGAGAGAGAGAGAGAGAGAGCGGAAATTGAAGTGAGATTGAAATGTGTGTGGCTTTCAATTAAGTTGCCGAGGGCGCGCACAAAACGATCTATAAATATAGTATTTCGTATTTGGTATTATATCATCACTCTAATAAACTAAGTTAACCTAACCTAACTTAGCTTAATAATCATTAGATTGGCATCTCGTTACGAAAGGATGCTCGTAATGATGCCGTCTTAAATAATACCTAAGTATATAAGAAAATTTATTACATGAAAGGCGAATAAGCAAATAAATAATTAAAACTAATAATTAAATAAATTAAATAATTAAATGAAATGAGATAATTAAATAAATTAATAATTAAATATGGTGAAATGAAAATAATTAAAATAAAAATAATTTTCTTCTGGTTACCTTAGCAACCATCAGGGGATGAAGGGGTGTGGGGGTTAAAAGGGAAACGCTTGCAATGCTGTAAATCTCCTTCCTTTATAACATTAATGTTGCAGTGGTGCAACGGGGAGAGATAATCCACGCACATGACGTTACAACTGCAAATTAAGTCCCCTCATAACCGCTCGTATTACTGTTGGATAACACAATAAATTTAATTCTAAATGTTTATAAGTTTGATCCTTCTTTTTGGGCTGCGAATGCTGTATTCTAAGAGCAAGCCTGTTAATATTTTCATTTGTTCGTTCTCCCTCCTCATCTTGCGCGGGATGTTCTTCTATACAAACGTCGTTCTTTACGTTAATTATACTGTGTTGTTTGCAGTTGAAAAAAAAAAATATATATATATACATATATACACGAGGGTGTAAAATTATAATAAAGATTAATAGAGGAAGTAACTGATGCGTTATTTACATCACTCTATTTTAAGTTACATCATAAATTGGATTCACTTTCAGTAGCGTAGTAGTTACTTCAAGGATTTCTCGTCAATCACTGCGGCAACACTCTGAGGACTTTGTCACATATTGTAAGTAATGTTTCACTCTACATTTCATTCCAATTGCAACATATCCCATAACATATTTATATTGGTTGCACTGTTCTTCTTCTATCAGGTTGGCTCCGCAACAATTTGTTGAGCGTCTATTCCATTATAGTTTAACAACTGGTGCTTCTGCGAATATCTCTGGTTTTTCTGTGTGCTTAATTAACCTTTTCCTGCTCAACGGGTCCATATGGACACATAATAGTGTATCTTTTCCTCTATTTCCTAAACAAATTTGGCCGGAAAGGGTTACGTTCATTATTCTGTAGGAAATGAAAATCTTCTTAAAAGTCTTACCCTGAGGAAATGCTTAGTGCGGAGGATTATGGTATTATTCTTCCCTATAGGGACATCATTATTTATGTAGGAACCTATCTGACCACACAAATTAAGGGGAAATTTTGGGAAAAATAAAACGATTACATTTTTATTTTTTCACATATTTTCGTTCAGCCACCATTCTGGAAGCCGGGCAAGAATTTTTGAGCTTATATTAAATGTAGAAATGAGAGTTAAAGCTCCCTTTTTCCCCAACGCATGATAGGCCACATTTTTATCAATGACGTCAAAATGTTGGTGGAATATAAGACCTTATAATTCAAAATGTTACTTCTCCCACATTTTATAAAACGATTTTCGTGATTCAAATGTCATTTCGTTTGACTTTAAAAGGCAAAACATTTGTCAAGAGTTTTTTATATTCGATTACAAAAAAATTAGGGCAAGTTTATTGAAAAGTTTTTGAAAAAAATTGAAAATTTCGAAAAAAAATGTCCTAAAAATAAAATCGACATAAGAAAAAGCTTTTGTGAAAATATTTGCATTATAGTGTTACATTTATTGTAAAAATTTAAAGTCTCTATGTCAACATATAAGGGAGGAGTAGGGTTTTCAAAATTTTGCCCCAAATAAGCATTTTTTTTTCCCAAAAATGCTCCCTGTTCCAAAACTATTTGGCTGACCGGCTTCAAATTTGGTGAGTAGCCATTATTTATTATGTTCTACATGTTTACAGTTAAGCACAATTCGATAATTCTCCAAAACTCCAAATTTCTATTCTTAACCTTATAACTTTACGCTTGGTACCACCTACCTTTTTGGCAGTGTTTCTCACGATATGTTGATCGCATACACACAGTCCTCTCTTTGGGTTAAAAGTTCAATCTTGGTCTCATCCGACGTCTTCAATCTTCTCCAGTCAAATCCTTACGGTTTGGATCAATGTCATCTATTTATTTTTCGACAATCTACGCTTCTCAACAGTGGCTTTCTGACTTCAACTCTCCCCTGATTCCCAATTCATGAAGTCTTTTTTTCTTCACTGTACCGTTTGATTTGTTGATATCTGATGTTGAACTGGAATTAGCAGCAGTGTGAATGCTTGTGAAAAATTTGAAAACGATGTATAAATAATAAAATCACTCTACTTTCTGTAAGAAACCGCTGTATTAGGCCCTACAAAGGACCAGCCATTCGGGCTTCACACTCTGAATGGCTCATTTCCATGTATTTAAATTTTGGGCCAACCATGAAGTTTATATTCTTAAAATATTTAAATAATTTAAATGAACACCGAAATGTCTATAGTTTTCGCCATTTTCACTTTCCAACGTATTCTTCTAAAAATATCAATACTAGCTAGGATAATAAATTTATTTTCGTAGAGGCTCATCATTTAGTGTATTTGAATTTACAGTCTATTCAATCAGCGACACTTTCCTTAACAATCTTTTCTGTAGCCGCGTTTTTACTGTAAATGCGAATGAATCAAACCATTTGTGTATAAATCGTACAGATGAAAGGAAAATCAGGGTAAAATTATGCAAATACAAGGCTTTAAAGTTGATTATTATGCCTTATTTCATTATATTCTCTATAAAGTTTATTCGTTATTTTATGCCATTCAAAGAAAATGATGTTTTTAATTAACGTACAAGAGTTTGTATTAATTACTGATATTAACTAATATTAATTAGAGCAATTAATTGAATTAAAGTTACAGAGAAACTGGAATAAAAGGATAACTTTCAAAGAAAAAGCTTTGACTCTTCAAATATATTATTATTAAATTAATAAAATTGATAAATTATATTTTAGATTAATTTTGTTAATTCACGTAATATAATGATTAATATAATTAATATATTTAATATAAAATAGTTATGTAGTGAAAGTTAAATGGTCTTTGAAGGGTTTAACCCTTTGACGACCGGTATACGTTTCTTTGAATTTAAAAGTGTAAGTTTATTGTTATTTACAATTAGATATGTTAGTAACTACAGTCACTTAAATGACCCATTTTGGGGTCAATTTTCCGACAACTAAACGATGCCTATATAAACATGTAGAATTGTAGATGTATTTGTAGAAACGTTGCATCATTGTACAATTTATATTATTATTTCCGTTGGGACAAATATGGGATCACCTGAAGATCAAAGCCCCCAGCCTTCTTTAGTTAGCCTTATAAGGCTAACTAACGAAAATATCACGACCTAACCTAACCAATCGTTAGGTCAACTGTACGCCCTTGACGATTGGTTAGGTTAGGTCGTGATATTTTCGTTAGTTAGCCTTATAAAGCTAACTAAAGAAGGCTGGGGGCCCTGATCTTCAGATGATCTCAAATATGTCCCTTGGTCCTCAAAGGGATAAAATAAACCAAGCTTAGAAAAGAAATTAAAGGAATGGTTAAATTTAAAAATACACTTTATTTAAATCGCTTCATAAATATATATTTTTTACACTGATTTTCATTTTTTAGTAGGATTTGTTAACAAATACAAATGTTCTAATTTATCTGCATTTAAAGGAGTGATTCAGAAATATATTTTTGAGAAAAAAGCCTCGTTTAACCTTTACTGGTCCAGTGGGTTCAGATAGACCCATAATAGCGTACATTCTATTCTAATTTTGGAATAAATCAGTCTGCAAAAGGTTAATATATGCGGAAATATGTTCATAAGTATACATTAGTTACTGAATTTACTGTAATTATGTGGACTATTATTTGTACATTTAAAAGAAAAATACAATAAACCCACGGACTTAAACAGTGCTTTGAAACTGCAGGTTTGACTGTTGGACTGGTCAATGGACTGTTGGTCACATGCATTTTTAAAATAATCATTACGAGTGAAAAATAAAAGGCTTTGAAAGCTACTGTAATTTTAGGGATTGCTTAAATTTTATAAAAAATGTATAAAACCATGTTATTAAAATATTTAAGAAGCAACACATTTCATGGATGGCCTTAAATCACGTTTGTTGCAGGGTGCTACGACATCGCAGACTGATAAGTGACCAATTCTTTCTTACATACAGCTCTCCTCTCTCTCTCTCTCTCTCTCTCTCTCTCTCTCTCTCTTTCACACACACACACACACACACACACACACACACAATTCTTCCGTTTTTCATCTCTAAACGTTTTCACTTGAGAAGATGAAGCAAGAGACTTGTAGGCAAGTGTTTTATATTTCAGGAGGATTCTCAGCACATTGCAAAATTTAATCAGAGATACCTGGAAGAGCAACAGGTGTTCAAACTAATGAAGTGATGACCTCATTTGCTCACTGAACTATTAAGGGATGAACCTGATAAAGGAATAATGCAACCGAGGTAAACATGTGAGTTATGTTGTCGGGTGACTGGAATGAAATCCAAAGTGAAGCTTTACTTAAATAAATTATAGACTAGCGACAGTGGAGGATAATCTGACGACAAATCCTTGAAGTAATTTTACAGATAAAATAGGTCGTTGAAGCGAACCTAAGTGAGGTCGAGTGTGTGATAATTCATAGATGAAGTATGGTAATTCTTATGTGAGGTAATCCTTTTGGTATCACGGAACATTTAAAAAATTGTATAAACAATTCTAGACAATTTTTTATTGTCGGAAAAGAAATATGTTAGTCCTGATTAGGTTAGGTTACGCTGGGTTAGGTTACGCTAGATTAAGTTAGTTAAGGTTTGGCTAGGTTAGGTTAGTTAAGGTTTGGCTAGATTAGCGAGTACCTCACTATTTAATTACTTAGCAGAAACCACCTTTCGAGCATTCAACTGCGTCCAAAACACTTATCACGTCTTTGTCGGTTTGATGACAGTAAGGTTAGGTTAGATTAAATTAAATGCGGATATGTGCACGTGTATGTGTGTGATAATAATAATAATAATAATAATAATTTATCATCGTTTCTATTTCATTGTTGTACAGTTAAAGCAGGGGTGCTCAAACTTATTCGCAGGCGGTCACATTTTCCAAATGCTGGAGCACAGGCTGGCACACATAAAAAATATTATGATAAAAAAATATATAAAATACATAAAATATATTATCTAGTTTTAATTGCAATATTCTTTCTTTTAACCGGTCTCTAAAACATTATCTGGGGGCTACTCGCGGGCACACCGAAATGGCTTCGCGGGCACAAATGTGCCCGCGTGCACAGATTTGAACACCCCTGAGTTAAAGTAATTAAAAATATTTGTTTCCTTATATAAATTAAAACAGACTATTTCATCCATTCTCGCAGGAAATGATGAAGTAAGTCTGATTTTTCGAAAGAACATCACGTTTAAGTTACGCCTACATCACTAGTGCTTTAAAATTAAAAGAATATTATATCTCCCTTTATGTATTTATGTTTTAGCTCAATTCTAAATGTTATACACTCACGTCTATGGTTTTTTTTTAATTTCCTTTGTCCCAAATTACGCACGAGTTATGTATATTTGCAGCTTTAGACACTTATAATGTGCGAATGCAAAGCCGTTATTTGTGCTTGACTCAGCGTGGACGCAAAACCCGTGAAAACGGTTTGGATTTAACTCCTCACAGGCTTTAATTATTATTCGTTGCATCTGCAGTAAAATTGTGACGCAGAATGTGGAACGTCTTCCGAAAGTTTAAAAATCGTTTCCGCTTTTAGACGTTTGATGTCGTGGACTCGAGATTCCAGTGGAATGGAAATAGGCGCAGTAAGGAGGAAAGAAGAATTTATTTTCATCAGGGCTGCATAACAATAACAACGGACTGTCAAGGTTTACTCTGGTGGTTCTTTACATGAGAACATATTTTAAACAAAGGATAGTTAAGATTCGTACTGTTTATAACACTGAAACAAGGAGTAAATGTAGCCTCTTGTAAACTCTAATGAGATTTTAGAGCCCAAGTTTACAAAAATGCAGGTAGGACGTAATATATAGGGATAACACTCATGTTTCGAAGATGTCTCAAAACCTTTAAACGTTTTAGCTCCTCAGAAAACATAAATAAATGCATGAGTGAAAGTTCGTTGCACTTTGGCGCTTCAGTGACTTTTTTTTTTTTAAAGTTTTGGTACTTACCTGCATTTTGGTTTTAGACTTGCAAGAATTTAGCATTACTTAATATAAGAGGAAGATCTAAATATTAAATTAATTCTTTAGCGCAACATATTTCTCAGGTTTCAAAATAAAAAAAAGCTACAAACTTAGTTTTCTATACTAATTGTCACATTAATTTCCCACCAACACTGCAAATTTTATTGGAATGATATCCGGCATATTATTCGATAACTCAGTTCACACTCATTTCACAACGACTTACATTACAAAGGATTAAGCGAGGTATTTTGTTTCACAATGAGTAATAAAATGTTAGTGACATACTTACGGAAATCATTCATTAGCCTTTTCTTTAACCATGAATCGATATGGCTGGCATGAATCTAACAAGTTTAAAAGTTAATGATGACCTTAACTGCATGGTAGGTAAGGTAGTGAGGTTCTGAAAGAAGATTTTGTAATGTTTACTTTATCTTTCCGATTACGAAAGACTTCTCATTGTAAAGGCTAAGTGCTGCTAGCAGTATTAGGAAGAATGGTTCTCTCTCTCTCTCTCTCTCTCTCTCTCTCTCTCTCTCTCAATATATAGATATACCCGTTTGAGCAGCCGAGTGACTAAGAAGCCAGGCTGCAATCTGATGGACGCGAGTTTGAGTCTCGATTCGGACTATGTTTTTCCGACTGGGGTAATTAAAGTGTTTTCTGTGATTGTCTTTGTCAGACCATGGTTCGAATTCCACGTTAAACTGTAGGGCCAAGGTGAGTCATTAAACTTGATCTAAGTCTGAATGGACGATTTATTCGGAACCAGTTCTAATTCCACCTTCAAAAACCCTTCTATTGCGATTGTAATCATAAAAAAAATTAAAATCCGGAATTGAACCTGAATTAAAAACCTGATAAATGCTGAGTATTTGATTTATATGAGGATCAATGCATATTGGCCCTTCTTCCGTTTAGTGGCCCCATTTTTGAAAGAGACTTTTCCAAAAAGATTTTATTTATTTTGATTAAATATTTTATGCAATCAGGTTAGATAAAATATAAAATATATTTCCAAACATCTAATTTTATGCTGTTAGGTTAGGTTAGGTAAAAAATTTAATAAAACTAAGTAAAATTTTTTTGGAAAAGTTTATTTAAAAAATGGGGCCACTAAACGGAAGAAATTCCAGAATATACAGTATATATATATGTCGGATATAACGTTGTTATCCTTTAGTGTATTCTCAGTATGTCACTTCCTCGCACCAACAAGGAAGTTTATACCGTTTTAATTAATTAATCTGACTGATATCCACGGTTCTTCTTTTCAACTTTACTTTATCTGACTGCGAGTTACGATGAAAACGATTTATACCTTCGGTTGATGGCGTCCTCTCTCTCTCTCTCTCAGTGCGTTGAGAGAAGGGAATGCTTCTCTCTGTTGGAAGGATATAAAATGACGAGTTTTCCTGTATCAGTCCTTTTATTTTTTACAAGGTCGAAATCACTAATAAACACCCTTAACACAACACTTGCTTAGAGTAGTAAGAACGAACGAGAACCCAAATTTGGTTTACTAACCACTCGAGAGGTGTGCCACCGACTGCCTCCCTGGAGGTGATTTTCCTCGAGGAGGTTCCGCGTTGCCACGTTCACAAAAGATTGTTAAATCACAAAGTCCTATTATAACACTGACATTAGTCAAGAATTTATATAATGGTGGTTCGACACCTTAACTCTTTTTAACAGGAGAATTTATATATTGTGGTTTATAATAGTCGAAAGAACATTTAGAATTTAGGAATTTCTGTTTAAGATTCTAGACGTGGCAATTGTGGAGAGCCTCGTTAGGCTTATCGAGGGGATGCCAGAGATCTTCTGGGCATAAAGGCGATTCACACAAATATTAGGAATTCTAACGGAGTCATGTTTTAATTTATACGAGCAGAATAATATCTTTTAAAGAATTAATATTTTAATTCATACAAACAGAATGTCTTTAAATTTTAACACAAATTTATCTTTCCTGTGGAAACACTTTTCCACACATATATATATATATGTTTTTTTCTTTATGAAAACCCATTATAATCATTTCGTTTGAAAGAAGAAGGATGAAGTTTTCGTGCCACCCTGTGAAGAATTGCTATAATGTTATAATGTTTCAGACCAACAAAGACCCTAGGCTGGTCTACCTAACTGTGTTTGTAATTGACATGGCTGGTCTACCTAACTGCGTTTGTAATTAGTCGAAATGAAAGTCATGCAGCTACAAATTAACAAACTCACCTTGAGTGAAACCTCTTGATTTTCTTTAATAACTATTGAATTTTATGGTATAGATACCAAACTTAATGGGTTTACATCTCATAAGCGATTTTTTTTAAGTAAATCGTCATTTTCTTTTAAGGAATTTTGTTTATTTTTAATTCAAATTACAAATTAGCCTCCCAAACTAACTTCAGATAAGTTTAAATTCCGGCTACACTTTCACATCGTTCAAGAATAAACAACGGATTGTATTGTTGTTAATGGCCAGTAAGTTACATCTATGCGCTAGTAGCCTATATTAAGTGTTTGCTTATCATCCCAGGAAAGCAAACTTTACCTGCAGAAGACTCTTCGTAAGTGTTCGAGTGTTGTTCTGATTTAAATCTCTGACGCCAAATTCATATCGAAAGTTGTCGAATTCGTTATGATTCCTTCCAGTATAAGCTTTCGATTACAATTTCGAGTCCAGTCGTAAATATTCAAATTCTGATCAAAAACAGTTCTAGAATCAGTTCCGTTCGTGTGCGTTATATATAATTACTACGTAAAAGTTTTGGTGCTACTGTAGTATGCGGTCTACCTACGATTGGTTAGGTTTAATCATGATATTTTCGTTAAAACTAACGAAAATATCATGACTAAACCTAACCAATCGTCAAGGGCGATTAACATTGGGATGTAAACAAGCAATTAGCAAACAAGATAAGAAACTATACTTCAAAGGTAGACCGCCGAATCGTAGGTAGACCGCATACTACAGTAGCACCAAAGTTTTTAGCTATTTCAGCTTTTGTGCAGTTCCGTATTTAATACTGAAATTATACTCATCTATGAAAAATATATATTTTAAATAAAAAAATGTTCTTCTTCTTCTTCTCTTATTATTATTATTATATATTATTATTATTATTATTATTATTATTTCGATACAAACGCTTAGCAATGATTACACCGTAAAAAAGTTATTAGTTATAAGGTAAGCAAATTATTCCACAAAATCTTTAATATATACTTCGAGTAAATCGTAAACAATGACTCTTCTTGCAGATCACTTTTTAAAAATGACGTTGCACTAAACTTTTTGTAATGACCGTAGTTTCTTGCGTCCATTATTTTATCAATTCTCGTCAGTTCTCTCACTCCAGTTCCTGAGATGTAGTCCCGAGCCTGAATCGACCCAGAGTTGTTTTAAACATATATATATATATATATATATATATATATGGTGGTGTAGTGGTGGTGTAGTGGTGTAGTGGTTAGCGTCGCTGACTACGAATCCATCGGCCCCGGGTTCGAGACCCGGTGACTGCAGCCGGCGCGCAGCAAAACCCAGCTGTTCATCCTTCCACACACTAAAGAAAGTGGTTGGTAGATAAATGGGTACCCTGGGTGGCCTATACGCTGGGCTGCTGGTGGGGGCGTGGTTCGGATTCCACGTTAAACTGTAGGTCTAAGGTGGAGTGAAAAGCTTGACCTTCGTCAGAATGAACAATTCGGGCGGAAGCTAACTAAAGGTTACCAAAAGTATATACAGTATAAACACCCTTATTCTTGTTTTTTTTCTCCAATCCTTTTCCTGACATATTACTCGTTTCCAATCCAAAGATTTAAGATTTAAACTCACCGTTTCCAAGGGACTCGCTTCCATTGCTCTTGGGTTCATTTTTTATGTTCATTAGCCTACATTAATCCCTGTCCTTACTACCTTTACATGGAAAAGGCTTCTTTATAGCCACTCGTTCTTTTCACTCATTTCTTACTTCTTATTTTTGTATTAAATCTTGGCTACATCTTCTTCTATTCCCTTTGGGAGTAATCTTCAGATACGGCTTACCTTGAAGTGAACCTTGATATTATTGACATTATTTAATGATCTCTTCAACTGCACTCTAAGAAAAGTCAGTTTTGAGAAGTTTTAAGTTCGTTTCAACTTTGTTCAAGTGAAATATAATTTAAGACAATCATCTTTGGAAATTCATCGTATTTTAGCTTAGAACTTTTCTGGTCAGCGTCCGTAGTTAAGTGGATCATACTGTTGTTGCCCTTTAAAGGACGTGAAGGCATCGAGGTAGGGAGTTCGGATCCCGCTGATACTAATACCGTAATACAATAAAGGAGTTAAAGGAATGGGCCGCATTTGTTCGAAGGGCTCTGCCAGTTTTTGGCTCTCCTGACTGATGACTGATTAGAACTTTTCTGAAATGTATATATATATATATATATATATATATATATAGAGAGAAGATAGAGAGAGAAACTTGTACCAATGGACGAAATGCAGTTTTAACGACTCTTTTAAATTCAGATAATTTTTTTTTTTTTACTAACACTGGTTAACAAAACAAAGCTTTTTTTTCTGCTTCAATACCTTTTTTTGAACAATTTTTGGGTACTGATTACGAATATGGCAATGTTTTTGCTGTATCAGGTTACAATTTTTGGAATTATGACCCCCCCCCCCCCCCCCCCCCCCCCCCCCCCCCACACACAGAGGAAATTTTGCCCATATAATCCAAAATTTAGTTCATTACGTAAAAGATTCTTACGAATTTTCAAAGCATTTCAATTACTCTTTACTTGAAAATGGAATAAATTACAATGTGTAAATTTCATTACTTGTATATTTGACAACGTTCAGAAATTAGTTTTGTTGGATTTTCGTTTGAATTCAGCACTTGGTTTATCTTTTCTCAGCACCCAGCAAAAGTCAGCCATTATGTGAGGATCCTATCGTCCCTTAAAGTTTTCTTCCATGTTTGATATATCCTGGTGGAATCTTTCTCCTTGCTTATCAGACACATCACCAAGATTTTCATGGAAAAAATCAAGATGACTGTGCAAAGAGTGAACCTTTAGAGACATCCGAGCTCCTAGGTCTTTATAAGCATCTAGAAGTTATTGGATAAGTATTTTATAGTTACCAGCCTTATGACTGCGAAGAAAATTCTGGCACACACTCTTGAAGGAATTCCAAGCACATAATTCATTTTGTTCAAGGTGTTCCAGAAATTCATCATCATTTAGAAGAGTTCTTATCTGAGGCCCAATGAAAATTCCTTCTTTCGATTTAGCACCAGTAATACTGGGGAATTCGTCACACAAATACTGAAATTCACGACAGTCTTTATTCAGGGCCTTCACAAAATTTTTCATGAGACCGAGCTTTATGTGAAGCGGTGGAAAATAGATCGTTTTTGGATCAACCAATGGTTGATCCTTCACACTGTGCTGTCCAGGAACAAAAGTTTCACGAGGAATCCAGTCAGTCTTGATGTAATGTTGTTGTGTAGTCCTGCTGTCCCACAAGCAAAGAAATCAGCAGTATTTCGTGTACCCACTTTGCATGCCAAGAAGGAATCCAATCACTTTCAAATCACCACAGATATTCAACTGGAGGTTTTCATAACTAACAGCATTAAGAAGAATCACTATGTTTTCATATGACTCTTTCAGGTGAACAGAATGTCAAATTGATACACTTGGGTAGTTGTTACCATTGTGCAAACGAACCGCTTTTAAACTGCGCTTAGATGAATCAGTAAAAAGACGCCACTGTCTGGGATCATGCTGTATATCAAAGAATGCAAATAAACCTTCTATATCAGAGCAGAAGCATAAGTGATTCACAGTTTCGAAATAGCATGAAACATCGGAACTTCTTTTTCGAAAGGATGTTATCCGAACATCTTCATCAACCAAATTCCATTGTTTCAATCGTGATGCCAAAAGTTCAGACTGCGATTTAAAGAGATACAAATCCCTTACTAAGTCATTCAAGTCATCTTGTGTGATGAAATGGGGTTCATTTTCATTACCACGAGGACAAAACTCCGCATCACCAGCACTATGTTCTGAAGATTTTTCATCAGAAGAGAAATGAAGCATTTTTTTTGTCTTCTGGTGGTGCTGGAACTGGCAGTTCATCAATGTGAGGTACTGGTTTGATAGCTAAGTCAATCACAGGATAAACAATCTTATGCCTGGTTTTGAAGTAAACCCAGTTATTTTGGTTTGGCAGAAGTAGCAGTCATTCACATGATTTTTTGGCTCACACCAAATCAGTGGCACTGCAAATGGCATGCTTTTTCGTTTATCATTCAGCCAGTCTCTTAGCTGGTTTGAACAGAAAGTGCAGCAAACACGTGGTGCCCAGCTTTTCTCTTGGTCTCCAAGTTGACAACCAAAGTAGTGATAGTAGGCTGTTTTAATGAGTGGTGTAATGTTCCTGCGTTGTGAAGATGAAGTAAATAAACCACAAATGTAGCAGAATGAATCAGGTTTATTGCCGCAACCTCTAGAAGTACACATTGTCATCAAATGTGAAAAGAGAGGAAAGTAGACGAAAACATAGTTAAACACAAACAATTGAAAAGTAATCATTAATGAAAAATCTACAGGAAATACGGTCAACCAAACAAATCCACCTTCTGTACAGAAAACCACCCCTGACCCGATATGCAAAAAAAAGTTTGTATTCGAAATCAACACCCTCAAATTAGTAGAATACAGTTACTTTTGAGTCTAAAAGCAAAAACTTTGTTGACCAGTGTCATTAAATAAAGAGAAGAAAGAATTAACAAGAAAAATGTTTAAAAGTAACAAACAAAACAAAAAAAATAGGGACCTATTTTGTTTCTCTTTCTAAATTCACTGTCAATGAGACCGTGAAGACTCTTCTGTATGGGAAATGGTGTTTGAATCATGCACAACCGCCTGTCATACATAAACCGTAAAAGAAAAATGGCATGTGTTTTATTAATAACCAGAAAATTTACAGGTTCATGGTATTAAATCAGGGGTCACCAACCTTTTTTTTGTTCACCGCCCACTTTTACGATTTTTTGAAAATTAAAAAAGCTTATCGCCCACCTTAGATCAAAAAGAATAAATCAACATAATCGACAAAATAAATAATGAAATAAATGTTTTTAGGACTGGTTACTAAATACTATACTTTTACTAGAACAAGCTCTTTTCAATAAGAAGAAGAACGACTGAAAATGACTATAGGAAGAAGGGATTACTCTCATTCTTCACTTCCAGGGAATTTAAGTTAGAATTTATTATTAATATTCCCAGCGAAATAAAGCTGCAAATATGGTTTAACCTTATGAATAAATACACACCCTTATTTACACGTTTAATTCTTTAATAATGAAAAATAATTAATAAGCTTTGTTCCTTAACTTCCACCCGCGCCACTATAGAATTGGCATTTTTCAGAAAAAATCATCGCATTTAATAGTTAAATTATAAATTATAACCCATTAGTTCCCAGAGGTCTTTTCCGAGACTGAATAAAATCGTCTGGCGTTAACCAGAGAAAAATTGGTAAAGTGACGCTGGGCACTAATGGGTTAATATGAACATTTTTTTTTTTTACGGCAGGGCATTGATCATAGTTTTTATTAGCTGGGGATGGACTGGATACTGAATTTGCCGGATAATCGGATACCGGATATCCAGTTTTTGTGACACCGGTTTTGAGATACGGGATATCGGGTTTTGAGATACCAGATATCTGGCCGAAAAGAGGAAGAAGAAAAAGAAACTGCAGGACTGCCATCTGTTACACAAATTTGAACTTTGTGAATGAAGGGTTTAGTATTTTCCAAGTAAATTACACAGAAAATGGTTGTTTCAAGGTATTTTTTAACTTTGTGTTCAGTTCTACAAGTTTTCATCCACGTTTTTTTCAATCTTCCTCTTTTGTCTGGGGGAGGCCTTTGAAGCCCTGGCCACCCCATCTTAGTTTGTAGGACATCAAAAGTCAATAACCCTTCATATTTTTTTACAACGCAGGTGTTAAGCCTTCTTCTTATTTTACAATACTTTTCGTTTCCAGGATCAGGTCTATTTACCTAACCTATTTTAAAAATGTCAGTTATGTCACAAAAGTCAAATGTGCAGAAATATTTCAAATACCTAAAAAGGAGGAAAATAAAGCAGAGTGCATTATTTGTAACAAAAACTCATCATCTCGACTGATTATTCGTGGCAAAAATCCAAAATCTTATTCAACAAAGCCATTATGGAATCGCATAAAAAAGCACCCAAATAAACTAAAAGACTTGCAGGAAAAAGAAGAAGATCCTGCTACTACTTCATCCACTTCGAATCTGCAGAAGCCCCAAGTTAGGTAATTTACCCTTCAAGCAACAGCAAAGCGAAACAAACTATGGAATTTGAGTGATCCAAGAGCAAAAGTAATTACTAATCTGATACGTGAATATTAACTTTGCCTATTGATCATCTTGTGATGCAATTAGTAATATATTTTGAGGATATATCTGATTTCATCATCTCAGTCCGACAGTCCGAAAATTTTGTTTTGCCTGTGAGAAGCCCGTATTAGACAATTTTTTTGAATATTCCACAGTCCACTGCTCACACTTTTTCTTTTCTTTCTCAAGGTGAAATGGTGGCTTTCAATGCGGGACCCTTCGCTGTTGGAAAGAGAAAGATTCGTTCGACTTGTATCACACTCAGACGCTGCAAAGACGTTACCAAGCGTTCTAAAAGCCACCCATTTTTGGTTATCAGTTAAGCCTTAAAACATAATTGCACGAGTATACCAAGTAAAGTTAGAAACATAACACATTTACCTAAATTTATGTCCAGGCATCTCGAAAACCTCTCTTCTTCCTCTATTGCGGTGTGGGGTGGGGAGAGAAAGACAGGGCGTTTTTGAGAGCATTCGTTCTTGGACTCTCCTTCCTATATATAAAAAAAAGATCAGTAATAAAATTTGAAACGAAAACATTCAAAAATTAAATCAATACATAAATTCCGACTTTTAACGTTAAATTTAACATCAAAGAATGGTATACATTTAAAAAAAAACATCTGCGAAAACCACTCACTCTTACATTTTATCAATCCGCAAAAAAAAAAACTGCGGCAACATGATTTCACTATGTCTTGCAACTCACCAATTCACCAACTCACCAATTACAAACACAATCCAATAGGGTGTGTCGAATTTTTCAACTTTCAAATTCCAAATATGAGGGGTGCTAAAAAGTTGCAGCATGACTTAGGAATTCTAAAGATATTTTTGTTAATTTAATATAATTTAGTTTTGCTTGGTAAGAAGCTACATAAAAATAGTGACTTTTTTGACTTTTTTGTGGAATTATATAATAATTATTATATTAATAATTATATATGCTGTGTATATATAATGCACTGCTGTTTTTGCTTATTTCACAGGTTGAAACATATTCATCAGTGTGCTGAAGATTACTTGTCCGTCAGTGCTACCATCCTAACCAGTGGGAATTGACCTACAATGGCTTCTAAAAGGAGGACAAGACTGGGGACATTCACACATATGAGCAACCTAATTGGAACTGGTAGAGAGTTGTTGCCCTCTGAACTCCCAACTCTGTGAGACGTTCTGAAATATGGGCTACTGCTAAGAGAACAAAGTGGTGAGGATGTGAGAAACTACCTAGCAGCCAGTCTTGCAAAGGACATTTACCCTAAAGTGCTTGAAAAGTGGGAACGAGCAAACAGTTCTTTTGTAGCCCCCGTTGTAAATTCACGAGTCACAATCTTAAACAAGATCCAAGAGAGCTGGGAGCAGGCCAAAAACATATCTCTTGGGAGAGGAAAGCTACATGTCAAAGAGGCTTTCATTGCAAAACTTGACAAGCTTTTTGACATCCTCAGTTGCAAGTGTAAAATTGTTCTCTGCTCTGAATTTGGCTGCCTTGCAGATGCTGGTTGCAAAAACGAAACTCACATTAACTGTACATGCCCTAGGGAGATGAAGATCCCTGTGAAGGAACTTGCTTTCATTAAAGGTCAGAGAGACAAGTCTGGTTCTATTGGACCACATCAGATTGGCTTGCCAGATCAACCTGAACACAACAGACAAGTCAAAAAGCAGAAGCGGCAAGAAGACGAAAGAAGAAGGCTTGCTGAATATAAGCAGACAAGTAAGCAGGATGTTTCAATGCCATCAAATGAAATAATTTTCTCTGATGATGAAAATGAAGAACAAATAGCTGATGCTCAAGATGGAAAGGATGGAAGTTATGAAGTGACATTAGAAATACCAAGCACGTCTTCAACTTCCAATAAAAAGCCAGAGTACAACACATTAGAAATACCTAATGTTGCTATGCATAGCATCCCTCAGATATGGTGTTGGCCTGCGTGCCACAGCTGCCATCACCACTGCTGCCTTTATGGATGCTGGCTTGATCACTGAAGAAGACAAGAGACTTGTAGTTGATCACAATAAAGTCAAGAGGGCCAAGAAAAAGTTATGAGATCCCTGGATCAGGAATTTGATGATCTTTGTAAGAAGGGTGAAATTGACTGCATCTTCTTTGACGGGCGTCAAGACACAACTAAAGTTATGCTGAAAGCAGACAATTCAGATCGTCAATTCCCCAGCATCATCAAAGAAGAGCATTATTCTGTGTGCAGTGAGCCAGGTGGAAGATATCTCTACCACTTCACTCCTGAGAAAGGCTCAACGAGAAAAAAACCTGCTGAAGTTATTGCTGATAATCTTGTAGATTTCATGAAGAAGAAGGCATTGATAAAAGCCTGCAGGCCATTGGAGGTGATTCTACAAATGTTAACACTGGCTGGGAGGGTGGTTCCATGCATTGGGTAGAGGTCAAGCTTTGCCGTAAGCTGATCTGGTTGGTTTGTGCCCTCCACACTAACGAGTTACCCCTGCGACACTTGATCACAGCACTGGATGGGAAGACCTTGTCTAACAACAAGTGGACAGGTAACATTGGCAAGATGCTAGACACTGCAACCGAACTTGAAATTGATCCTTCATTCACCAAACTCTCAATTGGAGAGCCTCTTACTTCACTGAGAGACAATGTCGTAAAGGATCTCTCTACTGATCAAGCGTACGGGTATAGGATCACACAGGCCATAAGGACAGGAGAACTTCCCACAGATCTGGCCCTTCTTGAAATTGGTCCAGTGAGCCATTCAAGGTGGTTGACAACAGCAAACAGGCTTTGTCGCATATGGGTTTCAAAACATGGCCTTAAAGGCAAAACCCTCAACAACTAAAGACTGATAGTGGAATACATTGTTGGTGTGTACTACCCCTGTTGGTTCAACATCAAAGTAAAACACTCTTGGGTGGAAGGCCCACGCCACATCTTGTTTCAGCTGCGGCTAGTTAGGCTGCAAAAGAAGGCTGTAGTGGATGCTGTTTTGCCAACCATCAAGCGCTCAGCATGGTATGCATTCAGCGAAATGATAATCCAGACACTCTTGTGCTCAGATGACAGTGAGGAGAGGAGAGCTGGTGTCCAAAAGATTGTTGACATGAGGGGTGGAGATGATGACACACTTGGAGATCTTTCTGTACGTCCCAGGAAGACACCTTCCATCAACCCCAGTGCTTCTTCCGTGTTGGAGCTGACAGACTGGTCTGACGGGGTATTTGAACCTCCTTTGACATGTAAACTGACTACAGCGGAAGTAAAGAAGTTCTTTGACAAGCCTATGCAAGTTCCACAGTGGCCCTGTCATGCTCAATCAATAGAGAGGTGTGTGAAACAAGTCACAGAGGCAGCAGGCAGGGTGTCTACACATGAGAAACGTGAGGGCTATATCAGAGGCCAAGAAGCAAGTCGGCGGCTGATGTCCAAGAATGAATCAAAGCAAGACTTGATGAAACTTGTTGTTTAAATATTTTTTTTACTGATGTCATTACTTTCTAATGTTGTTTTATGATTACAAGGATATGTTTTATGATTACTAGGATATGTTTTATGCAGAGAAACTAAAATTTTTATAGCATTACCTGACATTTTGAGAAGCTAAAATTAATAAATGTTGTTTTCCGAGAGCAATTTATGTGCTTTTTAATCAAACGTAGATTTACCAAGCTAAGTGTTGAGCAATCACAAAAATAATAGCAGATTTGAATTCTTCACATCCAAAAACATATTTTTAAAACCCCTCAGTGAAGGAATTGGCAAAAATTAATTTTCACCTCCCAAATTGACACACCCTAACAATCCAAGCAGATAACACGATAGAAATACAGGCAGTTAACATTAAAACACGCGCAAAACACACCACCACACTCATTAACATTTACATCCCACCAGATAGTTCACCTCAGGTGCCAGCCCATTACATTCCAAAGTTACACAATCTGGCCTCTCTTACTAATGTCATCTTAGGAGGAGACTTCAACGCTAAAGACACTAGTTGGTACCTGCACAACCAAAGCAACACCAGAGGCGCCAACATAGCCACACAACTAAACAGCCTCTTCATTCTTAACAATACAGAAGAACATACACACATACCACATCAAGCAGAATACTCAAACTCCTCCCCAGACATAACGTTCTGTTCCCCCTCACTAGCAACACATACACACTGGAGAACAGAAAACAACTGTCATCAGACCACCTGCCCATCATCATTACAACACGTTCTACACTCTGCCCCAACAGCCTTAGGCACACTTACAGAAATTACAAGAAAGCTGATTGCGAACAGTTCAAAATACAGACTGAGGAACAATTCACCACATTAAACAGCACACCCATCATAAACATCAATACAACACTCAAGACATTTAATCAGATCATCAATAATGCAAACAAATACATACCCGTGGGCAACATTAGGAAATACAACCCAAATTACACTAGAGAAATAGCCCACCTCATAAGGCAACGTAAAACCTCAAACATAACACACAAACACCACACACAGAAGCCATAAAACAGCAGATATAACAGCTCAACACAGAAATAAACAACAAACTCAAAGAAAAACAAACAGAAACATTTAGGGAATTCATAACAACACTAAACCACTCCACAGATACATCCAGGCTATACAAGACTATAAACAGCATTACCCACTCTAACAGCGTCATTCACACCTCACACGTGGCTATCTGTCGCAGCCAAAATAATATCCCAACATATACACAACAAGCTAACATTCTAATTAATCACTACGCAAAGATAAGTCACTTAAACGGAGACAACAACCAGAAACACGCAGACAGACAGACAGACAAACAGCCAGACACATACAGACTCGACACGAGCATTACACCCTTCAGTACAGACCAGACCACCAACATCATCAAAAACATTAAGAATGCGAAGGCTAGTGGACTAGACAACATATCTAACATACGCCTTAAACACTTGGGCCCACAGGGAATACTAGCTCTCACAAATATCAGCACATATTCATACCAACACTGTATTATTCCTGACATATGGAAACAAAGTAAAATTATTACACTACTCAAACCAAACAAAAATCCAACAGAACCAGCTTCCTATAGACCCATTGCTTTACTATGCACACCTTCCAAAGTAACAGAAAGACTAATCTTACAAATCACCAACCCACACATACCACTATCGCCTACTCAACATGGATTCAGACCTCACCACTCAACCACGACATTACTCACTAACCTCACGCAGCACATCATGGATGGCATCAACTCCAGACGACCAGCTCAACGTACACTATTAGCAACAATAGACATTAGTAAAACATTTGATGCTATCCCATGCTTCCCTCTCATAAACAAAATTTCAACACAAACATGCACAATAACACTAAAAGATGGCTGAGCAACTATCTTTCAGGAAGATACTCACATGTCACATTTAATGGCAAGTCATCCAAAAACAAGCTTTTTCCAAACGGGGTCCCTCGAGGCTCTGTTCTCTCACCAACACTGTTCAACTTATACATGCATGACATTCCAACACCCATAGATAACAAGCTTACCTTATCATATGCAGATGACATCACTCTAACATCCACCCACAACAACATCGATACCGCTACAAATAACCTACAAACATACATAAATAATATACAAGACTGGCTCACACACAATAGACTCAAAGTAGCGCCCACAAAATCAACCATCACCTTGCTTACAAGCAGTACAAAAAACACCAGATAACTCCACAGCTTACACTAAACAACACCAACATTCCACACACTCAGAGGACCAAAATACTTGGGGTCACATACAACACATCATTATCTTTTGCAAACCACATTCAGAACATTAAAAACAAATGTACGTCAAGACTTAACACGCTTAGGGTACTAACAGGCACAAACTTTGGACACCAGCCCAGCAGGAAACAACATCACTCATATACAAACAATATATTCGCTCAGTTATGGACTATGCTAGCCCATGCTGGGCACCCATTATCTCAAACACACAAATAAACACCTTACAGACAATACAAAACAACGCACTTCGTATCATTACAGGATGCACTCAAACCGCACCAATAGAACATCTGCACACAGAAACAAAAATACTGAAAGTTAGGGAACATTTAGACATAAGGGGAACACAATTCATGGCTGGCAGCAGCGACAACTAACCCACAACACCCTTGCCACTACATGTGCAATCATGCACCGACACCTCGCACCATTAAGGTAACACCAGAGAGACATTATAACCAAATACTCCATTCCATACCACGCCCCACAGACATCACACAGTACAGAAAACACATACACACACACACCTAATTAGCCCACAAAGCACTGACACAACTCGGTCCGAATGCGGTCCTAGGTGCGAAGCCGCCACCCATTAACAAGTCAGAGATCAGCCTGAGCAGATTGGATCGAGTTAACTTAGCACGATTCCGATGTGGACATCACCCCAACTTACAGACATATAAACACAGACTAGACAACTCCACAGACGACACCTGCCAGCTGTGCCAGGATGCACCACAAACAATTGAACACATTATGACAGACTGTACCACTCTAGCACAACAACGAACACAACACAACATCACTAGTGCGCTGAACCTCTGGTCCACTCCGGAGAGGGCGATCGGTTACCTGCGTGCCGCCGGCTTGCTCGACCAGGGTGGGCTGATCGGCTAAACAACAACAACAACAACAACTCACCAATTCCACGGCATTCAATGCCACAGTATCAAAACATAGTTATAATTTTTATATACAATCACGGCGCCCAAATAAAAATTTCCAAAGATTTATTTTTGTAGAATATATAAATGTCGTATTTGGATTTACTTTTCATAGAAATTCAGGAGAGGAGGATTAGAGCACTTATAAACAAGAGCACTAGAGCATCTTTGAATACAAAATGTATGTTATAAGCTACAAGCGTAAGCGAGACAAATAAAAGCAAATTAAGTGAGGCGTTAATTAGTGTATCTGTTTCCAGACATTTTGCTTTTACTGTACTGAATTTGCTGCTTCATAAATTTTGGCTCGACTGAACAATTTATAAAACAATATATACCATTACTCCACGCGTAAACCTATTGAATATTTACTGAAAGAAATAACATTTACCTTTAACCTCAGTATACACTAACCAACATATGACATTTTTAACGAACTGTAATGCATTTACAGAAAATAATTTGCATATATTTTATTCCAAAACAATACGTTAACCGTTTCACGACGACTGTTACAAATTGGTAACGTTTCAAATATACGCATTCATAACTCAATCCTACAAAAAATTCCGGCCTTGAAAGGGTTAACTCTAAATTTTCTCTCTTCTTCTTCTTCTTTCGTGTGAACAAAATTTCTATACGGTACAATGTCTACCGAAACAAGAAAGAACGTACCACACAGTGGGTGGTTACATATTATTAAGAACTTCGATTATTCTTAAACGTAACTTAATATTAAAATAAACGTAACCTTAATATTAAAAGTATAAATCTCAGATATTAGTCAATAATCTGAATAAATCAACCATATTTATTTGAACTTTCTCATTTTCTAGATACATTTTCTAGAGCTATAATTCAGTACTAGAAATAGAATTCTATTTAGGCCAGACATTACAAATTAAAGTTAAGTTACCTTATAATTAATGATGGAAGTTCTGAATAATTCTAAGAAAAAAAAAAATTTATTTGCTATTCATAAGGAAGAATTTTATGCGAAAATAAAGACATGTGAATTTTACAAAGTATGCTATGTGTGAATATTGAATGCAATGATTTTTACATTGATCAGTGTAAAAAAAAAAAAAACAACCCTCTTGTTAGGACAGTATCAATTCAATATAGAATTTAGGATATGATACAAACTCTTTTTTAATATTATAAGAAGTCGTCTACTATATATATATATATATATATATATATATATATATATATATATATATATATACAGAAGAAGAGTCAAGATAAGTAAGACCTTTTTGTTTTGTAACTTAATTAATAATTTATAATTAATTAATTATTAAAACAAATACACCAAACTTGTAAATTCTGGAATTTAACTTTAAAGGGAGAGGCATTAAACAAACATTGTGAATAACTTCGTTTGGGAATAAAACACAAGCAAAAGTCTGCTTCAGCATCTCGCAAATGGCTGGTCTATAAAAGCGCGACCCCAAGGGATACCAGCTGTCTGAGTTTAAATTATTTTTCTCTCCCTCGTATATAATGACATTTTTAATTAATAATTAGATTAAATTTTATTCATTACCAGTCACATTAATTCCATTTATTACAAGTTTCATTTTCACAGACAAAAAGGAAATTGCGCAGGATATCGGGACAATATCTGTCAAAACAGAGAGAAAGTAAAGGAGAGTTTCCGGAAGATCACAAGACAGTGAAACATGCGCTACTGAGGTAAAATGAATGTGGACTACATAAGTATGAAAATGAAAATATAAAAGTGATCTGAGCCAATATGCAGGGCTTAAAAACATATCAGTTCTTAAATAAAGTGAAATACTTGAAAAGTTTGGAAGAAGTAAAAACAAACTTTAAATGTCTCAATGAAACACATCTGAAAGACTGCCAAGCAAACTGTAAAAAGTGCGAGTTTTGTAATGCTTACAAAAGAGAAATGCAAATTGCCATATACCTATAACTAACTTCAAACCGATAGAAGAGAAAGGCAAAAAGGAGGCTATGCTATTTTTACACATGAAAATCATATGGTAAAAATTACAGTAAGTAGTTCAAAAAACTACGTAGAACTATTAGTAGCAAAAATTAAGAGCTTAAACATGATACTAATAGTGTTAGTTAGACTTCTGAACACTACAACTGCAAAATTCTCATATACCATTATCAGGATCAGAAACCTGCCGAAAGCTTTGAACTCCCTAATCTCCAATATTATATTTTGTGTGTGGAGATTTCAATTTTCCCCTTATAAAATATAAAAGGATATGAACAATATATAAATATAATATATGATGCAAACCTACAAGGAAAAAATCATTATCTTAATGTCTTTCCACTTTTAAGACATCTCAACATCACAGTTTTACTTTTAATACTTAATAACATCGCTTATAATTTATAAATGATTTTTTGCATATTTAAATATATATATATAGAAAAAAAAACCAACATCTCTGACCCTAAATAAAAGAAGTAACAAGAGTGCCAATGAAGGACATTTTTCAGACGAAATGAGAACCGTAGAAGAAAAATTGTTCCTTTTAATGAGAAAAGACAGAACTTCGCAGATGTATGTACCACAGCAATACATACGCAACCCTTCCGTCCCACACTTCTTACCATTAATTCAAGAACCACAGTGGTACCAAAGGCTGCAGCTCCAGTATTCTCAAATGCAACAGCCCACCCAGTAACACCAAACAGGAACCGTCAATTACCTTTCTTACGAATTTTTAAGTTTTTGACACTTTGGTTAGATAAAATCACAATAATTCAAATCTTCTGTCTTATTTCAGTGTGTTTTTGCATAAAAACTTTTGAAATTATTGATTCACTTTCTTTGATTCTTTTTGAATCTCATTCTATCTACAGCATAGGTTTCCCATTCAGTATTTCATTCATCATAATTATCTATCATATGAATTTTTTTTTCTTATCACAAAACTGTACCCTCTTCCATCTATTAATGTTATTAATTTTACCATATTGTTTCATATTCTTCAATTTTCTTAAAATTGTTAAGAGCGATTTTAAAATCAGAAATATAATTTACGTCTCATAAGTGCAATAATTTATATAATTTATAATAAACATTTAAGGTTTTTTTTCCTCTAATGATCTTTAATCAGTTTATATGCATTTTTTAACCGTTTATAAAAATCTAAAATTTGGCTCTAGTGTTCATTTATTGCAAAGCGAATTTCTCCCAATATTCATTCATTTTATTTTTTAAGTATTGAGTAGGTCACTGGTTCTTAATCCCTGGGTCACGACCCAAAATTAGGTCGCCAAGCCATTTTAATTTGGTCATTAAATTGTCATTTATCATTTATTTATGTTATCCTTAATCATCTTACCATTGATTATTTATTTTATTATCTATTACGAGTGAACTGTTTGAAAGCATGGGTCGCCGAGCTAACCCCCGCGATTAGAATTTGGGTCGCAACCTAAAAAGACCCAACACTGTATACTGTTATAGTTTTTTATTGGCCATTTGTTCAATGCTGCTACTACATGAGAAAACAATGTACTGTAAATATTAGGTCATTCAGAATATTTAAGGGTGTCTCAAGTGAGGTAAATAATTCTCCTTATAACAAAAATTAATTATTCATTACCTAGTAAAAATAAATTAATATTTTTTTAATTAATGTAAATAAACGTTAGTTTTAGTTCGTAAGGTTTAAGTGCAGGCGTACTCCAATCGTAATAAGTAAATAATATATTTACTAAATATATTCCAGGTGTCTTTCATTCAATTGTAGACCACCCATTAATTCTTGCTTTTCCTCAAGCCATACCCCTTTTTCAATGTACCAGGCTGAGACTTCCTATGATCCTCAACAACCTGCAAGAGATGTTGGCGCTGTTCTTCATTCTTCGTAATCTTTGTATTGAAGGCCTGGATCAAGGCAATTCCCCTCTCTGCCATGTCATTGACGACTTTTAGTCCTTCAACTATAGTCAAACCAGTCTTGAAATCTTCGTCGTCCGGCCAGGTCTCTGGTTCCTTGGACAAGAAACCATCATTAATTTTTAGAAGTTCAAAGAGAAGCTTTGATCCTTTCGAGGCAAAGTCCGAGAGCTGCTTTGTTGAAATGAAAGAAACAGCAGGTATTGGGGCTCGCTTTGGAGAATCTTCAGCAGCTTCTTTTTCGAGGATTGATCGAGCGATATTCTTTTTCGTCGTTGCATTGATACCTTTATCAAAGAGTGCGAGACCAATCAAGTACTCGCTGAGGTACCATAAGTGACGACCGAGGACACTAAGGCAGGATGCTGAGATCTTTTCATCGTGGTACTTTGCTAGGTCTTGAAGAAGCTTCAAATCGTTCGCGGGAGCAGATGAAGGACTGCTGGCCGTGAACCACACGCTGACATATAACTCCAGGGCAAAAAATACAAATCGTTTTAAGCCAGACATTTCACGAGTTGTAAGTCTGAACTGATGGGAAAGCAGTAGGATTTTTAATGAAATTACGTTTGCCATCCAACGTGCTCGGTGAAGTGCTCCAGGTCGCCGAAACCTAAAGTTAGGTAAATTACCTCCAAGGATTGTAATCAACAACTCCAAGAATTCACGGTAATCATCCCTCGGCTGATGTTTTGTCAGATATAGATTCCAGCAAGCGATCAGTTCTTCTCGATTCTCATTCAGACTCGATGGAAGGTCTGACAGGGTCTTGTACTTATCTTGGCAAATTGTATTCCACGTCTCTTTGAAGCGGGAGAATAGGAGGATATCTGGACCAGATGATGGTCCCATGCATTCCATGTACGCCTTCTCAACGACAAGTTCTAGGATGTGATGGCGACATGCAAGGTATAAGAGTCGGCGGCCGAGTTTCTGCTCCAAAATAAAAAATAAAAATATTACCTTAGATATCTTAAAAGAATCGGGAGAGAAATTCTAAGCGTTGTTTTCAGTCAAGCAGTCGTATGCAAAATGAACTTGAAGCACCAAAAGCTGATCATCCAAAGATTGATACACATCATATTATTTAACGATTTATTTATGAAAATTTTAATTTAACGAAATAAATTAATCGATTTGCATAATCTATAGTATGAAATAAAGGAAACAATTCTATTAAATTATATAATACACTTGCATTCTCGAAACATTTTTGTTTTTGAAGCGTTGTCGAAACTCGTTCATTCTTGAAATTTCTTCCGCGCGACAGTTTCATTCATGTGACTCGAGGCACCCCTAAATGCTTTCCGAATTCCATGAGATTTCGTCTACGGTGTTTCCTCATAGGGTGGCAGCATTGGACAAATGGCCGGCAAATTTTTTTGAATTTCAAATTTTATCCCTATAAGAAGTTGTCACCCTAGACTGCATATGTAAACTTTTTCCGATCGGTTGTCATGGCTTCAGACAATAATAACGGATTTCATGTGGCATTATTCCACAAAAACTACATGCTTTATGCCCATCATAAATTTCGAAGTAATATTTGCAATCTTTAATCTATGATTAAAAGTACATTACTTCATTACTTATTCATTTCTCGTGTGTATAATCTAGGGTTAAATGTATGTTACTTATTATCGTTCATATCTCATATTTAATACTGATTTCTTTGTAAGCATTGATATCATACCTTCAATAATGACTTTGTATTTGTTTTTTATCTATAATTAATAATAATTTAAGATTAATATATATATATACACACACACACACACTTTAATTAATAATTCTTATTCATGAGTTATGTATTATTAATAATAACTCTGTTTTATTTCTAATTAAGAACCCAGTAAAGCCTAAAGCTTAAGGGCCAAATTAAATTGAGCAAATAGGTCGTCCAATTTCACAATTACTTATATTAAAACAAAAACAAACATTATAAAATTGTATTTAGTTTACCAATAAAGGTTATTCAATTAAATAAAAAAAACTAAAACACGGACGCTAAACTCTTTCACGGTTTGACGTCATAACTAACTTATGATGTAATAACTTATTAATTACGTCAAACCCTTTGAGTGAGGGTTTGACGTCATATGTTTTCTTAGCACAAATCTACCATTTGCATTTTCAGAAGTTCGGACTCTCTATCATACTAGTATATATGTCGTTATGATAGGCTGCATTCCCGATTGTTTCAAAAACAATCAATGAGGTTTTAACATACTTTTATGTGTAAAACAATTCAATATTTTATAGAAAGATGGTTTTTATTACAAAATATGGATTAAATTTTTGTCTTTAGATATTTTTCTTAATTCTTTATCATCCTACATAATATTTTTTACTAATGTATTATTTTTAATAATAATTGTAAATGATAATGATAATTTTATCAAATTAGGATGATCATCTATTAGCTTGTAGAATTTTAAATATTTATTAAGTTGTGTTAAAGAAATATTAAGTTTTGCAATTAGCATATTTTTATTTTTATTTTAAAAATATTTAATACATTATGCATAAAAATCTGCCCCAGCAAATGAAGCATATATAATGGTACACATTCTGTCTTTTCGTCTTTTTTTATGATATTTTATGTAGAATTTTATATTTATGTCTGTTGTCTATTTTTTTCTGAATTAAAAGTAACATAAATACTTTTATTGATTATATCTTTACAATATTTGATAATTTCACTTCCATTAACCTCCGTGTAAAGACTTTGAAATTCATACTTTATTTTTAAATCATATGGTTCTCAAAGTGGTTCTCAAACTGGGGTACGGCGTACCCACAGGGGTACCCGATGGAATTTTAGGTGGTACGTGAAGGGGTACTGAAAGTATAACCCTTTTAATTTTATATACGATTAACAAACGGCCACGAGTCACACGGTCGTATGCTAGCTCATTTAAGCAATTATAGCTTAATTTATGTATAATATTATAAACAGTAGATTTATTAGTAAATTTCATATTATTATTCACTAAATTATCGTAAATTTCAAGATTAATATCTTGTAAGGAACTATTATTATCTACTTCCATAATAGCACCATTCCTCGAAGTCATTTTAAAACTGCGACTGGTAATGTTGAACAAAGAAAAGCTACCGTAGAGAAAGAATTTTCTCAAAGAATCATATAGCAATATTTCAGTGTTGCCATACAAAACGTTTTCATTTTATGAAGAAAAACTGTAATTAATGGGGAACTTAAATATTCTCTTGGATATTTACCCTATTTTTATTCCGTGATATTGCCTGCATAAATATATAAAATTAAATTCACCTTCGTTGATAGATTTTATTTGCTTTTCGGTTAATATATTTACGTATATTTTTTAGAAGGAATACGCTGAATTTGATGTAATCTTGTTGAAGTGTAGTTATAAGTGAAAGATGGCATTTAGTTTTGATCTTTTCAAGTTCACTAAGTTTATAAAGGGAATCAATTTCTAAGTCAATTAGTTTCCTCGTCTCTATACAGTGTTTCTTTTATTTTAAAGCTTCGATTACCTTTTGCTTGTCCATATTTCTTATAAGATAAAATCATAAATACAAAATATAAAAAATAACCCAAAATACTTCTACACGTTTGGGAAAAGAAAAATGTAGGTAAAGAGAGTATTGGTTCGTTAAAAGATGGAGCGATCGAATACACAAATGACCCAGAAAAAGTGAGCGAACTGCTTAAGCAACAATTTAACTGTGTTCAGCAACTCTAAGTCCGAGAAGAAAGCAGAAATTCCAGATTAATTTTTTGACATAGATACAAATCAGCCAAGAACAAGTTTGGACATGAATCTATTAATGGATTTGGAGTTTTTGGAAGGAGACGTAATTAAGGCTTTATTACAAATACGCGAAAATTCAGCACAAAGGCCAAACACGTGGAGCACTATGTTTTTGAAGAAAAGGAAAAAGAGTATTGCCAAGCTACTATGGAGAAAATCACTCAACACAGGACAAATTCCGCTTCTATTAAGAATGCGAACATTGCCCCATTATTCAATGAAAGTAACAGGATAATAACTTAGGCCAGTAGCTTTCACTTCCCACCTTATAAAGTACTTCGAACGTGTAATTACAGGCAAAATTGGTTACTACCTACAAGAGAAGAATTTATTCAAGCCAAACCAACATGGTTTCAGGAATGGAAGATCATAACTATCGCTGTTATTAGACCGCCAAGAGAAAATACTGAAAAAATTACGTCAAGGCCAAAACTCAGATACTATATATACTGATTGTGCTAAAGTCTTCGATAGATGTGATCATAGAATTATAGCACACAACCTTAAGAATACAGGAATTATTAGTTGTGATAAGCACGATCTTCCCGATCGGAATCTACGCAAGTTCTCATTGAATCTTTCCTTTAACTCCGAAAAGTCATAGATTTTCTCTTCAACTATGCTTTTAAATATTTTGATGAGGGGAGAGATGTCAGTCACACTGGTCTATAGTTCTTTATATGAGATCCTGAATGTGATTTATCTGTCCTATAGCTCGCGCTATATAGACATTATATTTTTAAAGTGAAACAAACACATTTCTAATGTCAGTTTTACATATTTCAGGAAAGAAAATACCATGCTAGGTCAGTATACCAATCAAGAAAAGGTGGAACTGGCATTACTATATGTTTCCGGAAAAAGCCAGAGGGAGGCATGTCAATTATTTCACGAACATGTCTCCCTCTGGCTTTTCCGGAAACATATAACAATACCAGTTCCACCTTCTCTTGATTGGTATACTGAGCCATCATGGTATTTTATTTCCTGAAATATGTAAAGCTGACATTAGAAATGTGTATGTTTCACTTTAAAAATATAATGTCTATTTTCCGTGTCCAGACTTCTGGGACACCCTGTAGAATAGGTGTGTATATAAGTTTTACATGTCACGTCCGTGATAGCATTACATTAAGCACATATTACATTAGCGTTATTAACCACTAGCATTATCCACTGACGTTCTGTATAATATATAATTAGACTATTAGGTCAAAGAGGGGGCAGAGGAGCCCCAGCTTTGTCTAACAGGGACCCGAATCACCTCTATGGGACACTGGCAGTAACCACACTTTGTAAGATGTTGACAATATAGTAAAACATAATCAAACACTACTTAGACTTTACCGAGTTTGAAAAGTATATTTAGATTCCGGAATAGCTCGATCATTAAAGACTTCTGATACCTCGAGGGGTTGGGTACGATTCGATGTGGCCGACTCGATGCGACCCAACTCGATGTGGCCGACTCGATGTCAGGACAACTCGATGTGATATCCCTAAGGAATATTTTCGTTAGTTTTAACGAAAATATCACAACTTAACCTAACCAATCGTCAAGGGCGTACAGTTGACCTAACCGGGCATTCAGTTAACCCGGTTAACCTGGCATCGACTTGGCCTGGCATCGACTTGGCTTGACATCGAGTTGTCCTGACATCGAGTCGGCCACATCGAGTTGGGTCGCATCGAGTCGGCCACGTCGAATTGTCCCTGCCCCACCTCGAGACGTGTGCTTGAGCCTCACTGGTTACCAGTTCCCAGTAAAAAGCCTTTTCAGAATTTCCCATATTACAAAGTGTAGTTATTAACCGAAAGCCTTTATATAAAGATATATACTCGGTTGAGCTAAATATGAAATAGCTTTGTTTACGTGCACTATCTATTCTGTAAAACAAAGTCAGTTACATAAAAAGACAGATTATTAGTAACAGATTATTTATTTAGAGGAAATATGGATCAATTTCTTTATTGAAATACTTCCGTTATTGTTGTCACACTGAGATCAAGACTTCTGTTACTGTATCAGAAGTTTGCAGTTTATTTTTCATTCTTTCATCTTAGGGGCGGTTTGGATGGAGTTCCACATTCTGAATTGTTTGATTAACTTTTCTTAATTTTATCCATTTGAAATTGGATAAAATTAAATATATATGGGCCAGTATTACCTAACCATGCTGATCCAAATATTCTCAGTACATGTTTTTTGTTTTCATTCTCCTTCATCCCAAAGATTCTCCCTCACGGAGCGCTTCGTCGTAGTCACGTCGCAATACTGCTTCCCTTTCAATCAGCAAGGTTAAAGGATATTAAGTTTGTTCAGTAGCCGGATGGATGACAGTCCTCTCCGTTTAGATGATACGGAGACCCGTAGTTCGGATCCCAAGTAAAGCTGTAGGTTCCCTTCATCACATGACCTTTGTCGTTACAAGGTGGATTAAACAACCCATAACATTATTAACATTATTATTGTTCCGATTTGCAATTCATCTTCGTTTTCTCAGTTAAATCAGTATGTTGATGACGTTTATAGACTGAATATAATATGCATAAAATCACGAGTGATGTACTCTAATTTTGATCATTTTTATCAATGGTCAAAAAAATGCAAAACTGAGTGAAAATACAAACCGAAATATTTCGTACTTATATATATATATATATATATATATATATATATATATATATATATATTATATATATATATATATATATATATATATATATATATATATATATATATAAATGAGGCGTCGCGAGTATGAGGCAAATCAGTTTAACGTCTGTTGTAGGTAAGCTACTGGAATCAATAATTAGGGATCGTATAGTCGAACACTTAGAAGTGTATAATCTGGTTAGAAATACGCAGCACGGTTTTAGGCGAAACAAATCTTGTTTAACTAATCTTTTAGAATTTTTCCAAAGCGTGGTTAACGTTTACGATAGACATCGGGCGGTTGATGTAGTGTATTTAGATTTTCAAAAAGCGTTTGACACCGTGCCGCACAAAGACTGATTGAAAAACTAAGGCTCATGGAATCAGGGTGTAGTAATAAATTGGCTAGAAGAATGGTTGCGAGGCAGGAAACAGAGGGTGGTCGTTGATGGAGCGGAGTCGTGTTGGGCTAATGTAGCGAGTGGCGTTCCTCAGGGTTCTGTATTGGGCGGCTGGGCCCCTTGCTTTTTCTTATATATATTAACGATTTAGATGTCGGCCTAGTCAGTACAGTTTCAAAGTTTGCGGATGACACGAAGCTGGGTGGTAGGGCGATTAATGACGAAGATAGAGGTAAAATTCAGGAAGATCTGAATAAAATCGTTGATTGGTCAGTCACATGGCAAATGAGATTTAACGTGGATAAGTGCAAAATTATGCATATAGGTTCGCGTAACGGTAATTTTGCGTATAGTATGTCAGGGAAAGATTTAACAAGCGTAGAGCAGGAAAAAGATTTAGGAGTTATAGTCACTGGTGATTTAAAAGTAGCGAAACAAAGTACAGCGGCGGTCAATAAGGCGAACAAAGTGTTAGGTTTTATAGCTCGAAATTTTGAGTACAAATCGCGCGATATTATAGTTCCTCTTTATAAATCATTAGTTAGACCCCATTTGGAGTACGCGGTCCAATTTTGGAATCCGCATATGCGCAAAGATATAGACAAAATCGAAAGAGTTCAAAGACGAGCAACTAAGATGATTCCGTCTCTTAGGTCAAAGTCGTACGAGGATAGGCTTAAAGAGTTAAAATTGACTACACTCGAGACTAGGAGGTTAAGGGGTGATCTAATCCAGGTTTTCAAAATTATGAATGGGTTTGATAACGTAGATAGAGATAGCTTTTTCGAAATATCTCAATATAATAGGACTAGAAATAACGGGTGTAAGTTGACAAGTAGAAGGTTCGAGACAGCAGTTGCGAAAAACTTTTTTACGCATAGAATAGTAATAGCTGGAATAGTTTGCCGGTAGAAGTAATTAGTAGCACGTCTATAAACATGTTTAAGAATCGATTGGACGCGCATGTTGATAGAAAGGGTATACTTTAAGGTAGTAAAATTAAGGCTTTGTGGGGATAGATCCCACAGCTCAACACAAGTGTTGTGGGATATAGGGAGGCAGCGTCTTGGGTTAGGGGATACTCTCTGTCCTTACACACCCCATTTAAAGAGATTCCTCTGCCGAGCGGTGCCCCCCATAGTACTGTGAGGTATTGAAAAACTCATGATCTTCACTTGCCCCACAAACACCTTTAAATGGGAGACCCATAATGGGTGCACACACATTTCTACATTACTGTACAGTCTTTACAGCCACCTACACTTTTCCTCGTAAGTGTATATATTGTAATGTATATGGTTGTAAATTTGACTTGGTCCGCAATCGATATGAACCGTGACTTGATGGATACCGTAATGAAATTGACTGGATTCTTTGGATCTGATATATTTGCATGTCCGTTATATAATAGATATAGAGTGTAACATATTTGTGGATAGTAGTCTATTATGACTTGATCCTCTGGATCGAGAGATTCTATCTTTAGTTTTAAATCGATAATTAATTATTTTTAAATTGATAATGTATATGGTTGTAAATTTTGACTTGGTCCGCAATCGATATGGACCGTGACTTGATGGATACCGTAATGAAATTGACTGGATTCTTTGGATCTGATATATTTGCATGTCCGTTATAAATAGATATAGAATGTAACATATTTGTGGATAGTAGTCTATTATGACTTGCTCCTCTGGACCGAGAGATTCTATCTTTAGTTTTAAACCGATAATTAATTATTTTTAAATTGATAATTATTTAGTTTCGTAAAAATTGGTCGTTGCCAATTTACCGGCAGTTTTTAAATAAGTTTCTTATGTTCTTGTGGTTCGGAACCCACGTAAAATTGTAGGTCCCCTCCGCCACCACGGAGGACATACACAATACACGATTACGAACACAGTTAGGTAGACCAGCCATGAGTGGATCCTAGGGTCTTTGTTGGTCTGAAACATTATAACATTATAACATTATAACTCGCCAAACCAAGGTTTTGAGATAGACGCTTTTAAACTTTATGACTTTTGTGTACGAGGGGCAAACTCGCCAAATCGAAGTTTTGAGAAAATCGCCTTAATTTTTTGTTATTCTTTTAGAGAAAATAAAAATACATAAATTTTCTTTTGTATGTCAAAGAAAGCATTTTACATTTATATAAAACTCGTATGTTTTGCGTAATACAGTACATTAGCCGAGTGTGAGGACATAAACTTATTATTAAGGGAGAAATTAAAGCTTTAACCCTTTGACGACCAGTATATGTTTCTTTGAACTTAAAAGTTTAAGTTTTATTGTGTTTTACAATTAGATATTAGTAACTATAGTCACTTAAATGACCCATTTTTGGGTTAATTTTCCGACAACTAAACGATACCTGTATAAACATGTAGATGTATTTGTAGAAACGTTGCATCATTGTACAATTTATATTATTATTTCCTTGGAACAAATATGTCCCTTGGTCCTCAAAGGGCTAATAGACGAGTAAAAATATAAGTGAAATGAATGAAATATTCTAATAAACATTTAAAAAATGACAAAAAAAATAAGTGTTTATCGTTTGCGTAAGTAATTGGGTGAATTATGAATTATGAAAAGGAGAAAAAAATTGACCGAAATAGCGAAAAATTACAGAGTAAACAATGCGTATCCAAGATATTCAGTTACTTGTGGCCTTGAGCTGTTTTCATATGCAATCGTGCTGCTTATGCAACACGAATACGAATGTAATGCGTGTCGATTGCACTGTGTGCAGTTGGTGTTTGCCTGTTCGCCTCTTGTACTCGGAATGCTATCTCACATAGTGCAAATTGCTAGCTCACATAGTGCAAATACACGCATTAAAAATAACTACATTTTGAGCGCACGAGAGGTGGTATTTGGCTACCATGTTGTCTGTGGATGGGAGGAGGGTTGAACTATCCATTCGTAGAACAATCTCAAATTCGCCAATATGGCGAGTTCGCCTCTCGTATTCGCGATGCTTCAATTTATATATGTTAGCGGCAATAAGCGAAATCAGGCATCAAGATAATGCCTAAGCCATAAGCCGAAAGCTAAGAATGCATAGTTATAATGATCACTTTCGCTGTTCAGGTCATGTTCGGTTAGGTTAGGTTAGATTATATTTATTATTATAAATATATAAATAGGCATTATACTTATGATTATATGCATTTTAGCTTTCAGCTTATTGCCTAGGCATTATCTTAATGCCTGATTTCGCTTATTACCGCTAACATATATACAGTATATTGTTCTCTACACTTTTCATCGACGAGAAAGAGAAATAAGTTAAATCTAGTGAGAAAATATGTCTTTGCTGGAATATATATATATATATATATATATATATATATATATATCTATATATATATATATATAATATTTAGGAGAAATCCAATGACAAGGAGGAATGTAAATGCCATGAAAAGTCTTCTTTAATGCGCAACGTATATATATATATATAATATATATATATATATATTGCATGAATATCTTTCTTATATTTTACTGTTTTCGCATGCAGTACTTAAGTAATTTGTTTTTGCTTTTTGCTACATTATAGCTTTATCATAAAAGCTTTCACGTACACTTCGTGATTTGTTATATCTTTACAACAGCGGTATCGAAAAGAAACTTTAACCTTTTTGTTTCCAAGGCATCGTTACCACGTTTGATTGAAGCTGTATTATGTTACGTTTGATTTTTCTTTTTTTTTCATTTTACTGAAAAATAAAATACTGCTAATAGATAATATGCTCATGACCTGTCATGTATAATAACTCCATATTAACAGTTTAGAGAATAAAATAATTTAATCCGTTCTGACGGGGATAAGGTTCGGGAGGAAATAAGGAACAAAACACCACCATAATGTATCTTAGAATTTATATATATCTTTATTCATAAAATTAAATGTACAAATAGTGGATATATAATTTCTAACTTGCGTTCCCCAGGAGTGGAGGATGGGAGTAATTTCTTTACCATATTTTCACTTTTAGTTTTGGGATTTTATTTTCTTGTAAAGTGGAGTTTGCTTCAAAACACTCCTGTATTTATTAACCAGTCACAAAACGGGGACGGTGTAACTTGGATATTTCTCAACCAATTGTAGTTTCATGTTGTTTTGGGGAATATTTCTACGGTGAAGTTTTATCCGCAGCCGTATTTTTGATACATCAGTTCCTATTGAGGGCTACGTCGTAGTAGCCAATGTCGTAACACCGCTTCCCGTTGATCAGCGAAGTTAAGCGATATTGGGTCTGGGTAGTTGTTAGATGAGAGACCGTCCTCCGCGTCCAGATTATGTAGCGATCCCTGGTTCGGATCCCACGTAAAGCTGTAGGTCCCTTCCGTCATTAGATGTTGCGAAGGAGGTTAAACAACCCCAATCATTATTATTATTAGTTCCCATTGAGGAGTGGAGTTTGTTTTGGGTAATATAAAACCACAGCGTGAGATGTATATAGAGACCGGGGCATCCCTAGATCGAACTGTGGTTTCTTATGGTGCTTTTTTCTCTGGAGAAATTCCTATATCTTAAAAGAAAAATCACAATAAACGCGGGGCTTTCGCAATGCTTTGGAACTGCAAGTAAGGCTGGAACACTGTTGGATTGTGGTTATTTGCAGTTTCAAAGCAGTCCTATATCTTCGTTTATTTAAAGGTATTTATTTGAAAATGTGCTTAAGTATGAGTCTTCTTCCGTTTCCAAGCATGCATCTTCAGTCCTTTGCCTCAGTTTCCATTCCTGTCTTACCTCTCTGTCCAACTTCTTCTCCATTTATTTCTGAGTATTTTTATGCTATGGAACTCAAACCGTGTCCCATCTTCATGCAGTCAAAGTGCTGGTATAGAAGTTTGTTTGTTTGTGATCTTATTTAGAAAAATAAGATTACACACAATATAGAACCAACATCCTTTCTTAACTAATTCTTACAATGTTTCATTTTGATTCTAGAATTCACGTCGAAGTTGGCAGCTCTGGTCATAAAAGTGTTGACCTTTTGTTCAGGAACATCACGAGAAGAGACCAAGGCACGTATACGTGTTCGGCGAATGTAGACGGGATCGAAGTGTCGGCTTTTTTTGAGTTGGTCGTGTTCAGTAAGTTCACCTAGTTAATAATTGGCTTAATTCTTATTAATTATATTTTTATTTACACCCTAAAGGGGATCAGATATTATTAACACACTATGTCATACGCAAGCTACAAAAGTTCTGTCATTGCAAGACAGACGAGTAAACTTAAAAGAGGACCGGATATGTATCTGTATAGCTAAAAGATACGAATAATTCAATAAATATATAAACCGGTACACTAGAGAAAGTATATACTAAACAGGAAACACTTGACATGTTTTATGAAAAGTCTCATATCAATGCATTTATACGTTTGTATTGTACTGTAAATATTCACATTATCAAAACTCAGTCTTGATATTTTGATATCTACTACAACATCTTAGTTCGCATTATTAACCCTTAACCGCCCAGGTGGACAAATTTGTAACATGTCAAATACATGCATTCATAACTTAACCCTACAAAAAATTCAGGCGGTTAAGGGTTAAAAAGGGTAAGACAATTTCGATCGTCTTTTGTTTCGTATGTTCCTTGAATAACATTACGGTTAATTAAAGCATGGGAGATGGGTGAATGTGAAGAAAGAACAACCTTCCTTCCAAATATATTTGTATCTCGAGAAAGTGGTCGAAATCTATGATATACCAAAGGAAAGCATGGCCACCTTTGGCCTGTACCTGAACAGTGTTCTTGAGCTTAGATTTTTTTCCTCATCTTGGTCGAAGAGGCAATGTAATATATTCACAGGGACTATCCAAATGTTCGGCACTGAGTTTGTACATAGCTGCTTTAAAATAAACAGTGCAAGATGAACCACATTACAGAGGAGCGTAGGCCATATTTAATCCTTCTTCAGTGACTACCGAAATTTTCTGATCTGTCACCACTTGACTTCATAATCTGGTGACATTTGCACTAAAAAGTTTCTTCACCAACGTTCAAACCACAGAAAAATTGTAGCATAACATCAGAAATATATTGGTGAACCTTCAACAGATTTATGCACATTTTTTCCTCATTTTGTCCAAATTAGGTGAATTTTGTTGCTTGGCTTCAGTTCGGAAGGAAAGTTGTTAATGGGCGCTCGTCAGATTAAGATATGACACATGCTCTAAAAACTGTCCACTATTTCTATTTTAAAAGTGCGAGTGAGAAAAGGACCAAACCTTCTGTGCAAACAAAATATTTCAGGAGTACATTAAGAGTCGGTCGAAATTTGATATAGAGTACGTGAAGCGGTTATCTTCTTAACAAGCGCTGTCCTTTGAAACTAAATGGAAATTATAGAACGTACACTTCAGGGATTAAAGAGACCCTTTCACTTTACTCTCAGGGTACTTTCCGTCCAGTGAATGTATTCTGTAAATACTTTTTATTCAGAATAAGTTTAGTTCTTTTTTTACTTTCAGGTCTAGTAGACACAGCAGCAAGTGTGATACAGTACATATAAACTGTAGTCCACTTGGCGTCTCTAGTAATGCATCTCTTAATCCGACGTTTGGGTATTTCAACACGGTTCTGGTCCTTAACTGGTCGGAATACGGAATGTTTAATATATATCTAGTGGCCTGTTGACTGTAGGCCCTATAATAATGTAATTAGATTAATTAAAGATTGTTTATGGGGTCACCAATTTGATCTTTCGATCAAATAAATAAATATCATTAATAAAGGAAGGTGACTAATAAACTTCGTTGGATTTTAATTTAATTAAACGAAACAAGCTAGATAATTCTCACACTGAATAACGATACAATGTTTGATTAGTTATGCATTAAGAAAATGGCATAAGATGCCGAGTAATGCTGACAACAAAAGAACAAATACAAAAAATATAAATGGGATTTCAGTTGAATTGATGAGTGAGTTATGCTTGCGCGACTGAAATATAATTTAAGGAATTAATATGGGTTCTAGCGGAAGCCTGCTTAAGAAAGCTTCCGGCATCTTGCGCAGAAGAGGAATGCGATCATGCGAGGGTTCGATGGCCCTCAAGTGATCGAAACGAATGAAGGCATTGTTTGAGAACGAGTTAAAAAGGAATTCTTGTGAAGGGAAAAAAAATTGAAAATGACTGAAGGTGTCGCTGAAGAAATGCCTGACGGTGTTATTGTATATCTATCAATCTATCTATCTATCTATCTATCTATCTATATATATATATATTGGCGGTAGAGTTGTCCCAGTAAAATCGGATCTCTATAAGAGATATGAAAACAAGTTCCGAATATTTATTTCAGACGTTTCGACCCGTCGCAGGGATCATCTTCCGTGAAAGACTTAGACAAACTAAAAAATAAAAATACGACATAAAAACACTTAAATGAAACAAAAAAAGGAACTATGTCATAAAAAAATAACTCACAACATGAGATGACACAACAAGAAAATAAAATAAAAAGGGATTTGAAGAGGTACATCTTTTCTGGCTGAACGGAAAATAGTGATTGAAGCAGAACGAGAAAAGAAATTGTGGTTGTATGTTGGTTGGTTGATATAATTTGTGAGATAAGTGGCTTAACTGATAGATTTTGCTGATTTAATTAAAGAAAGGCGAAGGCTTTTTATGTACGATGATTCGGTAATTTTTCTGTCAAATTCGGTATAACCGAAATTACAAAATAAATAATGGATTACTTATTATTTTGTGGTCACCATGTTCATTGTTAGTTGTCGCAAATAGCAGAATATTCAGGGCTTGATAAGGGGCGGCCTGTTTGGTGGAAAGACCCCTGTGTTTGTCAATCCTCTGTTTAAGTTGTAATCCAGCTTGGCTCAGGTGGCAAGCGTTATAATTTGCACACGAATAACAGTATACAAACAAAGAAGCTAATGAAGGCAGCGAGACGTTCTTTCTGGCGACAAAAATTATAGATGGAGGAGAAATTAATATTTATGAGTTTAAAATTATACTGAGGGAAGGACCTGTACACGACATCTTTGACATTTTACCAGTAACATGACCAAGGAAAGGGAGTTTAATATATACAGAGAGTTGACAAATATAAATAGACACCTTGGGTTTTGTTTTTTTCACAGTTTTTGATTTGATAATAAAAGTTAATAAATAATAACAAATACATTAAATCAGTATTTTTAGAATCGTTTTGCTTTCCTCCTTTGCACTGTATAAAGTTGATACACGTTCCGGCATTCTATTGATGAGTTTTGCCTTTTGTTCTTGAAGGCAATCATTGTGGTGTCTATTTACTTTTGTCACTCCTCTGTATATCCTATCTTTGAACGTTACGGGTTGAATGCTTTGGCTGAAAAGCATTACCGTGTATAGGAATTCATTTACGCAACTTTCAAAAAGGCGTGATGGGTACAAATTATGCCCGAAGAATTGTTGTAAATAAATAAGTTCAATGTGAAATGAAGTTCAATCTGAACATATCTGGAGGGCGCTATGTATCTTGCATATAATACTTGACATTTCGAACCGATGCATTGTTGAGCTGAAATAGTTGGTTCCGAGAAGGTTGGTGGTCTTTTTTTCCATAGAGAGTGGTCAAAAAGCGGTCAGGAGCGCGGGTAACTGAGACATCGAGGAATGATAGGTTCTCCCAGTTTCCATTCGAAGGTGAATTAAGTTCGGAGCGAAATCGGTTAATATAGTTCAGGAACTTGGGAACATTCTCCTTACGTTGAAATATAAGAAAATGATACATCGACGTAACATTTGTACACCAAAGATTGGAATTCTTGGGGATAGTTATCAAGCCAGTTATTTTGTCTTAGTCTTTCACTGAAAACAGTATAACAATAAGCTGATACAACTTTCTGGTATTCCACTGTTAACTGTGACGTCTTTAATAAGTGTTCGGAGCTCTTTGTTCTAGTCTTCTATATATATATATATATATATATATATATATATATATATGTGTGTGTGTGTGTGTGTGTGTGTGTGTGTGTGTATAGATTACTCCTCCTCATTTCCTTCCCTACTTGTCAGTAATGATTGGAACGAGTCTGAATTTGTTATCAACAAAGGAGCGACCAACTTGGCGTTCCCTCCTTGTGTTTCTCCGACTTCCTTTTCACTTGCTTGATTTCACTTTCTTATTCCTTCGCTTTACTTACTGGACTTTTATTCGTAATGATCACATAATTACACGTGTGTATACAATTTTGTACGTATATAACATGCATAGACGCGTGCATGCATGTAGAAATATTATGAATTATAAATTTGTGTCCGCTCTGGATCTGGTTTTTATGAAGACTTTTTTTCGTGCGAGCGTGTGAATATTAGATGTAAATAATTAATATGCGGCAGTAATTGAAAGGTTCGTCAGTGTGGTCCCTGCAACAGTGCAACAGAAGGTTTACAGCTAATACATCACAGCCTTACGAATTCCGTGATAAGCTAAATAATTTTATAAATTACCTAATACTGTTTCCATATTCAAATACTGTATTTAGTACAGAATAACAGTTTAATAAACTGTATCTATAAGAACTTTTACTCATACTTGTACTGTGATTTAATGTTTATATAGAACTTTCCATAATGAAATCACTTTTGAAAATAAACTCAGTGAAATCAGCCCTGACTGAAATGGTGCTGATACATAAACTTAAGCGAAAGGGAATGATAGGCAAAGAGATCTTGCCAACCAAAATGTTTATTGCGTCTTTCTGTAACTGCATTCATTTCATTCACAGAACCAATCAACTTCACCGACACTCCATCGGAGCAATTCCTACAGGAGGGAAACGATTCAACGCTCATTTGCAACGTCGACGCAGATCCAGTGCCAAAAATCTCTTGGAAGGCTCACGGGAAGTCGATTAAGACCAATGTGGGTATGTGACCTCAACGGAGTTCTCTCATATTCACTGAAATTAGATCGCAGCCAGGAGTAATAATAGAGTAATATTTTAATACTGTTCAATGTAGACCAACGCTAGTGGCTCATCAGGTACAGTAGCGCCGTTTCCCTATATAAACGGAGTGAAGATACTGAAGTCACGGGTTCGACTCGCGATGGGGCGGTAATAATGATACAGGAGTTAATGCAATAGCCCGCATTAGTCTGGCCTGAACGCTGTACCAGTTTCTGGTTCTCCTAACTGATTAATTATGAGTATTTTTTAGTGTAATTTTAAAACATGAAAATACTAAGCCACAAAAAAAAAAAAATGTGAAAACACTTCAATTAAACGATATAATTCGTGCTTTTGCAGAATTTAAATTGGTAGCTATACACCGTGTTTTACTGCAGAGAGAGAGAGAGCAATATTTATATACTTATAATCGTTGCATGTGTATAACTGTGTGCGTTCACATAAGGCATATACTGAAGTGAATGTCTGTTAATTATTATCTTGCCATTTGTAACCTTAAACTAAAAAAAATTAAATTCATAACAGAGATGCGGAGCTCAGATTTCCCAATTTAAGTTTAAACCTGTTTAAATTAGAAAAAAGAAACTGAGCGTGTACACACACACATACACACACACACACACACACACACACACACACACACACACACATATATATATATATATATATATATGGTGTAGTTACGAGGAGCGAGTGGAGCAATTTGCTGCAGGAGCAAGCCCCGAAGGAGGACGCTGTTGTAAGCGAATATGGACTACCACCTAGGTGTATGGTGCGTCGCGGCTGGAGTCGGTTGTATTTGTTTTTATAATTTTATATGCATTTCTTTTATAAATATTTATATTTACTTATTTCTTGTAAATGTGAAATAATGTATAACTATTTTATATTTATAACTATGTCGTCAGTACGTGAAGTCGTGGAGCTGCTTCTAATCTATTGTCCCGCCTCAAGTAATTTCTCTGATGTCATTGCCGCATACCTCATTTTCCTTACTTTATCAGTAATTGCGGAAAGAAATTTCTCGAAACTTAAGCTAATCAAGACCCTCTTGCGAAGCTTACTGCCCCAGCACCGATTAAGTGCATTAGCAATTCTGCCTATCGAACGTCAAAGGGCGAGACAACTCAATTTAGATATTGTGATTGATCAATTTGCTACACGAAAAGCACGAAAAGTCACGTTTACGAACTCCAAATTTTGAAACATGCGCCAAGCTGATAATGCTTCGTATGGAATATAACTTATAAGCTTATAAGGCTACTTACTTCATACATGTTATGTATGGTGATATATGTATGCTTATACAGGGTGAGCGAAAAGTCCCTGTACACCTACAAGAAGTGTAGTGAACCTGTACCTGCACTGTGTTGGAAGTGGAAGGTGCGCAGGGACTTTTCGCTCATCTGGTATAATTACATGTATAGTAAGAGACACATAATAAACACTTAAAGAAAAAGTATTTTGTGTAATTACGTTTGTATTTGACAACGAAGTAAATTAATCTTAGGATTATGGGGACCCTTGGAAATTCTTGCTCCAGGGTGCCGAAAATCTAGCTATGCCACTGTGTATATATATATATATATATATATATATATATATACACACACACATATATATATATATATATATATACACACACGTAATATTTATTACTTAGAAACATCCCTGAAATACTTAATTTTCATTTGGTGATGTTTTTGAGAAAATGAGTCCAAATACTAAAGGAGTAAAAAGCTTAATTTCGTAGCTATTTGCAACAAGGCTACGAGTACATTATGAACATTTTAATATAATAATAATAATAATAATAATAATAATAATAATAATAATAATAATATAATGAAACTTAACTTTTTACGTAGGTCTTCAGAATGCTCCCACAAAAACGGTTAAACCATCTGTGTATACAATTCTTAAATTTTATGCAATTTCACTTCGACAGGAGAGAAATTTGTTGAACATCCCGACAACCCCAACTGGATCATCGTTACGAACGTGACACTCTCGGACAAGGGAAAGTACTCCTGCAACGCCATTCAACTCACGAAGAAGACGTCCAGTTTTGAAATGTTTGACATTAACGTCAAAGTTCACCGTAAGTATCTTCTGTGACTGGAACGATTGTTTACCGTACGTTACTGTCCTAATGAAAATGATAATATCTTACATTTTGTTCAAATGTGTCGTTTATTGTTCATAAATGAAACCAATTTCAAAAGGATTATTGGATGTTTCATGTCAATTTTCAATAAAGTTCACTTGCAAGATAACGTTTACACACGACAGAAAATATCACCGATGTATAGGCTCATTTATAAAACTAAAGCCGTTTTCTTATCGTCCAAAACTTGAATTCAGTTCACTTGAAGTCATTTCTTTCGCTGACTTCAAGGTCAGATTTATAGACCAAAAGAATGCGGCAACTTGAGTTTGTGACGTCAAATATAAACAAAACTCAATTAGACCCACTCGTGGCTAGGCCGACTTCGGATTTCATGTATTAAAAAGGCTTAGCCATTCGTCTGGATACTCAATATAGGGCAGCAAGATCTTAATTTCAGGTTTCTATCATGAATCCAGTCCACAATAAGACTGAATAAAGTCAACACTTAGACCTAATTCTTTGCTCGTTGCAAATTAACTAGTCTTTTGTCATATATATATATATATATATATAATTTATTATATATATATATATGTATATACCAGGTTGCCAACATAGCCACATCATTTTAAAAAATTTAAGTTTTATTCCGATCCCAAATGAGAAACCAAATGAGAAACCACACCAACGAGGTTAAAAGAAGAGCGAAACGCTCTGTGTGGGAGAAAATAGGTAGAGACTTAGAAGAGGATTTTCAAGGCTCGAAGAAGTTACTGTATAGCATGGCTAAGAAGTATAAAAATGGAGAAAGCAAGAAAACAACAGTGACGATTAAAAATGCACATGGTGAAGTCTTCACTGATAAAAGCGAGGTGGCCGCACGCTGGAACGAATACTTTAGACAGCTTTTGAATAAGGAGAACTAATATGATGAGGTGAGACGGGAGGAGCGGGTAAATCATGAGGAGCAGGTGGGGGGACAGAGAGATCACTAGAGAGGAGGTCATTCAAGCACTAAAGAGGATGAAGAATAATAAAGCTCCCGGGCCGGATGCAATTGTCACAGAAACACTAAAAGCAGCTGGTGATCCTGCTGTGGACTGGCTGCTAAGCATTTTCCGGGTGGTGTGGTCGCAGGGAATTGTACCGGCAGAATGGGGCAGAGCAATTATATGTCCTACGTATAAAAAGAAGGGAAGTGAGCAGGAATGTCAAAACTACAGTGGCATATCTTTGATGTGTCATGTGGAGAAAATATATGAAAGGATTTTGGAACATAGAATACGAAACATACTGGAACCTGGGTTACTGGGGTATCAATGTGGCTTTCGTGCAGGCCGGAGTACTATAGATCAAATTTCAGCCATAAGACAATATCTTGAGAAGAGCCGAGAATTCAATTTGGACCGCTTCATATGTTTTTTGGATCTGGAGAAGGCATTTGATAGTGTGACCAGGGAGAAGCTGTGGGTGGTTTTGAGTGAGAGAGTGCCACCCAAGCTTCTGAGAGCAGTAATGAGCACCTATAGGGTCTCCCAGAGCACGGTGGTGGGATCGGAGGAGTGGTTCGCTGTAAGTACAGGAGTTAAACAAGGGAGTGTTCTGTCACCCATTTTATTTATTGCCTACATCAACAGGGTTATGGAACATATAACTGAGGAAATTGAAGAGGAAATAAAATTTTTTGGATATGCTGATGATGTGGCTGTTGGGACTAACACAGCACAATCCCTGGAGAGAATTATGCAGAGGTGGGATGAGAGATTGAGGGAGTATGGACTGAAACTGAATTATGATAAAACTGAATATATGGTGGTAACGAGGGGAACGAACGAGGATGAAATCTTTGTTGGGGGAAGGGAAATGAAAAAGACGGACACATTTAAATACCTTGGTAGTGTGATAGAAAATGATGCGGGTATGGATGCAGAGGTGAATGAAAGAATTGCTAAATATAGCAGAAATGTTTCCTTCCTGTACCCCCTATTGAAAGATCAAAACATCCCTAGAAAGGTAAAGACGCATATATACTCAACAATATTGAAACCAATCTTACTATACGGCAGCGAGACTTGGGCCCTAACCACAAGGACGAGGGGAAAACTGCAAGCAGCTGAAATGAGGGTCCTAAGATTGATAGAAGGAGTTAGTAGATTGGATAAAATAAGGAACACTGAAATAAGAAGGCGATTGGGTGTAACTTCGGTTAATGAGAATATTGAAAGGAACCAACTGAGATGGTACGGGCATGTCCAACGAATGCCGATGGAAAGGACAGCAAGAAAAATGCTTGAATGGGCCCCTCAAAACAGAAGACCAGTTGGAAGACCCAAGATCCGATGGATGGATAACATCAAGATTGCTGTCGAGAAGTGTGGAATCAGTCTCTAACGGGCGAACTTGATGTGTGGAGATCGTGAGGCATGGAGGAGTCTCGTCCGAGGGCTCCCAACTGACAGACCGCTTCAGGTCTACCAGGCGCCTGGTAAGAATGGTAAGAATTCAGATCCCACAGCAATTACTTTAATTAAAGAAGCACACATCTACATAACATTGGTAGGATTTTTTCCTGCCAGCGCCCGTCGCCCATCACTCGGTGGGTAATCACACTGTTTCTCTTTAAGCGAAGTGAAGACGCTGAGGTCGGGGTTCGACTTTCGGTGGTACTGGGTAATAATAATTCAGGAATTAGCGCAATGAGCAGCATTATTTGGCCCGAGTGCTGTACCAGTTTCTGGCCCTCCTAACGGATTGATGGTTCTTAACTTCTTGGACTTACATACTGCAATTGAAACTATTAAAATGTTCATATTTATGTTTCTATTACCCCTCTTTTTTAAGGGATTATATAGTCATAATAACAACAATGAGTTAATAAAATTATAATCAATATGAATGTATTACAGAGCCAATCTTATACTTACTATTAACCGTATGTAAATGTGTGCTGCCTTAAATCGAGTAGTTACCATGACAATGGATTTAACTTAAATTTATGAAAATTTATGTCTGTTTTATTGAAGAAGTCGTGGACAATTTTTTAATCAGGTATATATATTATATAATATATATATATATATATATATATATATATATATATATAATTAAACACGTGAAATGAGAAAATGATGCAAACCACAAGGAAAAGCAAAAATGATTCCAAGGTCTTTCGTGTATTCAGAAGTACACCTCGTCAGGGAATGAAGGGAGAAGGCGAGATGACGAAAATATATACATATGTACAACGAGACATAAAAATATAAAGATTAGCACATGATTAACAGGAGTCGATTAAAGACAAAAGGTATTTTAACAGGATATTGTCAATTTTATACATTCCCACACTGTTATTGAAATTATTTTTAAATGCATTTTTACATAAAGCAAAGGATAAATGCACATTCTAGAATATTCTTTTCAATTATATTTGTGTTTTTAACGAGCGCTTTAGAACTATCCCACTTGATACTATGATTACATCTATACATATTCTAATGCATTGTTTAACCATATGTATAGATATAATCATAGTATCAAGTGGGATAGTTCTAAAGAGCTCGTTAAAAACACATATAATTAAAGGAATATTCTAGAATGTGCATTTATCCATTTTAAAAATAATTTCAATAACATTGCAGGAATGTATAAAATTGACAATATCCTGTTAAAATACCTTTTGCCTCTAATTAACTCTTGTTAATCATGTGCTAATCTTTTTATATTTATGTCTCGTTGTACATACAGTATGTATATATTTTCGTCATCTCGCCTTCTCCCCTCATTCCCTGACGAGGTGTACTTCTGAATACACGAAAGGCCTTGGAATCATTTTTCCTTTTCCTTGTGGGTTGCATTATATATATATAAAACATTAAAATTTGATCATAGTTCCAAAGTAACATAAAATAAAATAAAAAATCATATCAGAAAAAGCAAACTTTTGTGGGAATCCCATCCTTTTTTAAAGCTACTAATACTCGTACTCATCAGTTCTAACAGGCTTGAGAAAAGAACCAATCTTACCGGAGAAGCCGAGCCTATTTTAAAAAAAATATGGTTGGCTTTATCTTCCTTTTCTTTATCAAAACGATAATTTATTTCTTTAATAAAAGAATTTATGATTAAATAAATTCGTATTTATCTGGGAAAAAAGAGGCAATTTGTATAAAATAAATCATATACTCGTATATGGAAAACGCTATTAATGGGTACAGAGAAGTGACGAAAATAAACAGACACCATTATCTAAGGAAACCTTTATTAGATATGGAGTTATACAATATCGAGGATAAAAGCGTTATGAATTTAGCGTTTAATAGAGCAGCCCTTTTTTCTTAAAGCACGGAGCCACTACATATTGTTTTTATGAGTTCTGCAACCTTGGCTTGGGGTAGTGTATTCCATTCCTGTTATATATCTTGAAACTGCACTAACTCTTTCTAGAGATCAATCAGGGATATTCAAGACGTGTTCAATTGAATTCATATCAGGTGACTAGCAAGCACATAGCAAAGCTGTCTTTCTATTTTTGAGTTGTGAGGCTAGTGTAAGCTGGAGCCTCATCATCTATAAAAATACAACTGACCACTGTCATAAACAAAGTGGAGTCTCCCTTGAACGGTGTTGGCGTACCTGGCAGCTAATACAGTTACGTCATTACCAGCTGCGACTCCCTGAATCCCAAATCGCAAAACAAACCGTGCCAGACACTCCTATGTTTTGCGTGTCAAGAACATTAAAAAACTATAAAAGTTATCTAAACACTGAGTTTCGCAAAAGTCTGATGGACGAGTTAGCATCTCTGGTGTTTGTTGTACACTGATATACTATTTATTTTGTATGATGCAATGTATGGCACGGTTTTTGCTGTTCTACCATTATAGCCCATATTGTGAAGATATCGCTTGATGGTTCTTTTAGATCAGGGGTGGGGAACCTGCCGTACTCGGCCTAGTTTTTAATTGCTCGCGGACAGTTTGATTATTTAAAGTCATACAGTATTTACATCTTAATTATGTCCCAAACTATTTTTAAAGCTGTAATTTGCCCAGTAGAGAGCATTTTAGTTGAAATTTGACCGCCACACAATAAAGGTCCCCCACCCCTGTTTTAAATGTTTGGATGCCTTTCGTTTGCTACAGTTTGTCACAGACATTTTCCATTGAACTTTTCAAAGAACAAACTGTCGTTACTGAGATTTTTAAGCATCCAGGACGTATGTGAATTGTTTTCCATTTGTTCCTCAAATACAATCACTACATTCATCGTCGGCAGTGAAATCATCATTAGTGCTTCGGTTACTTGACGCTATCACCTTCCAATATTTATCGGAAGCTACTTTTTGAAGTCTATACGTTCTCACCAACTTCACTTAAATTCATGTCACGAATGAATGTGGAATTAAAACAAAATTTAAATTCTGGTTGTACAGGGAAAAATGTGAGTATTATGATATAAAATGGGGATTTGTATCCTCTTCGTGTCTGTTTTGGTTTGTCATATCCCTGCACAAATATATTTCGGGAGAATATTAATAAGATATACTTCTCAGTCTGTCTTATGCAATTACAAAATGACAAACAGTCTGGTAGGTTTCAGAGTTAATTTATCAATGTACTCAGAGTGAATTATGATTTCTAATGTCTGGTTTATTGTATTGCAGGAAACCTTTTAATCTTCCGATACGTTCTTATGACCGCTTTGAGAGCGTTTTTCTTCTCTCACACATTAACCATCATCCACTTTCCCACTGAGATCCTTCCCGACCTATTAATATAAAATCCTGATAATAGCATTATTGGATATGCCTGAACAGTAATTCTATATGGATAATAAAATTTGTTAATTGAGGAAATCTGCAGAAAAATCAGGAAATTACTCTTATTTTCAGTTCTCTTTGCGAAGAAACCATGTTAATTGCTATTTATTATTAAGCTTATCCTTTTTCTTCGCAGACGAGCTCGCCCGATCGTCGCTGAGAACATGAAGGAATCCTACAGTTATGTGACGGGAGTTGTAAATTTGACGTGCAAAGCGGAGGCTGAGCCTCACGCTAATTTCACGTGGCTTAAAAACGGTACCATCATAACGCCCTCAGACACTGTGAAGATTTTCGACGATGACCACGTGAGCGTTCTCCAGGTATGCTTCACTGACATCGAATTACTTAAAAGTTCATGCTTATTATTTCGTGATAATAATACATTTGATTTTAATTCGGTACGATTCGCGCCGCCTTCAGCTTTAGAAATTACACAGTAATGTCAAAGTTACACTTCCTGAAACTGAACATAATTTTTTTTTTTTTACTGACATTTTAATTTCATAAAATATAAATTGCATACGAGATAACCATTCAGAATCAGAACTGTAAGTTAAGTTGAATTATTTCGTAAGGATAGTGAAATTTATTTAGACCAAATGAGAGAGAGAGATGTAGTTTGGCCTTTTAACCACAATTAATAGTCCTCTTTTGACCATTAATTATAATAGATACTCTTCAAAGAGAAGTGCAACCGGAAATAATCCTCGCATCCTATGTTTTTAAGTGTCTTTCAAACGCTGCTCATCCCAAGCCATAATACTGTAATAATTCAAGACGCACGTTAAGAAATCATCAGGCGTATGAACTTGCCTTTAAATATTATTCTTTTGCGGAAGAAAATGATAAGAAAACAAATGATAGATAAGCTAATTACAGGCAGCATAGATTCAACAAGTTAAGGAGAGGGAGTCTCTCCGAAAAAATACTCACGATTAACTGATCGACTGCTTTCAGCGTTAGCCTTTTTCATCGGAGGGATTTCATGAAGGAGGCCTTTAGAACTGCCCTCGAAACCTATCACGCAAGTGTGGTTAAGTATCTACAGTTCTTGGTTGGCAAAATGTAGTTATTCTACAAAAACCTTGTTTGACGTTAGGCAAATTAGAATTTTGCCGATGAAAGCAGGAGTAATACATCACATACCGTATCTTTTATGTACATTATTTAATAAACATTTTCTGTCTTACTCTTCTCTATTGGCGGCAAAGTACACCGTCTCATAGAATCTACTCCCTCGCATTTGACAGTGATATAATAGACTATTTCATTGGCAGTGGAAATAACAAATCTGAAGGCAAAATTCGCTTTAAACCTTCAACTGCCATGTTATGAAAAACATAGGCGTCTCTCCCAGCCAGGTTCAGAATTAAAATTTAAATTCAGCAATGAAATTTAAAATAAAGTTAAATCGGGATGATGGTACAGGCAAGGATCTCTACACGAATATACTGAGGCTTGGCCGTTAAAGGGAGAAGTATATGTGTGTGTGTGTATCTGTATTTTATACATATTCATTCAAATTTCATATTATGTTACAAAATAATGTTATACTTTTTCTTTCCTAATTCCTTGATCATTTTTATCAATCATGAAAAGATTCAGTATCAAATGATTAAACGAAATAAGTGAAACCATGTTTTTAAAAACAGTGAAAGCAAATTCGCCTAAATTTTACTTCGTGATAAGAATTTCAGGTTTTCATCTACGACAGAATGTGTCCAAACCTCAATGGAATAATTTTTTGCAGTTTACTATTAGAAATGGTAATGAGTGACGTTTCTTGAAGCGTAACACTCTCGTATATATACATATAAGTTTAATCTATAAATTTGTTTATTTCAGCTCACAGTCGAAAATGATACTATGTTCGGCGGTTATGACTGCAAAGCTCAAAATCATCTTGGCACATTCACCAGGGTCGTTATGCTTGAAAAGGGCGAGAAACCGTCTGTGCCTAAAATGGAGGTAATAATTAACCAAAAATACCTGTGGGTTGGATCCCACTAGAGCTGTAGGTTACCTCCGTCAAATGACCTTTACGGTTATGAAGGAGGTTAAACAACACCAAAACATTACCAACCCAAAAACACATTCCGGCACTTGCTACATGAACATCACAACTTTTTCGCAGACAGATCAATTCCGAAAGCAGTTTAGTTTTACATATTACGGGAGAATCAAAGTAATTATACAAAGTTCCTATCTGTTCTCTCTGTTCCAACTCCATTTTGATCTAATGTAGCGTCATATTACAGTTGATCTATGTAGCGTCATATTACTATTTCATAGTAATTTTATCTTCAGATAAAAATGCATGAAAATTATCTAAGATTTGTGAGGCCTACATGAAAACACTTTTAATCACTGTGGTGTAGCGATTCATAGGATTTAATAACAAAAGGATTTACACGACATTGTAAAATGTGGAATAAAAGTTAATCTTCAAAATACTCATATGCTCTGGATCGTGATGGTGCTGAATTAACCTTAAATTAATTGCAGGCGAAAGAGGTGAACGTAAACTCTGTTCAATTGAGTATGGTATCAGAAAACAATCCTAAAATGCCGGTGATCGCCTACAGAGTGGAATACAGGAGGCCAGGCGAAGAATGGAATGAAGCAAGTATCAAGGAATTTGAAGATGGTAAGAGCAAAATTTAATTTTTCAACTATAACAGTAAAACTAATTTTTGCTGGTGTTACGAAATGCATTGACGTGTAATCATTTTTTGAGAGGAAACTGATCTACAGGGTGTCCCATAAGTCTGGAACCATAGGGTAAAATAAGTAATTCATGTTTTTCCGTTTATGCAAGTGTCCATGATGTCTTTGAGTAAGGAAGAACGCATCCAGGTAATTCTGCTCGTAGGAAATCGGAGTCAGAGGGAGGTCGCTCAGGAATTTAACAGATTGCATCGGACCGCGCGCCGATGTCACACAGTTGTGTCGGCAAACGTGTAGCAAAGTTCAGGGAAACGGGATCCATAGGAGATAAACCACGCAGTGGACCTCCGAGGACATCCACCGACGATGACACAGCCGCTACCATCCTCGCTCATTTCACAAACAGTCCCCAAAAGTCTCTTCGGCGTTTTTATTGCCGTTTTTATCATTTTGCCCTATGGTTCCAGACTTACGGGACACCCTGTACTAATTTTTCAGCCATTTAAAGTGATTATGTTCAGGACACTTTAAAACCATTCACCAGAATCAAGAGATATTTCTCTAACAGTTTAGAAATATGAAATAAAATTTAATCTTACTTAATGTATCATTAAGTAAATTTCAATATCAAACTTTATCTTTTTTTTTTTTAGGAAAACCGTATATTCTGGATGATTTGCAGAGTGATACTCTTTATGTACTAAGAGCCTCGGCTAAGAATGTGGCAGGGTATTCCGACCCTTCTGAAGACCTGTTGCGGAAGACCAAGAAACAAAGGGACGCAAAAGGGCCGTCAAACGGTTGCGTGTCGTGCACTTCGTCAGTGCCGCTTTTCGTCACCATTTTAGCAGTTGTGTTTTGCACGGCGCTCACCGAAGCGATGGCTTCCTAATTATTAAAACGTTTCATTTTACACCACGACCAGATTAGATGTATGAAGAGAGAAAATAGATGCAAAGGTTTTAAGAGCATTTACGTTGAGTAATTTCAGTGAAAATTTATTTTACTTCCTATTACCAACAAATCAATTAATCAATTCAGTCAAAGCTAAACGTAGAATTTGCAATCAAATTACTCGATCAAATGGTGGAAAAAGTATGATTCCTTGTCAGTGTAAATTGAGGAATAAGACACAAACAAAAAATTCAAATAAATGAAGACCAACTAATTATTTTATTAACATCCAATGTAATTGGGTAAAAGTATGTTAGTTATACGTTAATTTATGTTAATTCTTTCAATTTCTACTAAGTTTGGAAGTTACTCACCATGTGCTATCCCCTATAACTCATGCTTGTAGATATCTCCTTTTCTTATACTCTGATAGAATTTTACTATACGTTATATGGAATATTTACCAAACCTACTTAAAATTCAGCAAATTTCGTACTCATTCATTTGTTTTAGAGTATAGCATTTTTTACTAGTCATGAGTGTTAATTCACAAATGAACAATTAGCCATATAATAAATGTCAATAAAAATGAATTCATAATTAACAACAATACTAAAATTTAAATTTCTCGTTTGGATGCAATTTACAAACCACAATTTTGTTGAAGTGATTTTTATCATACTTAACTTTTTCTTGCTATTTAGTATGACAACATTTTTAACTTCGTAGAGTTAGATACGGTATCACATTCGTGTGATATTTCTAAGCCAATGTAAATTTAAAGCAGTATTTGTCTTGTGATTGGTATCATCTCTAATATATAGTTAAAAGAAGTGATTAAAATGTTGGTTAGCCTGAGAGAATTATTTTTTCAGTGTGTTTGTTATTAAGCTCATAGCATTATGAATTCGAACCTTATAATAAATATAATATACCTTTATTATTGGACATCTCTCTCATTAATAGCAATTCTTGATGAATTTCTAGCAAGTAGGAAACGCTTCTGTATAAAATAAAAATTTACCAATGACTTGTTGACAAAATAAACATATATGATTTTATTCAAAAGAAATTTTAAAAGTATAAAAAATTTAAAAGAAGGGTTAGATTCTAAAATTAGATATTGTATTTATTATTAAGTCCTCTTGTAAAGAAGTGTTTACGATGTATAAATTTATAAAACTAGTTAGACACTATGAAATTTTAATAAGGTATCATTTATTCGAACGAGTTTTTACACATTACCTAAATGAGAGTGGAAGCCAAATTCTCGAAATGAAAAGAAAATCGAATAACCAAACTTTCGAGAGACAAAACTGCAACGACCTAACCGAACCAAGTCTAACCTGATCTAATTTAACTTAACCAATAGGTTAAGTTAGGTTATTTTGTATTATATGACGTTTCGGCAACTTGGTACATCGATAGTCTTCATTTCGGGAAAATTGTATTCACTCGACCTATATATATATAATATAATATATATATATATAATATATATATATATATATATATATATAATGAGAGAGAGAGAGAGAGAGAGAGAGAGAGAGAGAGAGAGAGAGAGTATATGAAAGAGAGAACGAATAGTAGAAATTTTATATATATAGTTCAATAGACATAATAATAATAATCATAATCATAATGCAGTATTTCGTATAAAATACGAATTAACTCTTGTAAAAAATAAAATAAAATCTAGGCCTCTTCTTTCCAAGAGAATATTAAAGTTTCGCGCTTTTGAAATTTAAACATTTATTCAATAACTTTAAAAGCATTATTTAGAATCCTGATCTCGTTTCTTCGTTGTTCAATTAAGGTATTTTCAGCCCTTCCTATACCTTTTAAATAAAGTTAATCCAGATTTGAATGTTTTAGCCCGAACGGGCATCATTTCGCAGGAAGGGTATATAAAATTGAAGCCTCACTTTAGCGACTACTAAACTATGTGTGTATTAATTCTTTTTTCTTTATTCTTTATTTCGCGAAGACACTCGCTAGATGTTGCACTTATATAATTAAAGAAGGATTCTTTTTTAATTATAAATTTTAATTCTAAAAGAAATAACAGAATAACTGCTTCTAAGTGTGAAAAACTAAATCCTTTGAATATAAGAACCAGAAATTAAATGAGGCGGGACGTCAGTATTACGATGGACAATATAGGACATTTTTTGGCATATAAGGAAAACATATAGGCCTACAATGTTTTGAATGCATATGTTGTAATTATTAAAATTAAGTGTGTATATATATATCCTGACAATATTTGATCCAAAGAAGGTAGACTGACCAATAAAAATAGAATGGAAATTATGAATATGCTTTGATCCAAAAAATTTAAGTTTTTAATTGTCTCTCGAATCAAAATGGGCTGTTGCGATTGCGCCAATTCGGCTATTTCGACTGTATTAAGTAGATGAGATAGATATCACAAACAAATTATAAAGGAATAAATAAAGAGGTCTTTAGAGTGTTTGTTAATAAAAGAAAATCTATTCTGAAGTTTATTAAAGGAAGTATAAATCTGTTACAACATTGTCACCACTCAATTCGGAATCAACTTTCGTAACATAAAGTTTGAGATTTTCTCCGTTTACGTAACTGAGAAACGTTATTCTTCGCGTTCATGCTTCCTAAAAAAATCTTCATTGGCTTTTCACTGCTTCGTATGACGACGTAAAGTTGTGGTTAAAAATTTCCTTGAAAATTCCAAGCACTGGAAAATTGTTGGATGAGACTGACGAAATGAATTAACTTCTTAATGGAATGCCTTGCATGCATTTGTAACCGTGAATATGCTGGAAGTCCTTTCTAACTACATTATTAAGGGATATCTCGCCCCCTTCTTCTATTACTGTCATGCTTATTTTCCACAAAACAAAAGCCCATCCATTAATTCGTCCGGTCCAATAAGAGTACACCAAAAACACGACAGCCAATCACCTCGATGTTGCGAGTCCAAGTTTGTACTATGACTGTCCTAAATGAATAACCACAATTAATTTTATGTCAAGAAATATTTCATTCAACGTCACGCATGCAACATCTTCAAAATATGTACGTACATTTCTGACATTGAAAATTTCTCTCACAAAGACTGCGACTTCGATAGTAAAATTGAAAAGCTCAAGAACACGTTGTATTCATTTTTAAAAAAGTCTGTACATCTAAATGCGCAGTTGTGCACAATATTCAAATTACCATCGACATTATCGTTTCCGCGTAACTTGAGTTTTTCATCCGTGCCAAATATAAAAACACTTGAGAATTCGTTGTTCAGTAGAACAGCCTCCTTTACTTGTAATACACAAAACAGTTTAAAATATTATTGGCTTTACTATAACTCTGATATTTATGTTCTTCATTTTCTATAAACAGATAATAATATTGGTTATTTTCTATAAACAGATAATAATATTGGTTATTTTCTATAAACAGATAATAATATTGGTTATTTTCTATAAACAGATAATAATATTGGTTATTTTCTATAAATATATAATAATATTGGTTATTTTCTATAAACAGATAATAATATTGGTTGTTTTCTATAAACAGATAATAATAATGGTTATTTTCTATAAACATATAATAATATTGGTTATTTTCTATAAACATATAATAATATTGGTTATTTTCTATAAACAGATAATAATATTGGTTGTTTTCTATAAACAGATAATAATAATGGTTATTTTCTATAAACAGATAACAATAGTGGTTATTTTCTATAAACAGATAATAATATTGGTTATAGCATTCTTCTTAATTACCTGAAAATCCATTGCCTGAATGGTTTATCTCTACTGATTCTAATAGGTCTTCATGTAATCCTTCAATAGCTTTTCGCTTCCACTTCTTAAAACACTTACAGCCATTAGTCGTTGGTATTTTTCATCATAACGAGTCTGTGTACCTGCGTCATTGATGGCAAAGTTACTGGAAGTAATTTTACTTTTTATTCAACACTCTCTACTACACGTTATGGGTATATCCCCATCTCTCAGCGCATAAGCCTTTCCGTTCTTAAAGTCATTCGCAGGTTCTTTACACTTTGCTTCTTTGCCAAACTAAAAAAATTTAAGCCATGAGAAAGTGAATCATCGTAAAAGTATGTTGAGAAATTATTTGTGGCTCTCTTTACAGTAGTTATAGGATTTCGCTTGATCTTATTAAGCGGTTGTTCTCATAAACAAAGAATAAAGAGAGCGCACAGAAAGATTATAAAAACTGCGCAAAGGAGAAGTTCATTTTTGGCGCAACAGAATAAATATGAAATCGCAAATTTGGCGCAAAGGCTATTTTTGGTCGCAATCGCAATGTCGCCAACGAGAGATGTTCCAATCTGATTTCCTCCGATTTCTGTGCTCAACTTTTTCTCAATAATTTAAACCAGATTTCCAAATTTAAATCCAGTCTTTGGTTCTAATTCTAAATTTTTTTTTTTAACATTTAACGTTGCGATTAAGCTCGTAAATTTATTATAAAATTAAACATAAATTAAAATTATTTTTAAAAGAACGTTTTACTTAAATATTAATTCACTTCTTTCATATTTTGTTTTGCACATTCCAAACACGTTCTGTGACGTAATCTTTAAATTAAAACTCTTCAATATATATATATATATATATATATATATATATATATATATATATATATATATATATATATATATATATATATATATAAAATTTGACAATTACTTGATAAGTATATATTTCGTATATTTTGTATGAGGGCGAAATCTCTCTTTAGCTTTTTGTCAGTGTATAGCATTGAAACAAAAGACAAATAATAAAATTATTAAATAAATTAGGTAAAGCAATTGTAATAAGAAAAGTAGGTACTTTTTAATTACTATTACGTAGAGGTATTAAAACTTAGAAATATTGGTCACAAATGACGTCGCAATAAGAGAATATGAGGATTGCTTTAAAAAGGGTGATCTTTGTTTACTTGTGATGTCATTATCGACCTTTTACTAAATTATGTATATATATATTTTTGTGCCGTAATCCGCATGCATCGTTTTCACATCGAATGTGCGTATAACTCCATTTTGAGTGCGCAGTTGCGTGTACTTTTGCGAGTGTGTGCGTGTTTGCGTGACCGTCTTTGTAAATTGTGTTGGCTTGTAGCTAAAATTTTCAGATTTTAACTTTATTTGATTTTACACCTGATTATTAAGTTATTCCATGAATATTTTACTCACAAGTGGATTATTCTGTAAGTATGGGCTTTTAAATAGTTATTTTTTATGTAAATATCGAAAAATAATATATATTTATTATTAAAAAGTTTTTTTAATTTTGAATCTTTATTCGTCTTTAACTTTTTTTCTCTTTTAATAAGTGCAACCATACTACTCGTAAGTGCATTTTCAATTAAAACTTTTGTCTTAAATAATTTTTTTTTAAAATAAACAAGAAATTAACTTGAATTTTTAATGAACTTATTTCTTCTTGGGAATTTATTTACATTTTAAAATGTTGAATGAATTCTGTTCCAAATTTGCACTCATGTCAATGTGTAAATAACCGTCAAAGAGCTGTGTATGCAATTTCATATGGTCAATAAAGCTAACTGTCGTTATTACATTTCTGGTTTGTGTTATTGATCCTGCTTTTCTAATGTCACCTTCACATTATTTACGACCTAATCAATTAATTTTATTGTGGCGTTCATTTTCTTGACCTTTACCTCAAAACGGAGGAAACAACGAGTGGCGTTTCCGGGTATGTCTTTGTCTGAAGTCGGTAAACAACTGAGTAAAAATAAAATTAAGCTTTTATAACGTTGTATGATCCTTTAGTACGTAAACTTCTCATTCTTCCTCTCTTCTACATCAGAGGTAGAGACTGAGATGAGGTCCTTCGGTAGAGGTTGCATTCCAAAAATGTTGTTATGTACTCGAAGGAGGTTAAACAATTCCGAGTATTATTACGGGAGGTCTATATGAGGACTGGCTACAGTTTGGTTTGCTTTATGTAAAAGAAACTTGAAACATTGGGAAATAAAATGAACGTGTAAACAAAATAGGGGAAAAAAAGGTAACTTACTACAAGGTAACTTACTACAAGGTAACTTACTACGAGCCACACGTCTTGGCATACCGAAGGTAAATTCTTGTGTTATTATTATTATTATTATTATTATTTTGCCACAGATTAATTCAGATGTGGGAGTTTGTGGTAAGTAGTTTGAGAAATAACAATGTTTAGGGTTGTTTAACCTCCTTTGTAATGGCAAAGATCAAGTAACGAAGGGACCCTATACAACTTTACGTGGAATCCAAACCAATGGATGATCACCTACCCAACTACCGAACAGATCCAACGTTACTTAACCTCACTAATCTAACCAAAAGCGGTGCATGTTGCGATATCACTACGACGTCCGTATAGTTGGAGAATTATAAGGAAGAATCTAAGTACTGTAAATTACGTTGCAAAAAGAATTGCAAACGAGCAGGGTGGGCTCATGGAAGGTACGGTATAGATTGTGTTTAACCGTAAACTTACAATAAAATCAGCTCAAACAATAAAAAATTTTAAAAAGATGCATTTGTCATTTATGGATGTTTTAATA